>RJWH01000045.1:1677412-1998872 GCA_004363575.1 Solenodon paradoxus
GAGAGAGAGAGAGAGAGAGAGAGAGAGAGAGAGAGAGAGAGAGAGAGAGAGAGAGACAGTCAAATATTTTAGAGGGTCATGAAGCAAAGCATACCTTTAGAAAAAGAGTTCATGGATGGCAGAAATGCAGAAAATAAGAAGTTTAGGATGAAGAAGGGATGATTACTCATGTCAGCCTCAGTTCCATGGGATACTGTGGACGGATAATGAAGGCACAGGTAGTTTGTGATGGCAAGAACATGACTTTCATCGCTGTCCTGAGCTCCTACAAAGTACTCGATGATCAATGGATTCCTATTAAATATTTGTTGCCTCTGTGGGAAATGTTGGACCCACCAAACTGAGTAGCTGTGGATTACAGGGCTACACAGATTTCCATGCCTAATGTGGTAATTGCAACAGTGAATGAAGGGGTTGGAAGAGAGGTAGAGGTGTAATGACTGACTGGCAGCAGATGGAGGATATGGCCACAAATATTGCTGCATTTATGGAATTAAAAAGCCCCTAGGGAGTTGCCGAGTTTATTGAATCCCCGACCCAGCGTGCCAAAGTAAATGTTGCAGTTTCTGGCACTTCCTTCCAGTCCTGGCTTCCGCCCCACTCCTCAGATAGGGGTGGGGTTCTTTGAACCAGGAGGGCAGGAGGGAGGTGTGGGCTACTATCCTATCTCTGGCGTGTCTTCCAGGTGTGCCCTACTTTCAAGCACATGTGGAGACCTAGAATCAGAAATGTTCTTTGGGGAGATAACATTGGCATCAGTGTGACTGCAGGACTCTACATTTGAAATAAAATCTGGTGTTGAACTGTTGCTCTATCACTATTTTCTCTGTGACCTTTGGCAAATTACTTAATCTCTAAAGCCATTTCCTCTTCATATAATGAGAAGAGTAATTCTTATTCTACTAATCAACGAAGTCTAAGGTAGTGAGAAGAAGTGATTTATATGGAAACATTTTCATAAGCTGTACCCATGCTGTAAAAATACAAGTTATTTGTATTGGATTACAGTGGGTAGAGATTTGGAGAAAGGTAACCTAGTGAAGATGTCTTTCCAATAATCTCAATGAACGAATGAGAATGTGAAGCAAGATTAAAGTGATGGGAAGCAAAGCAGAGAGAGAACCGATGGAAAGTATTCTGGTAATTTTTTTTTTTTTTTAATTACACATAGAAACCATTTAAACAATGGGAGGAAGCAGTGGCTGAAAGAGAAAGAAGGGTGGAAAAGTATTCCTGGATCCTGCACTTTAATATTGACAAAATGGTGATAAAATTAACTGAGAGGAGGAGTACAGGGAAAGATTGGAAATCAAGTTGATGACTTACTGAAGTTCAGATACCCCAGGAACACCAGCATGGAAAATGGCAGGAGGAAATCTAGTTGCAGGCACAAAGGAAACATTGAGACTGGGATTAGATGCCAACCTTTGAAAAGTGTTGGGGTTGTTGGAATCGAAGGCTATCACCACAGCAGAAGTACTGCATTACAGGAAGATTTGGGGCAGACTCTTGGGAGAAAGAATATGGTTCTACTCCCTTTGGTGTTAGGTCTTGCCTTACACCGTACCTTCCATACCTCCCAAAGGATGACACTCACGATGCTTAGCACAGCACTTGTTCATATTCCTGTAGGGAGGGGTTATATTAATCTTATGTACCATCAAATCTTGAACTTATATTAAATGCCTAGTAACACGCAGTGAGTATTTGTAAATATTCTTTGGAATGAACAAACGATCTGAAACTCAGGTCATCATTGTGAAGGAAGATCAGAAGAGAGATGAGTCAAGGTTACTATTTTAGGCCCAACCAGGCCAAGTGATATTAAATGAGACCAGTTGATATTGCTATACACTTTCTCCTTTAATGCTGAGAATGTGAGATGAGAACATAGACTGTTGATTGTGGATTCAGAAAAATTAAAACAATAAGAGATTAAGGAGATTTGTTCAGTATTGGTATTCATGATATTCAGGGTAATTAGAAGGGTAGGTTAAACTGAGAAAGACCTGAGAACAAGTTGCCAATGGCATAGGGAGTAAAACATTTTGAAAATAAGGCAAGTAGCATTGAAAGGGAGAAAGAAACTGAGTAAGAGAGAAGAGAGGGAAACTTCATGCTATAGTTCCCAGGATGTGGGTGTGATAATTGCATGACTTTCATGGACTGCGTATATTCTCGCAAAGATAATTTGAAGTCCTAATCTCCAGTGTCTTTGAATGTGACCTTATTTGTAAATAGGGATATTGCAGGTATAATTAGTTAAAATGAGGTCATGTGGAATAGTGTGGGCCCTGTGCAATGACTGGTGTCTTTTCAATAAAAAAAGAGATGCACGTACACAGGGAGAACTAGGTAGCAGAGACTGAAATCAACTGAGTTTACAAAACCAAGGAATTGCTGACCATGCCCCAGAAGCTAAGGAAGTGATAGAAAAGAATTTTCCCTACAGATTTCTGAGAGAGCATGGTCCTGCTGACACTTTGAATTTAGACTTTTAGACCAGACAACTGTGAATGATTTTCTCTTGTTTTAAGCCACCCCCTTTATGGTTAATTATGGCATCCCTGGGAAGCTGATTTAGTGACTAAAGAGAAGTGAAAATGAAAGTCGTGGAGACCAAGGTGGTAAGGGTCATCGATGCAGTGCTCCAGTTTCAGATAAGTGTGTGGCCATGGAGCAAAGAAAACTGTTGATGACTAAAGGCATCTATTAAGGATAGTGTTCTGTCACCTCCATAGCTAATGTTCATGTTATCATTATGCTCTCTGTGCCTCAGTTTCTGTGAAGGTTGAATATAGGACTTCAGTCATTATCATGAAGTCTCCTACATTAAGGGTTTTATTCATCTCAGCAGACCTGTTGGTTTCTGGCTTTTGGATATATAGGTTGCATCTGTATGGTTGCTCAATTTTTTTTTTGTAGTATTATAAATGGAGCCAGGTGCATCAAAATAGGACCGAGGTTTCAATGTGCTAACCACTCCTTGCCTAGATTCTCAGTACAGAGAATATTGTCAAACCTCATATTTTTCTGAGGAGATGGAAACAGTTGGCACTAATGTGACTGATTTCTTTTGTAAGGGCCTCTAGGAAAATTGGGAATTCCAGAGTAACTTTCTGAATAAAAGAGACATTGAAAGTTGGGACAAGGTTTAGAGGGAGAAAAAGGAGAAAAGGGTGTGCCCATGAAGCTGACTTTGTCCTTAGGAGGATGTATAGGGTGACAAAAGGCCAATAGACTTTGTCATATCTCCTGTGACTGGTGAAAACAAGTGCCTTTAACTTGTGATGCTAGATCCCCTGCATTGGAAAGTGAACTTGGAGTTAATACTAGCAATTTAGAAGACTTTCCCATGTTGAATGAAGAGCAGGATGCTTGTGAACCCTCGCCTAGTGTTTAGTATTTCCATACTCATAATTCTTCCAGAAATTGACAGGTGTATAATTCTGGATAACAGCATGATCTTGTGTGTCTTCCCTGAGTCCTGCTTTACTGTTGTGGGGTTCGGGGTGGTGGTCCCTTTTGTTCCATGGCGGGGACTGTGGATAGTAAGTTAGCATGGAATCATATGTGCTGTTTCCAGGTAGTTGCAGGAATAGCCCTTTGCTCCTTGCATAAGAAGAGAAATAGTGTCAATAAGAGCTTGTTGACAGGTTTGTTTCCTCCTCCTTGGATATGAGTATATAATTTCTTCTCTTCTTAACTCCCTCCCATCCCTTACCAAAACAAAGCAAGCAACTCTTAAGAACACCTCCAAAATAATTTATTTTCTGAAGATGTGTAAAACCTCAACCTATGATGTTGAGAAAAGAAACCTTAGTGGTTTGTTCCATTCTTGTGAACCTTTTAAAAATTAGTGGAAACAGAGGCAAACTTTAGACGGACAGTTTGAGATGTGGTCTGGTTCCCACTCTGATCAAAGGGTGAGTTTCTACTGAGTGACAGTGTTTGAATATTATCCAGGCCAATAGGAGCACTGTGGATCTTGACTGATGTGTAAAAGGAAAATATGTCAAATAGAAGCAAAATTACTGCGTTTTCAGTTTCTTTGTTTTAACTGCATGTATGTAACTATAGCTGAAGAAAAGTTGAATTTGAGAAAAAATTGTGATGGACATTCTCTAACTTGTGATGCTAGAGCCCCTGTGTTAGGAAGTGAACTTGGGGTTAGTAGTAGCAATTTAGAAGACTCTCCCATGTTGAATGGAGAACAGGATGTTTAGTGCACTCTCATCTAGTGTTTGATATGTCCAGTTCATAATTCTTCCAGAAATCCTGTTAAAGTAAGAAGAGCCATGGAGCTTTAGTGAAGATAAGGGATTTAAGGAAGAGTTGTTATCAGTTAGCGCACTCCCTTTCCCAAGTCTGTTTACTCAGCTTTCCGCTATTACTTGTGGGTTCCTGTTACTCACTGGATCCTCCTTCCACATGACTCTGCAAACACCTTCTGGTTTCGAGAGATGGTAATCAGGAATAAAATCCATTCCCATAGTTAAGCTCTGGGACCCCAGTCACCTTCCAGACCGAGAGACTGGGGCAGCTTGGCACACTCTCCGTCAGTTGTTTTTCTTAGTTGTGCTGTTGCTTTAATTGGCCACAGTTCTCTTCATCTGTCATGAAAACTCTTAAACCTCATAGGAGAGCAATTTTCCCCACCTTCTTTATTGTGGGTTATTTTCTCTCCACGGGGTACACTGCTGGTGATTAGACCCATGCCCTCTGGTATGGCCCTCTGCTTCGTTTCTTCAGAAAGCAGTCATTTCATGAGTTTCTGCAGGCTGACCGATTGAGTTACACCCTGAGGAATGTTGAAACTGGTTCTCAGTTGCCGATGACTTTACCAAAAGTTCTTGTACTTTGAGGCCTGCTCTGAGAATTCACATGAGTGTATTGGTTTAAAGCAACATTAAAGCATTCTCCCCATAGTAGATCTGTAAGTTACTTAAGGAATATGAGGTAGTCCTCTCACAGGGCCCAAGCTCAGGGCAGGCCTCTGTACAGCCCACTGCCTTCTGACTGCTTTCACATGTATGCATGGCTTTCTTTTATGCCTAATAGTCTTGTCTTGGGTTTTCAAGGAGTAATTCTTAATGTAGCTAGAGTGAGAGTCCGAGGTCATTTGTCATAAAAGGTTGAAAGTTCTAACAATGTAAACCATTAAACAGACAAAAAGCATAAACATGAAAAAATCTTTAAGTATTACTTTTGAGAGGACTTAGAAAGCAAAGGTCTATAAACAGAAAAAGAATTACTAATATTATGATGTCAGGTTATTTAGTAATGGTACATAGGATGAAACAGATGAGGAAACAGTTTAGGAGGGGGTTCTGTGTGAACTTGTCCCTTATGGGCATTAAGCTTATGGTAGCTGAGACATCCAAGATGAGGTTCTTGATGTGGGTACAGGTGAGCCTTTCCATTGTCTCTAAATAAGCTTTGTCTCTGTGGTCTGTGGATAGTTCCTCTGGTTACAAGTCTTCTAGACACATAAGATTCTAGAAATGCTTGATTCGATAAAAGTAGTGTATTTTACTAGACTTAGTGTACACGTGTATGTGTATGCATGTGTGTTAGTACATCTATGTGTTTACTCATTATTTCAGTCTACACATTATCATTGTATTCTTGTCATTGGAATGTCAAAGTTATTGTAGGTATATGTTTTCATCTCAAACGAACTGTCCAGATGCCATTGCTAAGAGGGTGATGTACAAATTACAGATGGTTGCCTCTGTGAAAGTATATCAATGTATTTGTTGTTCATAGTTTTGGAAAAATGCTATATAAATCATTTATTTTTTTATTGTAAGTCTCTGATAATTCTTGATTTTTGTGACAAATTAATGCTCAGTCAAATTTAGCCTATAGTGATATTTTATTTGGATAGGTCTGTGAACGTGGGTAAGTAGACGGGTACTTTCCAGTTGGTCACAGAAATTATCACTGTTTAATGCCTCCATTATACTTTTATTTTCAGCCGGTGACCTGAGGTCATTTATCTACATAGTACACAAAGCACATTTTCAAATTTCCTCTCCTAACAGATACAAATAGATGAGACAAGTTATATTTGTATTTGTCTCTCCAACTGTCTTCTGAGGATAGTTTAAAATGAACCATGAAACACTCAAAAGTCTTAAGAGGAAATAAAGTACTAACACATAAAAGAAGAAAGCTTAGGGCCAGGATTATATGTTAATTGCCTAATTAGCCCTTATATTTGTGATGTTGATCTTAATGACTGAGTTTCACAGAGTGGGATGTTTTAGATTTATTGAGTGAATAATCCTGGGATTGAATGAGTCTGGTTTAATTTTTTGGATCTGACTGGAAAATATTTTGCTCCTAATTTCCCTTATTTGCCAAATGTTGCTAAATTAACGCAGACTTTGGAAACCCCTGAAAGTCATCTCCATTTTACATACTTTTCTTATCAGTTTTATGGAAAGTGTTGATCGTACACAGGCTGAAGTCTGAGCCTGAATGACATTGATCTGATTGATTCCCATGTGCTCTGCTCTGCTGTGGTTGTGGACCTTCTTCTGGAAAGCCCATATCGAGTTCGTCTACTGTTGTGAATGAAAATAATCAGTTGGTGAAAGCATAGAATTAGAAACCTCTTGGTATATTTATTTCTGTGTCTCAAGAATTCTGATTTAAAGCAGACTTTATTTCATGTAATGTGAACAGTAGGTCATTCAGGAGTCTCGGATGAATCAATGTTTTCTTCCCTCCTCTCCAAGAAAATCTATTTAAAGCAAAGGTCAAATCTGTGCTGGATTTAGAACCTATTAAATGTAAGTCTAGAGAACAGAGCTACTTCTCTTTTTTTATTCTCTACATAGTTTCAAGCACTAGAGACACTCTGGTCTTCTGAAAATCATCATTTCTTGCATATTTCTGGTGTTTGTAAGTTTTCCTTTGTTGGGGTGTAACCTGTAGCATATATACCTAGTGAATATGAGCCCTGTGAGTCTTTGGGCTTACTAAATTTATGTATAAGTTGAAACTTTAAAAACAGTCTTTGTTTAAGAGGATTTGAACTCTAAGAAATATATTAGTTCATATATTAATGTACCCTCTTAATAATATGTTCAAATTTGAACTCCTCATGTCCACTCTTCCTCCCCACAAATCCTATATTGCTCTGACCTGTGCCATCTCTGCTTTTGAAGGTTGTCGAGTTGTTGCTCCACTGTTAATGGTTCCCCTCCCATGGGTGGAGCCCTCATGTTGGTGCCAAACCCTGTACTTTCTACTGAAAAGTCTTGAGTTCCATCACCTTTCAGTCCGTATCTCATTATAGATATACTCTCTGAAATGTCTCTTATTCTCCTTTGCTACCTTCTCTAAGTCATCCTTTCATTCAATAAAGATTTGGATGGAGACAGAAGTAAAGAGGCAGACAAAAACATCCCTGGCCCCAGGAATTTATAATCTAGAAGGAAGGAAGGATAGTCAGGAAGACATGTAAATAAAAGATGTAGAAGGTTGAACATAAGTTCCTTGAAGGAAATAAAGCAGGAAGGGAAATGAGTTCAATACAAGGGGGATTGTGATTTTGAATAAGTTGCTCAGGAGGACCTCATGAGAAAGTGACATCAACAAGAGGAGGTGAGCCTCAGAGAAATCTGGCAGCCGAGTGGAACAGAGCAGGATGGCATATTTGAAGGATGTCTGTTAACACTGTGACTTGAGTCCAGGTTAAAAGGGTGCTAGGAGAACCTGCTGGCCATTTTAAGGCCTTTAGCTCTTATTGGAACAGAAAAAAGAAGATTCAGAAGGCTGAGCAGAGTGATAGAATCCATCTTTCATGCTAGGGCCTCTGTTATGTTGAGTGCAGCGCATGAGGGAAAAGGTGGAAGTGGAGAGAATTCAGTGGGTACTTGTGATAGTCTTGGTTAGGGAACAGGTGGCTAGGTTCTGAATGTCTTTCAAAGGGATAGCTGACATTGTTTGCTGATGGATTGAATATGTGGAATATGCAAGAAAGGATTAAGAATAACCCCAATTGTTTTGATTTGAGCTCCTGAATGGATGGAGTTGTTCTGAACTGAAAGGGAGGAAGACATTTATTGCTGTGTTCCCATTGTTGGTGATTTAATGCAGGGAGAACAGAAGGAGGTCATCAAGATCTTGGTGTGGACATACTATGTTTGAGATGCCTTATTATAAAACCAAGCAGAGATAATAAGTTAGGTTGCTGGGTACTTGCATATGGAATTTTGAGGAGAGATTCTATCTGGAGATATAAATTTGAGACTCTTAGCTGTTTAAGACTGTAAGACCAGATGAGATCTTCAAACGTATACCCAGGAAAGGTCCTTGGGCTGCATACTGAATCATTTTGCTTATGGGATCCAGAAATTCAGAAATCCAGGACCTTACCACCTGAAGCCCAGCTGAGTTTTCCATGTTTTCTAGGTATCCTTCCTATGTATGACAATAGATAAAGACAACTTGTCAGGCTACAGTTCCTTGGCAGAGTTGTTTATTTGTTTGTTTTTTTCTTGAGTACCCTTTCCTCCATCCCTGCTCCTGTTTTCCTATATGATTCATCTTTAAAGATTGGAAATTATAAACTAGCCAGTGCTTTTTAGCAATCTTTTCCTGTTCCTTACCTCTCCCTTCTCAGAATTTATTTCTCTTTCATTTATTTACATTCTTCTTCTTTTTAGCAGTCCTCTGTTAAAGGACAATTAACTTGTTTGTTTTTCATACCTGTGTCCCTAGTAGAAAGTGAGCATCTTGCTTATAAAGGGAGAAGGGTTCTGTCTTTATATCCCCAGTTGTTTGAATGCCCCACCGTGTAACAATGTTGTCTGATGAACTGAGTTTAATCTCATAAGGATTGTATAAGCAGTTTCTATTACATATAGAGAGTATATTTAAAGTTTATAGTGATTAATATATAGACATATTTATGTAAAGTATATGTTTATAGGAAACATATTTATATATAAGTAATATATATACATATATATATGCGCACATGTATCTCTAATTCCTTGACTCTGTATATATGTATATAGAGGCATATACACACATATATCTGTAATTCCCTGGCTATATATATATATATAGATATGTATATATACATATATATGTGTGTGCATATATATATGTATATATAGATAATAACATTTTTTTCTTTTCTCTCAAGCATTTAGTACTAAGGTTTAGGAGCCCCAAATATATCTTGAGGAAGGGAGTTCTCATAAGCACATTAGATGTTGCTAATTTTATCCAATATGCTATCTTATTCTAACTTTTAAATCATAAAGATGACACTTTATTTTCCCCTACAGAATTGGTGGGTGTTTAGAAAACGGCTTATGTGTATGTGTATGCATGTAGTAAGAAAAAGGTGAAATCCCTTTAGAAAGCAATTTAAGAAGCTCTAGGAAATTCTCATTCCTCTTTATACTTTCTGTCCTTCAAATCTGGGAATTTGTATGGGCTTTCAAAATTACAAGTTCAGTTTTAGAGAGTAAACCTTCACCAGCTCGGTATAATGACGAGTTTGGCACTGTGCTGGTATAGAAAGAGCCTTTAACAACCCTGAGAAGAAGTTGGACAGAACCTTCATGAGAGTCTGCTTTTGCCTAAGTTTTGTCCCCTTAGAAATTAAGGAACATACTGCTCCCCAAGTTGAGGGGGCATAGCACTGGCCTGCTGGGCCCGGACCATGATAGGAAATGCTTGAATTAGGTCTGTGTCCCCAAACCAGAAAGCTGTGACCTGCCTAGTAATTTTTATCCCTGCCTTTAATGAAGAGATGAGTTCAGAGAAATGAAGCAACACATTCCTAAGAACCAGTGGTACCTGGTACCCCAGGATCGGGAAGGCACCATGCCCAGCTATAGAGCAGGTGTGTGTAATTGTCAGAGGCACATGGCTCTAACTTTGTAGGAACATGGGCCCAAGTTTCCCAGATAGCATAATTTTTCAAGAGAATTTCATGTCAGAGTTTTCATGTGAAATCGCCTGGCTTTTAAATTTTGGCAAATAAAAATGTTTTTTAATGTAGAATGAATAATTAACCTAAAACCAACCTGTTGATTATATTTTCTGGTCACTCAAATAAATTGTCAGGATCTTTTGTTCACTTAAGAATGAACAGTTGAACTTCTGCCCTTAAGTAAGTCTCAGTCGGTTCACTGAGACTCTAATGTCCAGTTCCCAATGGACTCCTGCTTCTTAAACTCTATTTTGCTTTCTCCTGGTACATACAACTCTTGACTTATGTTAGCTATCTAGTGCTTCGTACCTGTTATCACACTCACTGGAAAGTTCTATGACAGTAGAGCTTTGGATTTTTGTGTGTGGCTATCTTCCCACCATCAGTGTTCCAAAACTACTTACTGAGTATGTGAATTGTGTAATTTAATGTCTCAAATGCTTTAAAAAAGATTTTAATAGAATGCCATTGTCAGTATATGACTGTGGTAATGAGTAGAAGGAAGTAGCATGAATGAAGAAGAGAAGATTCACAGCAAACAGTGAGCGATTGTTCTAATCAGGGTCAGGAGTTCAGGAAGCAGCTCATAGTCCCCACACAAGGGTGGCAAGCATTTTCTCAGCACCTGCTCTATGCTGAGTGATTGTTTGTTTGCTTTTTCACCCAGGGGGGAGTGGTAGGGAAACTACCCAAATGGTTTCTTTCTCCATTCTTCAGCTAGCATTGATGGAGAGGTTATATGATCCACAAAGAACAAGAGATGGCTGCCGGATGTTCTGTCGGAACTTTGCAGACATTAACGGGGGCGTAATGGTCATAGTGACTTCTGAGTAACTGTGTCTCTAGAGAGCAGTACTGGGTGGTCCACAGCGAGAGAGACTTCACCATCTCAGTGGGCCTTTCTGCAAAGTTTCTCTTAAAGAATCAATTCTCCACAAAGCCAGAAGTCAGTCTCTAGAATCCCCAGTCATACATTTCCTACCCCTCCCCGCAATCCCCTAATTCCCTTTCCCAGTGATTGGCCTGCTTTACCTGGCTAGAAGCTTACTGCTGACCCGTTTTCTCTCTTGTCCTCTGACAAATCATCAAGCACTGTGTGCTCTTTTGCTTAAATGTGTTTCTTGGCGTTGCCTTATTCATCTTAGTCAGGTTCAACTCTCCTCTTCTGAAGCCTCCACCGCTAGTCTATGTCCTTATTCTACTCTGCCTTCTGTACCGTGGGTTGGGTGCCTTTCCGCAGATGAACTTCTGAGTGGGGCATTTTTAACACAGAAAAGCCTTCGCTGGTTCTCCATGGGCTTGGGGAGGAAGCCCAAGTGCTTCCTCTTGACCCACGCCTGCCTGCTTCCGTCCCTTCCAAGCACACTACAGGCCTGCAGGACTTGCTGCCTGGACCTGTCAGATATGCAGTGATCTTCAGCTGTTGTATCCTATCAGTTGTATCCCTTGGTCTTTCTCCCTGGGCTTTTCCACCCCAGGAGCTTAGGCACACAATAGATTCTTTAAAAAAAAAAAAAAAATTAAGAGTAGAAGGAAGAGAAAGGAGGAAGTTTCTTTATTTAGTTGCTTAATTTGGTGTTTTTACCCAAGCCATGAATCTGGGTCCTATATGTGATCTGTATACCAGCATCTCAGTCACCTAGCCATAAGGGCACAACCTCATAATAGGTTCTTTTTTTTTTTTTTTTTCATTTTGAAGGAAAGGTGCAGGTAGGAATAAATGTAAGCAAAGGCAGAAAGAGAGAGGAGGAAGAAGCATTTCATTTATTTTTATTTTATTATTCATCTTAGTTATTCCCCCTGCTGGCCCTAGTACTTGAACCCAGGTCCTTATGATGCGTATGGCCTGCACTCTCTGTTAGGTAATGGCCCTAACCTCTAATCCACCAGGGTGCACCCCCATAATAGATTCTTAATGGTTTAAAGGTTAAAGGATATTTTGTTGTTCTAAATTTTAAGGCAAATTTCTATCTCCATGCCCTTTAATCCTTGCCAGTCAGTACAAAGGATGGTGAGGACTGTCCCAGCCTGACTCAGAGCCTACTCTCGTCTACCCTAGTTGGTTATGGATTCTGCACAGGTCTGTCATCAGTGTGGAAGCCGCCAGTGGAAGTGAGACTTTTCTGCACTTTTTGCTTATCCATATTTTTTTTTTTGATGTAGTTAACGGAATATGCCACTGACTTTACCAACTGAAGACTATCATTTAGAAAGTATTCCAGTTTTGCAGTACTAACAGAGTGTTCCACGTAAATTTAAAATATTTCCATTGTAGTGGAGGATTTTTATGCAGCTGTTCTTTCCTCTCACATCACTCTCTCTCCGCAACTCCTTCTGATCCAAGGAGTTTTGAAGTGGTCCCACTGACAGGTGCTTTCCAGAGCTGGTCTGTGATGCCAGGCTGTGATGGGGGAGCCTATGGTTCTTTGTATCTTTAGAGAACAGTGCCAGTGATCCAGTGCCAGCTCTTTGCTTCAGTAGGTCTAGATGTGAGTCCAAAGTCCCATTTTCTTCACATGGTTACAATCTTCAATTGCCTGTTTGCATAGCCCCTGCAATTTGCTCTTAACTTTTGAATTTATTTTTATGATTTGCTGTTGCAATTTATATTTCAGAACTAACTTTTTTTTTTTTTTTTTTACCATTTTCATTTGTTTGCACAAGTCTAAACACCATCTGGACATGTTGTACTTCCTCTATAGTCAAGAAGAGTTTAGAAGTAGTCAGTGCAGTAACTGTATTATTAAAATATTAATGTTCAAAGTTTAAATCCCCAAGGTCAAGAAATTAAGATTATTATGTTTTGTTTTCTTACATGGCAGCCATAAAGGTTGCTCAAAAAGTTAGCATAGATTTTTGAACTTCTTTGACTTTATCCCCCTCCCACGGGTCTCGAAGCTGGGCTTGTAGACTACATGGCCATGGCACCTTAGTCACCTGAGCCACAGGAATGCCAGCATATGTTTTTAAAGAAACTGGTTTTAGAACAAAGCAATTAGGAACAGTCTATCATTGCTTAATGATGGAGATTCATTCTGAGAAATGCGTTTTTAGGTCATGTTCTATGAATGTCATAGAGTGTACTCACAATCTAGATGGTGTAGCCTAGTCTACACCCAGTCTCTTCGGTATAACCTGTGGGGCCTACTTCTATACATGTTGCCCATCATTGACTGAAATATTGACCAATGATATTAACAATGACTTTACTACTTTTGATGTGCTTCCTCTGATGACATAAAAGATATTAGCATTTGTTGTTGTGGACACAGTGTGCAGGTTTAGTTTGCTAATTGACATTTCATCTTTTTGCGTGAGATTAAAATAACTCTTCCTTCACTAAAGTTTGCCTATTGATTGCATTGTTCATTAAAAAAACACTTCAAAATTTAATTATCTAGAAATTATTTTCTGCAGTCACTTCTTTTTTAAATGAATGAACTTGATGACCATGATCACTGTTTTATACATTTTTGGCACTTTATAATTCCTCCAAAATCAAGGCATTTTTAGGAATACAAAGTTCAATGCTATATCTTCAATATGTTAGAAGTCAAAAATTTAAATCCCCATTGTAAAATTATTCCTAGTTAGTGGGGTGATTTTTAAATCTGGCAGTGGTTCATTGTGTTCCAAAGTACATAGTGACTTCTAGAAAGCTAATCTGAATAAATGTGTGACAAGCAAAGCTGTCCCACAGAATTATGAAGAATCATGTTATACATATGAATGATGCTGATTTCACATTCTTTTTGCAGAAGGATAACACTTTGAAATCATTTTTATAGAAAAAGGAGTATCCATTTTAAGATTTCCACATTCTAATAACAATTCCAAAAAGGGTTCATCATTAAGTTTCAAATAACAAATTCTTCTCAAGTGGATAAATGTTTTCTGAGACCTTTTTACACAGTTATATACAAGGATATATTTGTTTAGTATGTAAGGATATTCCTCGTACTAAAATCAAAATCTAGTTTTTTGGAAGGAAATAATAAAGTGTATTAGATTTGCTATTTAATATCCTTTGAGATGTGAAAAAGTACATATTTTAGAGGTTTTTTTTAACCTCAATGATTTGAGTTCTGTCACAACTGTTGTTAGTCAAAATTTCTTTCAATGAATAGTGGTGATTGAGAGTTTTCAACCTTTCTATGCTCTGAAGTCTTAGTGAATAAATAATCTCTGTTACCAATGTCTTGCTCATAGAAAGGTGCTGCCTGCTTTCTTTCATACACCTTCTTCCTGAGTCTCTCTTCTAACACTGCCTATTATACCTTTTCAGGAAAATGTGAATCTTTAGAGTTGTGAGCTAAAAAAACAAAAATAAAAAGAGAAACTGAAAAATAGGGTATCCCAGCTATCCTCAGAATCTTATGTACACAGTTGTTTTCACCCTACATAAACATATCTAGGTGTACTTCTTAATTATTCCTCTTCACTTAGTCATATATATTGAAATCTCAGCAAAAAAATTCATTAAGCATTCAAAGATATACAATACCAGTAGTCATTTGGGAAATAAAAATTAAAACTATGGTGTGCCCTGGTGGCCTAGTGATTAACTCTACCTGGCATAGTCCACATACATCCCAAGGACCCAGGTTCAAGACCCGGGATCAGAGAGAACAACCAAGATGAATAACTACATAATATAAATAAAAGTCTTAAAAATTAAAACTACTATATCTAATACAACATATCTAATAAAATGACTAAAATTAAAAAGACTGATGAATCAAGTGTTGCCAACAATGAGGAGCAGATCGAGTGCTCAGACAGAGCTGGTGAAAATGCAAAATGGCTCAGCCACACTAGAAAACAATCTTGTAGTTTCTCTAAAGTTAGACTTTATACTGTATCTGTATAGATGTATGCTAGAATAATTCTAATCTTAGGTATCCACTCAAGAGAAAGAAAGTACATGTCTAGGGTCTGACCTCTGTGGTTCAGCGGCCTAGGTGCAGACATTGGCAATTGACACAGGACAAGACAAGTGGATGGATGGAATGGAGAAAACGGCAAAACTATTTTGAACCCGTGGTCTAGAAAAAGAGCTTATCGTAGATACTGGCCCAAGGTTAATTCCGGAGAAGGGAGTTTGCTCTGAAATTTGTCATTTGATTGAGTTGGCCTCTCATGAAATTTGAACCATCCTGGCTTGCAATATCATCAGCTCTAAGCCTGTTGGAATTTGCAGAACATCAAAGTGAGAACTGAGACAGCTGTTGCTACCATGACATCTAAGACATTCCTAATGACACAACCAAGCTTGTGAAAGAAGAAAAGTTACCTGTGTCAACAGATTTTAGTGTTGCTGAACTGTTCAAATTTTGAGAAAAGTTCCCTGTTATCTGTAAATTGGTAGAAATGCATCCAGGTTCTAGAAATTTTCATCTTTCTTGTTTTTTTTATTAAATCCAAAGTAGTTAACACAGACCCATCTGCTCATAGGTTAAACAGGTTGTGCTTCAACTATCCTTCAAAGTCCATCAGATGAGCTTCAGATATGTTCAGCCTCAGGACAGCATTTCCTGAGACCACAGGGTCGCATATCTACAGTGTCTATGTAGTTCTGTTTTAAAAACTGGAAATGCAAAGAAAGGCAAGTGATAAAGCATTAATAAGAAATGCAGGATTCATGATACAACAGACCAGGACAAAGGTTGGGCTTTTGCTAAGGCAACAGTTTTTGGCTATAGTTGTTCACTTTTGGTGTTAAATCCATGTGTGTTTTTAATTATGAAAGAAAATAAAATTATGGAACATGTATGAAAAGATGGAAGTATATATGTTAATATATATTAATGTTTATTTTAATATGAATACCTAAAAGGCAAATTCTGATTTGGAATGTTTTATATCTTTCTGGGAATGAAACTCCAGCCCCAATTCCCTCTGCTTCTCATAACAGCAAAATCTATTGTACTTTTCAGTAATTGGTTTTTTATTAAAATAAGAGACTGCTGTATAAATTTTAGCGACTAAGCTAAATAGGCATTAACAGGCCCTGGGATCCAACCACAATTTGTAGTATCGTTCCATTGGGAAAATGGATTCTAAGTGCCCAATAACTAACTTACAAATAGACTTTTGAATCATAGTCCATTTGAGAATAAGGAACTGTTTGTGATAGTAATACCTTCGATTGGCTTGCTTGGGAACTGCACAGAAGGGACCTATATTCTGCCACACATGTGTGGTGAACCTAACTAGTCTGGGTTTGATCAAAGATTATTGCTGAGTGGGCATTGAAAGAATAGTAATTAAAAGTAAAGTAGAGCTGGAGAAAAGTTATGGATGGAGTTGGAAGGATGGATCTGAGAGATTTCAATAGGAGGAGAGGATTTCAGTCTCAATGGCAAAAGTGTAATTCTGAGCAGATGGAGTGAGAAGGGAACAGGATGGGGAGTAGGTAAGGAAGGATGCTAGAACCACAGGAAGTTGAAGACAAAAGACTAGAATAGAAGGAGTGAGAAAAATCAAGAGCCTATCATTTTTAAGGAAAAATGGAATTCAAAGACTGAAAGGCCCACAATCAAGTCAAACAAATAGAGGCCTCCAATACCTACAAATATTTGATGACTTATAAATACTATAGTAAAATGTTTAGAATTATGACTTAAGATATATCAATTCATTTATAATTTCACATATTTATTGAGCATCTGCTATAGGTCAATATGATCAGAGGTTGGCAAAGGAATTCTATGCCTTCATCAAATTTACAGTTTAGTATCATTCCGATCAACTACAAAATGAGCCAGAGCAGACTGTTAATAACAGTAGTGATACCTAGAATCTGCCCATGAGGAGAATATTAGATTTTAATTATTTTATTCTTAATTTCGTGTATTTGTTTTATTATGTTATAAGATTTATGGTGGTAAACAATATTGAACATGTGTTCTTGGTATTATTTTATGAGTCCTCGTGGGAGTATGGTAGGGACTGCAGAACCACATCTTGGTTGGTTGATTGTAAGATGTCTGACTCATATAACTATTTAATAGACCCCATTTTATGCATGAGAAAACTATTGTTAATGAACCATGCTATTTATTAGTGTATAAAGAAATGCCTGGTCAATGATATGTGTGAAATATCTTTTACTAATGCAGTGTATCTTAGTATTGTTTGGTGCTCTCTCGGCAAATGAAAGCATGTCCACTGCACAAAGACATGTAGTTTGAGGTTCAAAGAGGGCATCGGTCACATTCATTCCCCAGAGACCCCCCTGTTCCAAGAGGCCTTGTCTTGACTTTACACCCTTCTGTGTATTGTGGCCTTCTCTACCATGTTCTGAACTATGCTGTGCATACGTCTGTCACTAAGTTACTACTTTAGAAAGCTTTTTGCAGACAGTAAACACAATAGCAGTTTTTGCTGTGCACTGACTGTACATACTCATGTTGCTGTGGCTGCAGCCACATCAAATCCAGGGTCTGATGTGCTCCCTTTCCCTGTTGACAGGGAAACACTTCCTGCTGTGTCTGAGGGAAGAGAGGAAGAGAGCGTTGAGATGGGAAGGAGCGAGGGAGAGGGAAAAGCCCTCTTGTCTTTTCTCATAAGGGCACTAATCTTTTCATAGGAGGTCCACTCTCATGACATAATCCGCTTCCAAAGTCCCTGCCTCCAAATACTCTTTCAATAGGGATTAAGGTTTCCATATATGAATTTGAGGAGGCACAAGCATTCAGTTCATAATACGTTCCATGGTTCAACTTAGAAATACTTTAATTTGTGTTCACCAGTATTTCCCAGGCCACAGTGCATTGTGATATAGTAAGAGACTCTCTGGAAGAGGGGCTAGACATGCTCTTCTCTGTCCCCTCCTGCCACTTTAGAAGTCCAGGTCTCTTTCAGGTTCTTACCCTACATTTTTTGAGGGTGGGGGGTACTGCATATGTCTCAGGAATGTAGTGTTCTCAACCAACACAGTTTTGCCATTCATATTCCCAGTACTCATATTCCTAGTACTCAAGACTTGACTGGAGGCACGTCCATGCTCATGTCTCAGGACCTCATACACCAATAGGTGGTCAATTTTCAGTACTTGGAGACTTTCCCAAAACTCCACCAACTCAGGGAAAGGAACCACTGGTGTCCAGTCTGTCCTCATGTATACTTTGGAAGTAACTCCAACTAGAAGCGATGTCATTGTCTTCACATAGCTCCATCTGTGCTTTGATCCCTTTAAAAGAGCCAAGGCATGGTCTCCGTATGCCAGGGATAATTATTCCTCAGCCTTTTCCTCCATGAGTCCATGCGAGAGGCCAGAGGGAGTAAAGGACCCTGGATTGACTCTGCCTCTAGGACAGCATGCATTGCCTCATCCGTTTATTGAAATGTGTCCCAGGAGGGTTTTCTGCCCTCCATGCATGGACTCTTGGCAGGATCACGCTCTAGAATTGTCCAGGCCTGTCTGAGTTCCCCTGTGAACACACCCAGGCTGCCAAGCTGGGATTTCCCTAAGTGGGTGGAATATTTTTCTCCCTATCCAAATTCTAAAGGTTACAGATAAGGTACACATAGAGGCTTTGTTTGAGATTCAGAATTATGCAAATAATCAAGACTAAAAAGTATAAAACTTCCTTTACTTTTAGTTTTAATAGAAGTAAATTTAACTTTTATTCTTAAAATATGGTTCTATCAGTTATTCTCTTACTGCCTTGGCAAAGAAGGCATTGTCCATAATGGTATTTATTCACTGTCTGAAGTAGCAGAAATGCGTATTTCCACTGATGTGTGAAATTCTTAATAAATAATAACAGGTAGAAGGATGGATTTTACTGAGTGTTTACTATATGCCAAGCAGATTACGTTGCTTGACTCACAACAAGAGCACTAAGGAGTAAGTATTCTTAGCTCCATTTTACACATCAGAAATTGAAGTTTAAAGAGGATTTTTTGCCTACTGTCACAGGGGTAGTATATGATGAGATGGGACTACACATTTGAACCTCTGACCCCAGAACAGGGCTCTAGACCATGATCATGTCTTAAACACTTTTTTTCCTATATTGTTCAAAGTCTCTTGTTAAGACAATAGAACCTGATTTTCATTTTTGTGATGGTAACTTCTCTTCAGTTATATAGAAGTGGAATATTCTTTTTCAGTCAACATATTTATATAAAATTATAATTTAAGCTAATGATAAATTACATGTAAATGCAACTTAGTAGCCAAAGCATAGCTGTCCAGACAGAATAATTTCGGCAGACATTTTTGTGCTTCTTTTATTAACTCAAACCATATTTTTTATTTTGAGCCTAAAACTGCACTGTTGTATTTGAACCAGATAGCCTATTCATAGTATAAATTACTGGGAAAGCGGAGTATATATATATATATATATATATATATATATATATATATATATATATATATATATATAATCTTAAGGATAATTCTATTCTGTAATTCTGTCTGATACTGGATCTCACCAAGATTTCTGTAAGTTGTAAAAATATTTTAAAATGTCTTGGCAGTTTAATTTGAATAGGTATTTTCTGTAACATGAAAAAATGTTCATTTTGTTTTCTGAGGTTGCACAGAAAGAAATGGTTTAATCGCAACAGAAATACACATTGTTTTTTCTGTTTTTCCTATTATCTTTTGAATACTTTAAGGATTGTCTTGTATAAACTGAGAAATATTTGCCATTTTAACTCAAGCAACAATATCTTTTCCCCCAAAATTTGATTTATATGGAGTTTCCTGTCCTAAGGACAAGAGTAATATATGTGTGATGTAAAGAAGGGGAGGAAAAAGCAGTAATAAGAACCTTAATAATTAAAGTTCCATGCAGAAGAATTTGGATGCTCTGATTAAGTCATAGGCAGCAACCAGCCTAGATCATTGTAAATATTTAATGTGAATGTTACTGTAGAGATGTTTTCCCTTTAAAAGAGACCCAGAGAGCAGTCCAGTGCAATTTTAATGTATAAATATATCATGTTGAACTTTGCATATTTTACATTAGAATGGATGTGTTCTAATTTCACAGAACTTACTTTTGATTTGGTTTAATACATATTAAATTCTACTTTTGGTATATTATTTTGATATATATTGAATGCTCAAAAATATTTCTCTCCCTCCACCCCTACTCTTGTTTCAGGCCACAAGGGCAGCCATTACTCAGCACTGCACTGACCTTGGGAATTTGTTGGGCAAGGAAAATGACGTGGCCCTCATAATCGATGGCCACACCCTGAAGTACGCACTGTCCTTTGAAGTCAGAAGAAGCTTCTTGGACTTGGCACTCTCCTGTAAAGCAGTCATCTGCTGCAGGTAGGTATGCTGTGAGTGACATATTCTGATGTGTCTGTAGATTGTGTTTTTATAAAAGGAATCAATGCACGGGAATTCTGGTGGTGAAGTTTTAGAAAAAATAAGCAAAACAAAATTGTATGTTTAACTGTTTATACACAGATTTTTGTGGAAGGCAGTGGTTTTTACATTATCAGTTTGTTTATTGTCTTCTAAGATGCCAAAAGAGGTAAGCACCAGGGCGTCCAGTCTTAGTCTCACTGTGGGATAAACAGGAAAAACTCTCACTCAAGGAGATGCTTGGAAAGTTAGAAGGGTTCTATCTACTGCTTACTTGTTTCTTGAGTTCTGGATGACCAAATTCAACTTCTAAGAGTTGTGGACTTTGGATACCTCTTTTCAGTCAACAAGGTGCTTTGAACGGATTCATGCAATACCAGATTTTGTGTCAAGATCTTACCAGATGCCTTTGTTGTTTTTTTCATGACATTTGGGGAGGTGTTTTAGAATGTACATTGTTACATTCTATTGTCTACTGTCTTGATGAGGTCAAGTAAACACCTTGAAAGGTTAGAGGAGAGCTTTCCATTTCTTAGAGCACTGTGCTTCAACAGAACATGGTTGAATGCTCAAAGCATATTACTGGTTGAATAACCTCATTTGTGCCTGATCTTATATTTTATGGTGACATAATTTCTATTCATTGCATTCTTTGATATTTTCTCAGAAGCCAATTATCAGATGCTTTTAACTTCCTCATGAGTTAGTTCTCGAGGAACATCTCTTGTGGCATTGCCATGGTCATTTTAGAATAACCAGTTGTCACATTGATAAGAAGGTTTTGCCCTTTCTGCCTCACTAAAAGGTCCTATGTCATCATCAGTCATGCCACTCTACCCAGATCTCTCTGTTGGCTACCTGCAATGCCCAGCAAGCCTGGCCCACTGTTAGGGACATTGCCACTCCTGTCTCTTCAATGTCTATTCACCTCTTTCTTCCTACCACTGGTTTTTGTTCTCATTTCCCCCATGAAGACACCATCCCATACAGAACCTTGAATTATCTGCCCTCACCTAGTGATAGTTCTGTCATTATTGTCTGCTCTCTTTATCACTTTTCTTAATAGTAAACATACCTCAAGTCCAAGGAGAGCTGGAATGGCTGCTGATGGAGCCTACATGGTGGAAAGGAATGTTGTTTTTCTTCCTTTGGTCTTAGGATGTTCAAGGGCTACAGGGATATGTCACAAATTCAACTTTGAAATGTTGAATGAAGACTGTATTACCATTAAGTCAGAAAACTTGGTGTATCTGGGATTAATAGGATAGTGAAGAAAAACCAGAGCATCTAAAAATTAAATAACATGCAACCTGGTTTAATGATGGACTCCATGCCACCACCCCACCCCTTTATAAAGGAAAGGTTCAGGCAGAAATGAAAGTGGGCAGGCAGGAAGAGAGAAGAGGAAGAAGCATATTTATTTTATTTTGTTGTTCATCATGCTTGTTACCCCTGTCCCTGGGATATGGACCTGGGTCCTTGGGATATATGTGGACTGCGCCCAATTGCTACTCCACTTGGATGTCTGTCTGTCTATCTTCTCTCTCTCTCTCTCTCGCTCTCAATTTTATTGAGATGTAATTCACATACCGTGCAATTTGTTCATTTAAAATGCAATGACTTTTAGAATATTCATAATTTTATAGCTATCACTTAACCAACTTTGGAATATTTTAATCAGCCCTCAAAGATACCTTTTTATTGTTATCGTCAATCCTCACTCTACCCCTCTACCCCAACTAAACAACTTCTAATCCTCTTTCTTGACATTCCATGTGAATGCAATCATACAAGATGTGGTCATTTTCTAGTTGACTTCTTTTACCAGCATATTGTTTTCCAGATGCATCCATGCTGTAAAATGTAGCAATACCTCATTCCTTTTTTATAACTTAATACCATTCTATGGTGTGTGTGTACGCGAGTGTGTAAACTGCATATTATCTAACCATTTTCATTAACATCTGGATCCCTTATGCTTTTTGACTAATATGAATACTGCTACTGTGAAGATTCAGATACAAGTTATTGTATGGACATGTGCTCTTGTATCTCTTAGGTATATACCTATGAGTATAAGTGCTAAGGTAGGTGGGAACTTTAATTTTTGAAGTTTAATTTTTAAAGAACTCTTAACCTGGTTTCCAAAGCAGCTACACCCTTTTATATCCCTACTAGTAAGAGTGTTCTAATTTTGCCACATCATACTAATGCTTGTTATCATCTATCTTTTGAGCATTTAGACTCATGAATGTGAGGTGGTATCTCATTGTAGTTTTGACTTGCATTTCCTTGGTGATTAATGCTCTTACAGCTTGTGTTTATTGACCATTTATATATCTTCTTTGAGAAATGTCTATTCAAGTTCTCTGCATATTTTCAAATTTAATTGCCTTTTTAAGATTTTTTTATGTACTCTGGGTGTAAGTAATTTATCAGATACATGTTTTGAAAATGTTTTATTTTATTGGTTGCCTTTTCATTTTCTTGAAGGTATAATTTGCTTCAGAAAAATGTTCACGAAGTCCAGTTTATCTGTTTTTATTTTTATCTTGTTTCTTTTGGTGTCATATGTAACAAACTCCATTTTAATTAGCCCATGCTGTTTTTCTTCTGGACTCCACTTGGGCAATTCAAGCCAGGTTTATGAAAATGGCAGGAAGATGGCAGTGAATACTTTCCTCACAGTTTCCCCTGTGACTATGTTGTCAAGTCATGAGTAGGTGATACCTGACTTTCATGAAATCCTCAGCACTGGGGGCTGTTCCTAGCCCACCCAGAGATATCAGTCACAGGGAGAAAGTCATGCTCCCTGCCAAACCTCAGACTGGTCAGGGAGCCATCCTCTCAAGTTGTTGGTGAGCAGGAATAAGCACCAGAAGTAACCAGAAATAACATGGAAAAGCCTGGTCAACTGCAAATCAAAGCAAACATGCTGTAACTTCGTGAATTTTCAAAGGGAAATCCAAGCGAGTCCGTTTGGATTCTCAAGGGAGAGACAGGAATGCCTTCAAGGCTTTACAGTAACATGTTCTTTTCTTGCCAGGTGCTTGAGACTAAAGAAAAACGTTTTTCCTTTTCTTACACTGGCTGCTTCAGTGCACACATACTGGTGTGCACTTAAAAGCTTCACAGGAAAGAGCACAACATAGATTTGGCACAGAATGAGGAAATTTCAAATTAAATACTGTTACTGTCTACAAAATAGAAGTACTAATTGAAAAAAAGAATCTAAGTGCACTATGTTGCTGCTCTAAGAGACATTTCTTTACTGGTCTCACATTTACAATTAAAAAACTTAATACTTTTTTATTTAAAAAAAGCACTTTACATTTCAGATGTGCTCACTCTTCTTTGAGAATTTACACTTAAATTTAATATGTGACTTTAAACATAAATTTGACTTTAATTCTCACTTTTCATCTTTAAAATGGCTTTGTTGACTATGTGTTCTTTTTCTCTAATCATAAAAAAAAACTTTTCTCTGAAATCATGAAGTATTATCTCTTATCAATATTGATTCAGAGACTGGTAAATGTTGTATATAAAATGGATTAATACTTTTAAATAAAAACAATATTTTGGGAGCAAAAAGAAGAAAAAATAAGAATTTGTTAAATATTTTGCTGAAGTTAGAATCAAATAATCTTGCTAATTATGCATTGTTATACTCAAATATTTTTCCATGTAGTTAAAATTCTAAAACGGTCATAATATGGTCAACAAAGCAGTTTCCATCCTGTGAAGTTTACTGTTGTATATTGACAGGGGCATGGCCACCTTATTTGTTAAGGTATCAACTGGTAGTCCAATAAGATTTTTATTAATGGGCCTGATGTTTGCATTTTATATTCCTAGGTCTCATAAGAGAATAGAAGGACAAGACATGTTCTTTATCTTTTCAGTGCAAATAATGAAAAATACATTATAGTATTTGCCTCTCTTCTACTTCTCATGTAGGTTCCAGCTCCTTGAAATCAGGCCCTCAGTGAAGTTAGCAGAGCCCAAGTCTCCAGGAATCTCCATTTCTCTTTTCATATGCAGCAGAATCTCATTCCTTTGTTGATCCCTCCTCAGCATTGGATAACAGTGATTTCTCCTTGGATTCCCTTCTGTTTCTGATTCCTCTCTCTTCCCTCTAGTTATCGCTCTCCCTTATGGACTCTTTTCCTGGCAGCCTTAGAAATGTTTTTCCAAATTTTTCTTTTGGTTTCATCATATTCCCATTCCATACCTTATCCCTAGTGCATTCCATCTATTTTTATAGGCTCATTTGTCTTCTAAATTAGTGATCTCAGCACTAACTTAACACTGAATTATCCTGAGGATTTAGCAATTTTTCCCCTCAAAAATTGAATCAGAATTGCCATATAATCCAGCAATTCCAGTACTAGATACCAAAAATAATTAAAAACAGGCAATCAAACAAATGCTTGTTTATACATATTCATGGTAGCATTATACACGGTAGCTAAAAAGTGGAAACAAATCCAGGTGTCCATTTGATAGATGAATGGATAAACAAAATGTGGACTTATTCAGTCATAAAAAGGAATGAAGCACTGATAACTACAATATTGATGAACCTTGAAAATGTGCCAGTGAATGAAGACAATCACAGATTATGTGATTCCATTCAAATGAAATATTCAGATAATCAAACTCAAATAGATAGAAAGCAGACTAGTGGTTACCAGGGGTTAGAGGGAAGAAGAATAAGACTTGAATATTCAATGGTACAGGGTTTCCTTTTGAGGATGATTAAATGATTTAGAACTAGAGGCGATGGTTACGTAACACTGAGAATATAGTAAATGCCACTGTATTGTTAATAATTAATTTAATGTTATGATAGATTTACCTTAAAATATATAAGCAAATGATTAAAATCATTTATCTGTTTTTGTGAAATGTTTGTTTAATGAAAATAATGAAATGTTGAATGAAAGCTTTTTCTTTTCGTGTATTTTTTAAGCTGTAGAATTCATTTAGGTCTATTTAACATCAAGTCACATAAGATTTGGCATTCTCCAGAAGGAGAAAAGCCACACACAAAATGTGTAAGGCACTTCTGATATGTTCATTGAGTTCTCTGTTTTTTCTTTACTTTTTCCTTTACTGAAAGCTATGATCTTTCTTGTATTCTCATTTTCCTTTGTCTTTGAGATTTTTCACTTTTGTCAAAATGGAGATAAATTTTGTTATCATAAATTGAAAGCATGAGGAAGGGAGGACTTTGATCTCTTGAGAATATTCAGAAATTTTACAAGTTATTGTGTATCATCAGGAAAAGAGTCATGAAAGAATCATTATGGTTCCCCTTGTGAGGAAGCCAGTTGATGGACCACCATAGTTCCCAGCATTCACAGGTAATGCTCATGGCCTCTAGTGCCTCCATATTAGTAGACATGATTTACGACTTTATGTCTCTGGGCAGGAGGTAGAGTGGAAGGAAAACAACCCCATAGGGATTTCCAGGAGATGTGCAAATGAAGGGTTTCGGAAGACTTCATTTATTTTCCTGGATGTGTTTAGATTTCTGTCTTTCAGGGTAGATTAAAAGATAAACATGTATAAACCTACTATGATACCATAGAAATAACTGTCAAGGGCAAAAAGACAGTGTGGGCACAATAAATGTCTCTAAACACTTTTGGGATTTATTTTTATAACTCAGAGTGAATTGTATGTCTTGTAGAAAAATTAGGAAATATAGATAAGCTAGAATAAAGGAAATAAAATTTGTAATTGTACTGACTAGGATAATTACTGTTAGCAATTGGTACAAATCTAGGTCTTGCTCACTTTTTGAAAGGGGATTAGATTGTTCAGTATGTGACATGAAATGTTATAAACAGTTTCTATGTCAAATAGTAATATAAAATGTCTTATTAAGCTTATTAGTATTATTCCTAAATGAAAACACAGTAATTTATTCCTGGATGTTGGATGTTTAAGTTAATAGATTGTTGTTGTTTCATTATCATAAATAGCATCTGAATATGACTTGTATAGCTAAATCTTTAAAAAGACATTTGATGATTTCTATAAAATCGTAGTGAATTCGATAGTAAGCAATAGTGATGTACAAAAGGATTTGTGCCCTCCACTTAAAAGCGAAGTTATTTGACTTAGAGAAGTGTGATCAGTAACTCACTCCCTACTGGAAAAAAATGCATTCTCCTCTGCTTAGTAATCATAAATTTACTAAGAAAGAGTTGCTGTTGAGAAGTTTTTTAAGCAGTTGGGGATAGATACATGAGCAGAATCTGAAAAGAATTAACATAAACTACTTTACAAAACAAAACTACCCAGTATTTTAACACTCTGACAGCATAGCATTCCCATAATGGACTCAGTCTTGTCCCATTTTTCTGGACTCCTTAAAACCATCACTCACTTAACCTGCATCCTAAAACCTATACATCTGTCCTATTTTTAAACTACACACTATAGAAAAGAAGCAGTTCTTCTAATTTGGCTTCCATTCCAGGTTAGCTATTCACATTAAGGAGGTATAATTGATAATAGGAAATCTCAGAACATTAAGTATTTTGTATGTGGTATCTTTCAGCCTGTGAACTACACATAAGAATTATATCAAAACAGAGTTAAGACAGACTAATTAGAATTGTATTACCGATTATGTTTTGATTGGCCTCCATATTGGTAGGGATCCAATCACACACTTGCAAAAATAAAACTTTTCTTTAATTTCATTCATGATGTGATTTCTCAGCATCCCGCATGTTTAGTTCTAAATCAACTTCCTATTTTGACATTTAATTCCAGTGAGCATTATTAACTTGTCGAAGTTGTAAGCCTGTCCTTGGGTTGTTTGTATTATGGCTCAGCATATATTTGCACATTTGTTGATTAAATGCAATTAAAGTACAATTCATTTTTAGACAGCTTTTTTTTTTTCATTTGGCTCTAAAATTAAGGCTATTATTTGAATGATTATGGCAATTGTATTTGGTCCTAACTGGCCTTACTGTAACTCTGCTACAGATGAGTGTTCAGATGGAATAGTTATTTAGCATCATGTTCAATAAAGACAATTTCCAAAAGCCCAAAGTTTTAAGAAGTTTTTCTACTCACAGGTCTTACTGGTATTTTTCTAGAATGAAAATTAGATTGATGTAGATTTTGTATGGTATAAAAAATACCTTATATAACCATTGTATAAGCACATATTTGGAGATTTTGGAATATTAAAATAGAAAAAGGAATTTCTAATTAATTATTTCTAATTTAAAAAAAGAACATATTAAACTTTTTGAAATTAAAGCTAATATTGACAATTATTTAAATGTTTAGAAATGATTATTTTCACCTTAAATAACTATTGCAGGAAATAATTTATACCAGTCTACTTTTGCTGCTAGAGATTTCTGATAATTAGTATTCCCCTCTAGCTAAAAGTGATATATCATTACTATTTATAAGTAACTCTTTCCAGGGAGAAATATAATAGTGAATTATTCTTTCAATTTTGTTGCTTGTGTCATGAAGTAGCAAAATAATTTTTTAGGGAGATAAAGTACATATGATAAAATGTGGGTGATATTTTAGTATAAGTTTGAGTATAAGCACTTCTTTAAGAAAATGTGCTATAAGTAATCCAAATTTAAAGAGTACTACAGTATAACAACATGGAGGGAATATTTTCCATGGGTATTTAATAATAGCTTTTGATTTATAATAGTATTCTGGGTAACTGGGAATACATCTCTTAAGAAATTTTTGTTACAAAAGTAGTTTTGTATCTTCTACAATAAATAATTCATAAAATTCATTGACATGGAAGAAATTCTGTTAGGTTGATAATCTTCACACTAGTGTTTCTATACGGAAGTTCAGACAGAAAATGGACAGCGGAAGTATTGAGACTCTTTTAGCCGAACTTTAAGAATCATGGTAATGGGGTCTGTGTGAGCTGCTATGCATCTGCTCTAACACTTTGGGACCTATACGAGATGACAGAAGAGCGCATAGATTCATCACTTTTCACATTTTTTTTTCCTTTCCTCCTTTTCATGAATAATAATTCATTGATGCCTGTCACTTTTGCTGATACTGCTTTCCAAATGAAACAGGGTAATGTTAGGTCAAATTGTGGCCCAAAATTCTGAAGTAGAAGCTTATAATATTTGGCATCTTTTCTTCTAGAAAAACAAACCAGAAAAAGTCAGTGATAGAGCTTAATTAAACATGTGGAATATATCATGAATATTTATGTCCCCAAGTTATGCCTTGTGATAGTATTTGCACTTAAAATGTTTTCCCTTTTTTCCTGTGAAGTATGCTCAGAGTGTGTTTCATTAATACAAGAAAATGTCATGTTAACTTTCATTAGGAAAAAATTTCACTTCTACTGACAACACTGACACCTTTCTGATGGGGAGTATGCAAAGTAGCTCTTATGTTAATTGGTCCCAAAGAAAATTATGTTTTCCATTTTCCTGTGTAGACATCTGACACTCTCCCCCATTTATAACCTTCTGAAAGGTTGATGCTCTCCCTTTCCTGATTTTGATAGCCAGCATTTCTCCTATGAACATGAAAACTGTGGCCAGGAATAGTTGATAACTGCATGCAGACTGTAGGTTTTGCTGTGCCTTTTTTTTTTTTTTTGTCTCCAGTTTTATTGGGGCATAATTATAAAAAAATGCACATAATTAACACATACAATTTGATGAATTGGAAAATGTATACACTCCTTTTAGCATTACCACAATCTAGGCAATAAATATCTATAAGCTGCAAAAGTTTCCTGTGTCACCTTTCTGTTGGTTTTTATTGGTGTAGTGAGAACATACTGCATGAAGTCTACCCTCTTAACAAAGTTTTAAGTGCACAATGACTCCTTGTCAACTAGAGTCATAATGTTGTACAGTGGATCTCTAGAACTTAAGTCCTCTTGTATAACTTTATACTCACTAAACAAAATTTCCCCAGTTTCTCCTACTCCCATTCATCAGCATCCACCATTCTATTGATTACTTCTATCCATTTGATTATTTTGGATGCTTCATACAAAAGGAATCATGCAGTATCTGTCTTACTGTGGTTGACTTGTTCCATTTAGTCTAATGTCTTCCAGGTTTGTCAGTATTTTTGCAATGGTAGGAAAGCTTGTCTGTTTCAGACCTCTTCTGATTCAGTTTCTTTCTTTTTTAACTTTAGAGAGGACACAAATAACAAGAGTGGAACTTTTAAGTCTTTTGTTTCTGAGTGTTTGATATTCTGTTGTCCCATTTGGGCTGTAAGTACATTGTCAACAGGAGCCTGGGCTTGGTTTGATTTTGGTGATTAGTGATTTCTAAGCTTTATTACCATTGCCATCTGCAAAGTTTTGCTGGGTCAACAAGAGTCTAAGAGCTTCTGCTGAAAGATTTTGTTTCTGTTGTTTTTGTTCATCAGCTATCTGAGCTCTGTCCGAGATCCAGAACTGAGCTGTCTCCAGTGGCTTAGTTACTGCCCACCTGTCAAATGAGAGATGGGCAGATGGGCAGACAGTCACTCTCCCCCATCAAAATCTTGACATCATATGAGAAAAACAGAGCAAACATTTTTCTCCTATTAAGCAAGTATTCATAGTGGTGCCCTTTCACCACTTGGACAGACCAGTCATTAAAGACCAAAGTAAATACTCTAGTTTGAAGATAATCCTTTCACAAATATACAAGTGCCAAGTTAGAACCATCTGTCAATCATTGGTACATTTTTCCTTACTTTTATTTGTTTTAGTGGATTGGTGTTGTTTGAAAATATTAGAGTTTGAGAAATGAGGAGTTCTGTGTTATCACAATATTTTGCCTATTTACAGATAATTGAACCTAAAGTTCTTATTTTCACTTTATAAGATCATGATGAATATATATTGAATTTCCCCTGAAACAGACTAAAATAAAAGTGAGTATATTCTTGTTTGTAGATATTTGAACATATGAGCATAGGTGTATGTATAATGTTTTTTTTCAGCCTTTTATAACTGAATTATCACATTGAGAAGCAAATAGACACTAATGTAGAAAGCAGTAAAATCTTTTTTAAAAAATAGAAAAAATAAATGTTGAATTATTTTCATTTACTTTGACATTTGGGATCTGAATTTAAATTCTTGTGTAGCTGTAGTTATAGATCAACTTATGTAAATATAAATATGGCTGCTTAAGAATAATAAATAATAGACACATTAGGACTAGTAACATTTCATGAAGTATAAACATGTTTACAATCAGAGAAGTTAAAGAAAGAAGGCTTGGGTTTGCTGTTGCCCTTTATTTGAAAACAGCGGCCAAGACTTTGGTGTGATTCTTGTTGGGTGTCTTGTCCTTCTAAGATATTTCATTGTGATGAAATATAGCAGCTGAGTTAGATTTAGGTAATGTGTACAAATAGAGGACTTTGAGGCCTACTTAAGAACTATTTTATCTAATGTATTTGATCTTGTTATGTTGGGGAATAAGCTGGTTCCAGAGTGGTTGAGCAGGTGACTGCATTGCGATCAGTCAGCCTCAGGACCATGTAGGCTGTTCAGTGTGACCCAGCTGAGAAGTATCTATAGATGAAGTCTATTGAATAATTTCAAATAACACAGTTTCTTCCTGCCAAGAGGGTCCCATGTGATGGGAAGACCAGCCCACACCTCACCAGTACTGGCACAATTCCCAATGTGAGGGGCTGCCCAAGTTACATCTAGGGAAAGAACATAGGGTTGGTGTCTGGTGGCAGGCACTAATGATAATGATCAAACACTCAAGTTATTATTCTGTCCACACTCCCTAGAAGCACTTAACATTACTATCGTTGAGAATCCACAAAGCAGTCTCACAGAGAGTAAACTTGCTCTCTTTACTTTATACTTTAGAGAAGACTGTAATCTCCAGAAGACTGTAGACTTTTTCCTGAGGTCCATAGTTATAGCAGTCAGCTCCAAGGTTTGATCCCCAGCAGTCTAGCTGTATCATCTATACTGGAAAGTCTTTAAAGAAAAGTGTTTTTATCTTTACTCCAAAGAATCACATTAACCAAGCTCACATGTGTTTAGAGAAAGGTAACAATATGAAGATCAAAATAGACTGTGTAGCTGGGGCTGGAGCCCCTCTAGTTAATCACCTAGAGTGGTAGGTGTAGCCTGAGCCTCTGACACATACATAGGTGTTCAAACAAACCACTGGACAAAATTTCAGGTTCTTTGGAGTGATCCAAATTCATAGTACTTAAGGACTTAGAATCAACGGCACATAGTGATTAATCCAATGTAATTGTATTGGTAGGACAGGGGAAAGGTTAAGATTGTATGACAGGCATGTCAGAGGGGATACTGGAGGATGAATTAACTTCCAAGATTTCTAGGTGCTGCATAAAGTCCAGCAGCTGCTGAGCATTTAAGTCTGGTGCAGGTGGGTGACTGCTGACTCTAGCCTGCCAATTTTATCTAAAGCTGTAGAAGATATCTCTTTGTTTATTTACATTAAAACTAACATTTATGGATTGCCCAGTTCTGATCCATCACTATTTTGTTCTGTTGTAAAATGAGAAAGACTCAGGGCTATGCACACAGTCTCTCTTAGCTTATATCCGGTGGGAGAAAACTAAAACATGACATGACTTTAGAAAATATATAAAGCAACCCAGGTAGAAGATGAGAACTGGTTGAAAATTAAGTAATATAAAGCAGAAAGTGCCAGTATTTATTGTTGGAGTTTGATCAGAGGAAGTTTTCTAAAGGAGGTGAGTTCCCTTACAGAAGGTGATGAATGCTTTTAACATGGAGAGAATCAAATACATGGCTATTAAATGACCAGACTGGATGAGAAAGTAAGACAGTAGAAGGAATATGCATCACAATTGAGTGATCTAGGACACTAAAAAAAGTTGTCATCTTCAAACACAACAAATTTGTCATACATACACCCCTTTTTTATAACTGGAGGTAATATGGATGTTTTGTTGTTGATCTTAAGGAAGTATTTCCTTTTCTGTATTGATTTTCTTGATGCACAGTATAGTATCTATGAGAAGTCACTCAAAATATGTGCTCTTCTGTACAGCACTGCTTCAATCAGATGTGTTTATTGACATTAGGCAGCATTAACTGACATTAGGTTTGTGAGTCATGGTTGTAAAAGCCAGTCTCCCAATAGAAAAAAGAGACCTCTGTTTGCACAGAACCATAAGGATCTTCACAATCACGGTGTTGTGGTGATCTTCATCTATTGCTTTTGGGGCCCAGAGCCTAGAGGGCTAATCTTGTAGGAAATCTCTATTTCTAGGTGCACACTGGCACAGGAAAGTGAAGGGCTCCCCAATAACTCAGTCCCTCTGTCACAGTACCATAAGGCAGGTTTTTGGGTTAGAATAGCCATTACTTGCTGAATGCGAAGACTGTTATGGTAGAATCCACTTGCTATCTATAGCAAGACAATCCCTATGGATTTGTTGAGAACTCTTAAGGATTCAAATGGACTAGATGATACATAAAAGGGACCTAAGTGACACCCAAAATACTTTGCTCAAGACAGTGGGCATAATGAAAGTAAATCTGATTAAAGTGCTATAGACTTAATGTCCTCCCCAAATTCTTACATTGAAGCCCTAATCCCTAATGTGATTATATTCATAGTCTTTAGGAAGTAATTACAGTAAAATAAAGCCACAAGGATGTGGTCCTGATTCAATAGGAATAGTGTCCTTTCAAGAAGAGACAGAGAGAGCTCTTTGTCATGTGAGAACGCAGTGAGAAGTCTATCTGCAGCTGGGAAGAAGGTTCGCATTAGAAATTAAGGTGTCCAGCAGCTTGATCTTGGACTTCCAACCCCCAGAACTGGCAGAAAAAGTATATTTCTGTTGTTCAAGTCACTTAGTTTGTAGTACTTTGATATGATAGCCTCAGCTGACTAAACAATGATTTCATTTCCATAATGATCCAAGTTAGTTAATAAAATCTTCAGTATAGTTATTTTTGATTGACTGGAGTTGTCTTAATCAAGTATGAGTTTGTGTATATAAAATAATAGGAAAAGGAGAATGTGAATGATGGCTAGGAGATGGGTGAGTGCACAAGTAGCAAATGATCTTTATATTTACTTGCAAAGGACTTTCAGTTCAAGGTGGTGGTTTAAGAGGATCCTTTTATCACCATTCCTAAAGAACAAGTTGAATCTGCAGCTATATATGAACAAAGCCTGTAGGTGACTCACAATTGATTTGTGAGAAAAAGCCCACATGAGAGAAGAGGCAACTCTGGGAAAGTGCTGCTACCAGTGGAGCAGAATCGGCAAGGTGACAGATGGCAGAGTGAAGAGTGTGGAGGCCCCATGCCCCATCAATGACAGGAAATCTCACCTGCACATACTCCTTGTCCCACCAGGAGTAGATCCCACGCCACCATACCCACCTGAGGAGAGGTAACCAGATATGTCCTGTGTTCAGTCCCAGAAAAGGGTGGTCATAGCAATGCCTACACCCCACACTTGGCCCTAGCAGAAGGGGCCATGATTGGCCCACATGCATGCTGCTCTGGACCTGAAGAGGGATGCTGTGTCTGTGCACCAGTGCTCCATTACCTGCCCGACAGGGCTGGTGGGAGTACCGTGTGCACGCTGTGCCTGGTCTGAAGAGGCCTTGTGCATCCTCACATGAGCTCCACACACACAAATGGACCAGATGTGATTGCATGTGCCCCATGCACAGGCTGAGGAAGGGTTGTCATAAAAAGAGGTGAAAGACCAAAGAGAATAGGTCATCAAAGAGACTGAGGCTATGAAAAAGTCCTAGCAGAAATATTAGAGTTGAAAGATATGGTCAAGGAATTGAAGATACACATAGAAAGCTCCATAAACAGATTCAATCTAACAGAGGAATGAATATCAGAAACTGAAGACAAGATGACAAAGGCAATCATCACGGAAGAGGAGAGAGAAACAAAAATGAGAAAAAAAGAAGAAACCTATGAGAAATAGCAGGCGCTATGAGAAGAACAAACATAAGGATAATAGGTGTGCTGGAAGAAGAGAAATGAGACAAAGGAGCAGAAAATCTGTTTAAAGAAATAACAGCAAAAAATTCCCCACATCTCTTACAAAAAGTAACCATGGAGTTTCAAAAAGCAGAGAGAATACAGAAACTTTTAAATGTAAATAGTCCTATCCCAGACACACCATAGTAAAACTAGCAAAAATCAACAACAAAGAAAAACTACTGAAGACTGCTTGAAAAAAAAAAAAAAAAACCTACAAAGGCACACAGATTAGCTTATCTTCAGACTTCTCAATATACAGGCCAGGAGAGAATGGAGCAAGGTTTTCAAAAGACTAAAAGACTTAAACTGCCAGTCAAGATTATGCTATCCTGCAAAATTACCTTTAAAATATGATGGAGAAATAAAAGTCTTCAATGACAAAACTTAATGGATTTTTCTATCACCATGTCTGCCATTCAAGAAATCATAAAAGGGATCGGGCCCTACAACAGAGAAAACAAGAACAAATGCTCACTTGAGAATGGCGGTAAACAGGAAAACAAAAGCAGAAACAATGATGAGACCAACAGGACAGAACAAAAAACACTAAAGGGGGGAAAAAACAACTATCCTGTACAAGATATAAATATGAAATGGCATCAGCTCACAAAAATCATCATAGAGCAGTACAATTAGAGGCAATCCATGGGGCAGTCACAAAATCCAATTCCAAAGATATATACAACCAGGAAATAGACAAAACTGATATGGATAACATTGAAAACCATTCAGAGTAAAAAGCAAATTTAAACAAATAGGAAATAAAGCAACAGCCAGAGAAAACCAAAATAAAACAAGGGCTCAACTAACAATAAGAGGATGCTACAATTCAGTCATCACCCTAATTATGAATGGACAACTCACCAATGAAAAATTATGAGTGACTGCATGGATCAAAAAGCAAGACCCATCAATATTATGCCTATGAGAAACTCATATCAGATTTAAAGTTTAACATAGGTTGAAAGTCAAGTGCTATGGAAAAGTATATCAAAGCAACAGTAATAAAAGAAATCAGGAACTGCAATGCTAATATCAGACAAGAGACGCTTCCAAAAAAATGGTTGCATGAGACAAGGATGATCACTAATTATGGTCAAAGGGGTAATTCATCAAGAAGAAATAATCATCGACATATATGTACCCAATACGGGATCATCTAAATATAGAAAACAAACTGACAGAGCTAAAGACATTGACCGTAACAGAATAATAGCAGAGTACTTAAATAAATAGATCATCTAGGCAGAAAAACAAATTAGGATCCTAATTCAAGCAACAGATTGTTTAGACCTAACAGACATATAGAGGGTGTTCTACCCTAACAAAAATATCATTCTTCTCAAGTGTAGTTGGAACTTTCTCAAGAATCAATCAAATCTTGGGACACACAAGAAGTCTTAGTAAATTTAGCAAGACCGGAATTATAGATAGCACCTTCACTGATTAGAAGGAGATAAAATTAGATATTAACCAAAAGAACAAAACTGAAGAACCACAAAAATGTGGCAATTGAACAACATGCTCCTGAACAACTCCCTGATCATAGAGGAAATCAAGACATATCTGGAAACAGATGAAAATTTGGAGATGAGATTCCAGAAGATATGGGATTCAACAAAAGCAGTTCTGAGAAGAAAGTTTCTAGCCATACAAGTGCATATCAAAACCCAAGAGAGAGCACAAATTAAATGCCTCACCACTCACCTGAGGGAACAAGAAAAGCAAGAACAATCAAATCCCAAACTCAGCCGAAGGGAGGAAATAATAAACACTGGAGTGGAAATAAGTGAAATTAGAAACAAAAACTCCGTCCAAATGGTCAGTGAATCAAAGAGCTGCTTCTTTAAGAAAATAAACATAATCAATATACCCCTAACTAGAATCATTAGGAAAAAGAGAAAACCCTAATATAAAAAATCAGAAATAAAAGAGGTGACATTACAACTGACATCACAGAAATACAAAGGATTTGAAAGACTATTATAATACTTTCATGCTAACAAGTTTGTCAATCATAAAGAAATGGACATGTTTCTAGAATTCTATGGCCTGCCAAAACTGAACCAGGAGAACAAAGACAACTCAGGTAAACCAATCACAAGTGTGGAAAATGAAGCAGTCATTAAAAAAAAAAAAAAAAAACTCACCAAAAACAAGAACTCAGGTCCAGATGACTTCACTGAATTCTACCAAAAATTTAAGGAAGCTCTAATCCCCATCCTCCTAAAACTCTTCCACAAAGTTGAAGAGGTGGGGGAAACTCCTAAATGCATTTTAGGAGGCTGGTATTACCCTGATTCCAAAACTAGACAAAGACAACATCAAAAAAGAAAACTACAGACCAATATCACTGATGAATATAGCTTCAAAAATTTGCAGCAATATCCTGGCAAATAGATTTCAAAAGTACATTAAAAAAAATGATACACCATGATCAAGTGGGATTTATTCCAGGGATGCAAGGTTGGTTCAACATATGCAAATCAATCAATGTAATACACCACATCAACAGAGAATATCAAAAACCATATTATCATTTCAATAGATCTAGAAAAAACATTTGACAAGATTCAACACCCATTCATGATAAAAAACCATCACCAAAATAGGAGTAGAAGTCTCATACCTCAACATAATAAAAGCAATATATGACAAACACACAGCAACATCATAATCAATGGTGAAAAACTGAGCACCTTCCCCCTAATATCTGGAGCAAGACAAGGTTATCCACTATCACCACTACTTTTCAACATAATTCTGGAAGTTTTGGCCAGAGAAATAAAACAAGAAAAGGACATTAAAGGAATTCAAACTGGAAAAGAAGAAATTAAAGTATCATTATGTGCAAATGGCATATCTAGAAAATTCTAAAGACTCCATGAAAAAACTGGTAGAACTAATAAATGAATACAGCAAAGTTACGGGATATAAAAGCAACACAAAACATCAATAGCATGGCCATATGCAAATAATAAAGTAGTGAAAAATAAATTAAGAAAGAAACCCCAATCACAGTAGCACCAAAATGATAAAATATCTGGGAATACATTTAGCAGAGGAGGTGAAATAACTCTGCAGTGAAAACTATAAGACCTTAAAAGAAATCGAAGAAGACACAAAGAAATGGAAAAACAGTCCATGTTCATAGCTTAGAGGAATCAACATAGTAAAAATGACCACTCTACCCAAAGCAATGAATAGGTTTAATGCAATTCTCATCCAAATCCCAGGGACATTTTTCAAGGAAATGGGACATACAATAATGAAGTTTAATGGAACCACAAAAAACCTCAAATGGCCAAAGCTAAAAAAAAATGGAACAGAGAAGGAATCACATTCCCTGACTTTAAACAATACTACAGAGCAATCATCATCAAGCAATATAGTACTGAAACAAAAACAGACACATCGATCAGTAGAATCAAATTGAGAGGGCAGAAATAAAACCACACCTATATAGACAGTTAATCAGATTATGACAAAGGTGCCGAGAATATACAATGGAGGAAGGAAAGTCTATTTAACAGATGGTGTTGGAAAAACTGAAAAAATATCTTCGAGAAAGAAACTAGATGCCCAAAAGTTAACTCAAGATGAATCAAAGACCTGAACATTAGACCTGAAACCATAGACTACTTGAAAGAAAATGTGGGGGAAATATTCCATGACCTCATCCTTAAAGATATCTTTGCAGAAAGAGCAGTGATAATAAAAGAAACCAAAGCAAAACTAGACATTGGGATTACATCAAATTGAAAAAATTTCTGTGTGGCAAAAGAAATCACCACTAAGACAAAAGGGCAACCTATGGAATTATAGATGATAGTCACACAACATATATCAGATAAGAGCTTAATCTTCAGAATATACAAAGAACTCATACACCCCAACAATAGTCACTCCAAAAATGGACAAAAAAACTAAATAGACACATATCTAAGAAAACACACATACCCTACACACACCTGAAAAAAAATGTTCTACATCACTTATCATCAGATAAATCCAAATTAAAACTACACTGAGATCTCACCTCACAGCCATCAGAATGGCTTAAAAAAAGACTTAATTACAGTTCTTGGAAGGGGTATCAAGGTAAAGGAACCCTTCTACATTGTTTGTGGGAATGGATATAAATTTGTGCAGCCTCTTGGGAAAACCCTATGGAGATTCCTCAAACCAATAAAGATGAATCTACCATCTGATCCAGCAATCCCAGTCTTCAGCATATACCCAGAGGATACAATCTCTAATCAGAAAAAAAAATCTGCACCCCTATGTTCAAAGCAGCACAGTTCACAGTAGCCAAGACATAGAAACAATCTAAACGTCCATCAACAGATGACTGGATAAAGAAGTTCTGATATATATACTCAGTGGAATTCTCTGCTGCTATTTAAAAAACAGATGGAATTGTGCCCTTTGCAACAATCTTGATGGAACTGGAGAGAATCATGTTAAGTGAAGTAAGTCAGAGAGAAAAAGAGAAATGCAGGATAGTTTCATGCATATGTAGAATATTATGAAATGAACCAAATGAACACACAAATCCCAACAAAAATAGCAGGGCACAGTACTGTAGTTAAGGCAGTGCGGGAGTGGAAGGGGAAAGGCGGTGGTCAAGGACACTAGAACTCTAGTTGTGGATATGGTGTGAAATATATACTGAATATCCTAAAATGAATACAGCATTATAAACAAAAGAAACTCTAAATATTTCTATTGAAAAGTATTTCATTATGAAATTGACCTAGGGAAGGCTTTGTATGTAGACTCATGCCATTCCAGCAAAGAAAAAGTTATTTCATCTGATAAAAGTGAAAGTGAGGAATATATTCATGTAGCTAATTTTTAATAATGTATTTAGTTTTCTGTGTCCTCCTTCTCTTAAAACTACCTTAAAATTTAACTTGTTTTGTCTCAGTATAAAACAAACAATCCCTAAAAATGTAGGTGGCAATCATTAAACAGAATTCTCTTCTTTTCCAGAACGATGTCTGTTTCTCTTTAAGTAAATTCCCAGTTTCGTTAGTTCATTACATGTTTCTTTTTGATGTACGTTTTAAAAGCTGAATGTGCTTTTTCTATTTACAAATTGAAAGGCATCATTCCAATTGGGTGTTAACAAATTTCATCATTCTCACAAAGTCTACTGTTTCTAATAGAACTAAGAGGCAAGTTTTATTGGCTTAGAAAATTTCACCAGTTTATGTACAGTATACTATTCAAACACACACACACATCAATGGATATTGATTTAGAACAAATTTATTTTGGCCCACTGTCAAAATCAGTTTATCAGTATTATTTTGAGTGCCACGGCTTTCATACAGCTATTCTACGGAAAAATAAAAAAAGCGTTTCTCTGGGAAAAAAAAGTACTTCATTACCCTGAACCGAATCAATATTGGAAAAGTGCAACCTGAATCTAATGATTCATAAGTTGATCTTGTTTTTACCTTACTGCTTTTTCTGTAGCTATTTCAGTGATTTTAAGTCTCCTAAGGTTATCCCAAATGTAGGTCACACTGTATTTTTTGAGATGAACATCAAAATGAAATCTTTGTGCATTTATGTGAAATGAGTTAAAGTTATGTGCTATAAAATGAATCCTGCCAATCACCTCCGTGGGCCTCCTGGTCTGTCCTGGGATGAAGCAGTGTCTTAGGGAACTAGATCAGCACAGCCCCGCTCTGTAGGGCTTCTGGTATGGAAGAAAAATAGATGATTTTTTAAAAAACTAAATGAATTGAACAGTTATGAATTCGATTGTTGATTTCTTGTATTTCAATTTGTAGATACTTTTGATCTTAGGTAGATTAGATTATTAAATTTAATAGCATCTCTAACACTGTAGGCTGATGCAGATTTCTGTGACTTTCCTTAATGTCACAGAATCTAACATGAAGCTATATATACCTCTGCTAAGAAATAAAAACAAAAAAAATCTTTTAGTGGCTTCTTATTTCTCTTATTTCAAAAAATGAATTGGGATCCCACTTCCCTCCTTTACTACCCCTTGACCATGACGCAGTCCCCTTTGCTCCTGAGCTCTTTGAAAGGGTCTCTGGCTCAGGACCTTTAAGGAATCTGCTTCCTTTGCCTGTAAAATCCTTACCTCCAATGCCACATGGAAAGTACACTGACTTGATTCACATCTCTGCTCAGATATTACTTTCTCAGCAAGGGTGTCTTTAAACACCCTGGTCAAATTAATGTCCCTTCCTATTTCCTTAACTTTATTTTGCTTGATAGCACTTGTTACCCTACCTTGATATATTACTCCTTTGTTTAATTCTTGATAGCCTGCTTTATGCAATAGAATGTTAGTTCCATTAAAGCAGTACTTTTGTCTCTTTTGTGACAAAAGTCTAGGTTAACAAGGAAAATGAAACAATATTGCAGGTAAATGCATCAGATAGCGGATGGGCTCTGAGGCATGAGGTATGTTTTCTTTTCCGAAATTAAGTTGTATGTATCAGCGTTTTTTCCTGAGAACTGCTTAGATCACTGGAGTTAATTTGTATAGTGGTGTGCTGCTTTTTAGAACAGGATGGGGACATTAGGAAAGTTGGGTTGAGATCACTTTTTTGTCATAATGGTGAAATACAGCAACGTTTTCAAAAATGAACACTTGGGTAATTGCTTGAATTGCAGACGGTCTCAAATTATAGCATTTATTAAGGAACATTTTAATATCTTAGAGACTCAGGAAAAGGAAAAATTTTAATTACTAGACACATTTAAAAAAGTGGAGTTTTTATTTACTTTTCATTTTTTTACCTTTGTTTTCTTTTTATTGACCTATTAATAAATCTCTTGTTTGTTTGCTTACATGCTTATCCCTTTTGTATTTGTAATGCCAGCCAGTAGACAAAGCTGAGAGCCTATCTGCTGTTACTTTACGGCCATTCTGTTGCATCTGGAGGAATGTTTGTAGTGCGTGTGCATGTGCGTGTGTGTGTGTGTGTGTGTGTGTGTATTTTTCCTAATGAGCTACAAAAATCACTATGTACTGAAAAATAAAGAGAAAGAGAAGGACCAGCAGCGATCTAGGAGATATCTACCAGAAATACCAATGTATAAGCCTAGCCTCATGAGGCAGAACGTAAATCAGGAAAAGAAAAAAAAAAGAGTTCATTTTGTTTCATTTATCTTTAAAGAATAACAATGAAGGATTAAAATACAGTACATTGTTTTAAATCAATGTTTTTTTGGTTTTGGTTTTTAGCTGGTTAGACATAAAGGCTTTAAATGTGTACTCATTTAGTGACAAAGTTTGGGAGTTGTTTCTTCTGTTCTGAGTATTCTAGCTTTTGGCAACTGGGTAGGAAGGTGGATGGATGGATGGTTGGATGCATGGATGGATGATGGATGGATGGATGGATGGATGGATGATTGGTGGATAAATGAACGAATAGAGAGGAAGATAAATTTTGTGCCAATTGGCAGAAGAAGTGAAATGATCCTGTTCGTGTGTAGAAAGATACATGCAAAAATCTAGACCCCCACTGACATTTTCTATATTTTAGGGTTTCAGAAAACCTCTACCTTGTTCTACCTCTGTGAGTCAAACTTGTGTAAAAAGCTCATAGGTCAGTTTCTGTGAGTTCTTTTCTCCCTGAGCTTCCTCAGCTATACACTTAGATGGCATGTATCCAAACCAATGCCAGAGAAAGACTTCATGATTTGGCTTTGGGCATTCATTTTTAATGTCTTCCCATTTCATTTCTTCCAAAATGAAACAACTCCACAGAGTCAGAACCTTGTGCTGGTTGAACAGTTAATTATACTCCTTCAGGGCTTGACCATTTTAATGAGCTCACAAAGCGAAGGAAAACAGATTAACTGTTGTTTTGGCATGATTGAGGTTCTCAAACACACGCTATGTGATTTAGCTAGGGGAGCTGCAGCCGGCTTGGGTCTATGTGGATGATTAGTGAGAGGAACTAGCCTAGCTGCTCTGAGTTGATATAAACATTGCCTCTTAAATTGAAAATACACAATATGTAGATAGACAGACAGATAAATTATTCCCAGACAAAAGGTTCAAGAACATTTGCTACTCTCTGGATTTTAGCTGTTATAATTTCAACATGTTACTGATGATAGTCTCATGTTCCCAGACTCATGATGTGAATCCCCAGAATCTTGTGCATTTCTCATCTTATCCCGCTAACTGGTCCCTAATACTTGGTCTTAATTCTTGTTGATTGGGTCTAAATGTTTTTCCCCTATTCATTTATCCTTCATCAAGCTGTGTGGTGGCCTCCACCAAGATTTTATGCACCTTCTCTAATTAAACCCTCATAATTGGAGGCAAGTTAAGCACTATGTACCAGCATCCAGATTTTGTGCTGAGATTATGAGTAGAAACCTCAGCTGGGACCCAAGCCATAGGCATTTAAAAATTGATGGATTTATTGAGATGCAATTCATACACCAAAAATTCACTCATTTGGGTGTACAATTCACAGTTTTAGCATATTCACAGATGTGTACAATTATCATTACAGCTAATTTTAAAATAATTGCATCCCTTCAGAAAGAAACTCCTGTGCAGCCCCAGTTCCCAGCCCTAAGCAGCCTCTAATCTAGCCCCCTGTCTTTATAGATTTGCCTATTCTAGACATTTCATAATAATAGAATAATATAATGTGATAGTTTATGATTGGCTTCTTTCACTGAAGATATTGTTTTCAAGGTTTATTTATGTCATGCCATATGTCAGTATTTTATTCTTTTGAATGACAGTATAATATTCAGTAGTATGAACTGACCCCATTCTGTGTATTGACTCATCAGTTGATAGGTATCTGAGCTGTTTCTACCTTTGACTATGATGAATAATGCTAGTGATGAGCATTCATGTGCAAGTCTGTGTGTGGGCGTGTTTTCATTTCTCTCGGGTACATATCTGGGCATGGAGCTGCTGGGTTAATGGTAACTGTATGTTTAACTTTGTGAAGAACTACCAGACTCTGTTTTGTTCCCACTAGCAGCACTAAGGGGTCCAGTTCCTCTTTTTTCATGCCAACACTTGCTCTGTGACATAGTATGTTCTGTGACTTTCATAGTCATCCCCGTGGTGTCTCACAGTGGGAGCCATGGGCTCCCGCCCTGTTCCCTGTTCCCAAGTGACCTCCTCAGTTAAAATTTCTCCTAACTGCTTGATGGAAGTCCTGGTCTTTTTGCTCCTCGGGTCTCCAACAAAGGATCTGTTCAAGAACCTTACTAAAACACTGTTTGGTCTTAGTTCTTTCCTAACCAGTGTCCACAGGTAGTTCCCATTTCCAACTGGATAGTGTCTGCATTTCATTGGTGTTACAAGGCTCCCTGTTGGGTGAAACCTTGTGGTCCATTCTTTTTAGACAGACTTTCTGACCAGTGAGCCTGGTGTTTATTGTCACCTGAGCACGCTGTGTTCTTTTGTTCTTCTGAGCCTTTGTTCCTCCAGTTCTTCTTTCCCACATCAGGTAGAACCAGCTTCATTAACTACACAAATTTGACATTTATTTATTGCTTTGCATTTATTAGTGATCTACTTTGACTGTTTTTGTTACCTAGAGATGTGCCATGACCCAGAAATAAGCAACTAAAAGAGAATATTTATTACAAATCCTCCTCCAGTTTTATCATGTAACATTCTTTGTCAAACACCACCAGCCTCCTAAAATGGACCATTGACTATTAGTAGAATACATTTTATTTTATTGTCACTTCTAATATGATTGAAACTTTAGCACTCAATCAAAATTTTAAATTATTATTTTAATGAATGAGCTCCCTAGCTTTTAAAATTTATTTTTATTTTTGCCTGTATATAACAAAAATGCATATAAGAGCCATGATAAAGTAAATAATTATTTTTCACTCTCCTGTCAGGAAACTGAAATTTAGCAATGCTGTTAAAGATCCTAAGATCATAACTCCTTTGTATCTCGCAGAGATGAGTATTCTCATTAATTTTATCATTCATCCCTTTCCTTCATAGTTTCTACTGATCTGTGACTCATATTGCTTTCCAACATATACAATTGAGTATGGAATAAATGGAATTGTATTGAAGTGTGACTTATTTTGTTAAGGTTGTTTGATTTTAAATCATGTTAATTTATGTAGTTGTAGAGTATATCTTCTCACTGCTACATGATGTCCCATTATGTGAACATCATCAGAGCTTTTTTTTTACTCTCCTGTTAATAGACATTTGACTTATTACCAGATTTTTACTATTAAACATAATGTGGCTAAAAAATAATAAATTTTCCTTGTTGCACATGTGCATTTTTTTTTGGTGTGTAACAGTTGGAGTTATATTTGGATGTGAACTGGGAATGAGAGCCTGAGGGGCCAAAAGAAGTCACAGTTCAGGGCAATGTAGATTAAAAAGACTGTATAAATTGTATCTCTTTGATGAGTTATAACTCTGTTAAGAGCTGAGCACATACTATATGCTAACTTCTTTCAAAAATATGCAGTGGCCTTCTCTACTGCTCTTTCTCCATTTTAAACATTCACATTGACTTTTTGTGTTTCCACAAAATATGCAAGCTTCTGTCCAGTCCTCAGATCATTTCCTAGGAGCAGGGAAAAGAAATTAATGTCTGTATTTATTTCCCTTTTTAGGAATTCTGTGTGTGTGTGTGTATGTGTGTGTGTGTGTGTGTGTGTGTGTGTGTGTGTGTGTGTGATAATACACCTACCAGTAGAGTTCTAGGAATATCTTACATTAAAATGGAAAAGAGGATGAAAATTAGACCCATATCTAATGGCTTCATAGGATGAATGACTGAAAGTTAGGTCTGTACAGGGTCTGGGCAATCAGAAGAGACCAAGTTAATTTCATCCTTTACCAAGCCCAAGAAGCCATCGACTATCCCAATTCTAGATGTCTTAAAAAGATTGAAATAATATTGATTTGTAACATTACATAGGTTTCATTGTATGCGTTTTAATTTAACATGTATATGCTGTATTTTGATCCCCACCACAAGTCTAGTATCTATGTTAAATGAATATGTGTTCACAGAATGACAAGTGACTGACATACTTATGCAGCAAGACTCATGCTAGCAAATGGAGATCGAATGTTATCCAAAATAGTCCTTTCCCTCTCCCATCTCCTGTTACATGGGAGCTCTGCAGAAGCATGATAAGTGTTGACTTCTGGATTATGTCTCTTCCTTAAAGGCCATTATTCACCTGCAGAAACATTCTTCCTCTGCGTTCAGGAAAAAGCATGGCAACAACCACAACAAAAATCCTGGCACTAAAAATCTTTCCCTTAAGTCCTCCAAGTTTCCTTAACTTTGTTGCTGTCTACCCCTTGTCCTCTTGTCATACCATGAGGTTCATCCTTTATCAGTGAGAATGGGCCCAGACGTCTGAGTAAGGATTTGTCTACCAATCTTATGAACCAAGATTAGGGATGGTGACAGTGACTAAGAGAGAACTTAATATTCTATTCAGACACCAAGTTCAGTCCAGGCCAACTCCCACCCTCAGAACTGAGCACTCCGAGACCTGAGGGACCAAAGACTAATTGCCATCAGCTTTCTCTCATGTGGATGTGGGGATGGAGGGCCAAGTAAGCCAGGTATCTCAGAGCTCTTGTCACCTCATGCTGGGGTAGAAAATGGTGAAGTAGGCAGGCTATTGAGAATGGTTCTCAGATATATATGTCACTTGATGTATAGCACTCCATCTTGCCCTAGCTGTGGGCATGCTGACCCTGCCTGATGCAGGGCTTTTCTGAGTTCATGACTGGCACATTGCACTTTTGCTTATGTAATTGCTGGACAACCTTGTTTTCTGTTAGTCTTGTCCTATTGTTTACATCACCCTGGTTTTTGTTCTCATTGTTCACATGACAGCTCCTCATTCCTCTTTCAGTTTCTACCTTGTCAATTATTTTTATTGATTTCTTATTCTGGGGACATGAAGACGTTTCTAAGAAAAGAGGAAAATGGACATGAGTTCACATGTGGTAAGATGAGGAAGAAATCAATTGATTCTTTTTAGGGTTATAGATCAGTCTTGTTACTTTTAAGTCATATCTCCATGAGGATCACAAGAGATCAGTCTGATGAACTTATAGCTATGTTCAGGCTATGGTGATACATTAATATTAGATGAGTTATGTACCAGAAACTATGCTAGGAGCTTGATGCAGTCATGTGATGCTCTCTGAAAAATGCGTCATTAGGTGATTTTTGACATTGTGTATTTATCATAGAGTGTCCTTACACAAACCTAGATGGTATTATCTATAGTATACGCAGTTTATCGCTGATTGGAAAGTCAGTATGTGGCACGTGACTCTATTCATTATTTTTTCCATAGGGCAATATCATTTTTGTGGTAAGAAAACTCCCAAATCAGAAACAATAAATAACTTGACAAGAAAATGCTCACTTTTTCTGAAAATGTGTTTACCTTTGATGTATAGATAGAAATACATTTAATAGAAAACAAAGGTAAAATATTTTGGACTTGTTTATTTCAACGATATCAGTGTTTATTATTTAAGGAAATTATGTAATGAGATAATTATTCAAAAAGAATAATTTTCTGATTTTATTCAAAAAGAATGATTTTCAGTAATGTTTCACTGTCTGTGAACTAAGGCGCACTTGTGTTAGAGACGGTAGCAGGATCCTTAGAGCTGCTAAGGTGTCACTGACACTGCATGTAGGAAACTAGGAGATGCAGTGACCATGGGGCCAAGGAAGGACAGGGCACTAAGACCTGTAAGGAGCTGGAGTGCTTTTTTTCCCATTGCTGTGTAACAAGCGGTCGTCAACTTAATAGCTTAAAAAAACACAAATGTATTCTTTTCAAGTTACGATTCTCCAGGAAAGAATACATTTCCTTTCCTTTTCCATCTTCTCATGGGTGTAACATCCTAAAGGATTTCTTTAAATAATAAATACCATTTTTGTGGTCTCTTCTTCCATCTTCAAAGTGTTATTGCTCCATCTGCCTTGTCATCATATCCTCTTCTCCCTTCCGTAGTAAAATCATCCTGTGGGGACAATTTTAATTACATTTAGAGCCCACCCCCAAACTGCTTAATTATTTCTACAGTTACTTTTTGCCATAACAGGCAACAGAGATTCCAGGGATTCGAATTTGGACATATTTGTGAGACTGTTGTTCAACTGCAGTTGTCAGCTTGAAAGGACATAGGAATAATTTTATGGACTCCAAGGAATTCTTTTCATGAGGAGACTAGATTCCAAGAATATGGAAGAAAAAGTATTCAGCAACAAGGCAGGGATGCTGAGGGGTTGCACAGGAAAAGCAGTGAAGAATCAACTTAAGGAAGAGACTGGGGTTGGGTGGATGCATGTGTATTTCATCCCCCTGTTCCTCATCTTGATTTTCAGTATGTGCCCCTATGTGTCTTGTAAAACCCGGGCAGGTGAAGTCACCAAGAGAACCTAGCACATCTTGGAGTACATTTCACTCCTCAGATCTCAGGGAAGAAAAACATTTACAAATGAATTAGCCAAACTGATATGAGAGGGGATGTAGGGGCCACTCAGTTTTTCAAGATATGCCATGAAACTTGAAAATGTTCAAGCTTGATCCTTATGTGCAGACTTGATAGTCTAAGAAATATTGTTCGCTGGAATATTACAGGAAGAAGCTTAGAGCTTTTTGGATGACATTGGGTTTCACAAAAGCATGGCTACCCCCAAAACACTGTGGACATCCAGGAAAGTGATTTCGTCAGTGTTGTTTGGCCAGAGGAGCCACACGTGGTAGAGCTCTGTGTGTAATATTGAAAAACAAATATCACAGGCATTTGGACAACATGAGAACCTGTGTCCTAGATGATTGGAAATTCTCATGGCTAAAATCAGTCATTATCCGGAATGAACTTCCCTGGAGGAATTTTTTTAAACTTACGCAGGGGACCAGTAATAAACACAAACTATAAAGTTTTCTCCGGCAACAAAAACACATGGGATGTTTTTCTGTATAATATTTCACATTAAATGTAATTATAGATTAACTTTTATAGAGAAAATATTTATTCAAGCCAGATACACTTAAGTCCTTTCATTTCCTCAAGTATGACAAAGCACTGGGAATATACTCCCCTTTGTAATTTCCTACCAATTTGCCCCGTTCTGGACAGAACATTAACTCTGCAAAGTCTGCATATGAGAAAGTATTGCAGATGGAAATCTTAGCTTGATCAGACCCTGATTCTGGCGGTGAGGCCTTTTTGCTGTGGTTTAGCCTTGTAGTGTGCCTCAGTGGTACTCAGCAGGTGTGGCCCCTGGGGTCTGGGGCTTAGAGGGCTGGGGGTGCTGGGTCATCAGCAAAGTGTCCTTTATAACTGAGGAGCACTGGACTGTATATACTCACTTTGCTATTCCCCAGTAAACTTACATGAAAAAAATGTTTAATTTGCTGTTTTATTTTTTATGATTGACACAAGTAACTGTGGTCATATTTAGATAAAATTGAATCTTGTTTTTATGGTCTCTATCAAGTGTCAAAATTTGAGATATTTATTCTTTATTAATTATTTATTATTAAATAATCATTATTCATGCTTAGCACTTAGCAATACCTAAATTCCTGTTGTGAACTAAGTTAGATGCTATAGTGATGAAATGAAAAGGTCGAAGGTGAAACCCTCCTGACCGTGAACCTTACCTTCATCCAGATACTGACTGGGATCATACATATTCTCTTATATAAACTGGGGGGCAGCTACCTCTTTGATACACCCATGAAAATGTAAGATGGTTAGTTCTACCTGGCTCACAATATGATCTGTTTAATAATGGCTGCCACAGTGGCAGCAATGTTTGCTCACTGTTTACCTGTCCTAGCCTTGCATCTGGAGTGGGAGCCACCCATGTTTTGAGAACTTACTGCTTTTCTGGATAACTTGGGACATTTGATCCATGAGATGGACAGATAAAATGTCTTTGCCACAGATAGAAAATGGACTGTTAAGTGGTTAGGATTCTACCACACTATTGTTAGGAGGCATTGGAGATGATAGTCTGAAAACCATGTTGTTGAAGTGTTTGAGGAGGTGACTGCTGTGTCCCAAGTCCCTACAGTGACTGTGAACAGAACCACCTCTGTCTTGTCTTCCATCTTGTGCTCTTTTCGCAGCTGTGGACTTTTCAGCAGACATCTCTCACCGAGTCCGCATCAGTGAGTGTTGGGGCATGCGTGTGTGCCTGACATTGTCTTAAAGTTTATTCCTATTCTGTTCTTGGAAGGTCACTGCTGTTTAGCACTAACTCTGAAAACTGTTTCTCAGAGTGTAAGTGTAGCTTTATTTCGGGTCCTTATCAGGTAAAAATACTTCCTGTTGCTTTCATATACCCTCAGTGCTAATCTTGCTGGAACTGCTTTTTACTCTCCTTTCTTGCACATGGTTTTCATAGGTATATTGGGTTACCCTCATGACACACCCTTGAATTACTTCTACCGGTTCCCCATGTGCTCTTCCTCATTTCCTCTTTCTGTTTTAGGACTGTACACTAAGGGTATTTACTAATTACCTTGTAACCCAAATCAAGAGGATCTTGCTTTGATTTCTGTTTTCCTCCCTCCTGCCCTCTTAGCTCCTCTGTCCTCCAGAGAATAAATGGACAGCTGGAGAGTAACTGACTGTGTCAAATACCTGCAGTGTGACCTGAGCAGGCACTGGGATAGGCGCTTGTATATGTTTTTTTCATTTAATTATAATTAGTACCCTTCAGGGCAGGCCATGCTCTTCTAATTAGCTGAGGTTTAAGTAATTAAGTAATTTGTCCACTATGTCACATACAGGTAATTTACAATCAAAATTCAGGTCTGAGTCCAATTACTATATCATTTATTTGCAGTTTGTTATGACACCTTGATCAGTCATCCTTCCTTCCTCCCTTCCTTCCTCCCTCCCTTCCTTCCTCCCTTCCTCCCTTCCTTTCTCCCTCCCTCCCTCCCTCCCTTCTTCTCTTCCTCTCTCCCTCTTTCTTTCTTTTTTCCTTTTGGTAATGGTTTTCTTGTTGTCATTATTCCTCTAACAAGGCTGGGGTGAAGTTGATCCTGTCCTACAGTTGCTTGGTTAGTTTTGTTTGATGTGGTTTCCTTTTTCTTTTAAATGACTCAGTTAAAATGGAAAAAAAATGGTGATAAAAGTTTTGCAAGGAACTTAAGTACTCATCCACTCTAGCACTTCATAAATTGTTGGATACTAGTGACAATGAGAAAGTTTCCTTGAACAAATAAATTAGTACCATTTTTGAATTTGGTTATTTTTACCTGAGATCTTAATATGCTGACACACATTCTGTCAGAGGAGATATAGTAGACAGCACCTCCCAAACTTACTTTTGTTCATATCTAACTTAGTTTATTAGAAAGTGAAAAGCAGATTTTCTACAACTCCATCGATTTTATTTTATGTTAGAACAACAAAAGGGAATAGTGGATGAGATGTTTCATCTGTGGGTCTGGACTCCCTGCATCTTTCGTTGTTCTGCGTTTGTTGCTGCTGTTGAAGATGTAATGCATATGAAAGAGGGCTCGTGTCATAGCTTCTATCCTTCATATGGTTTATAGCCTCATGTGGTGTGATGTCTGTCACACCCACAGGTAGCACACAGCTGATTTCTCTTTATGGAGTGAGTCTCTTTGTTTTGTTCTTACTGTACAGTTTATCATCTTTAAAGAACATCACAAATACCATAAATTCATGTATAGAATTCCATTCTAATTTATTTATTCTGAAAAAAGCTTCCTATGTAAAATAGAATTTGAAGAGTTTGGGATTTTTGTTGTTCAGTCATTTAAAGGAAGGAATAAATATAAGTATTAAAGTCATATAATTAAAATATTGACTAATTGAATTCTTATGCCTAAGATTTTTCCCAACCTCTTCCCAAACATTTTTGGAGGAAACCCTGTTCAGTTTTGAACTTTCATTGTTCTGGGTAAAGGCACTGAGTCTTGGAGAGCTAATGTAAGATATTTAGGGCCACTCATATGGTTAGGGCAATAGCCTTTTGGTAGAACCAAATTCACAGAAAGTAGAATATAATGTTTATTCAGTTTTAAGTAAGACAGAGAGATGTATGGCAAAATCACACACACACACACACACACACACACACACACGCACACACACACGGTACATCAAGTGTTACTTAGAACCAGGAAAATACATTGTTATTTTCAACAGCAACCAACTCCTTTTTCACTCAGAGGAAAGGAAAGTAGACTATGTAAAACTTGGGAACATCTGCATCTTCAATATTTTTTCAGATATGTTGAAGGGTGTGAAAAACTGAGGCTTTGAAAATGGAAGGGGTTGATTGGAAAGTGACAACTGGGGGTTGACTGGAAAACCAGATTTTTTTTTAGTAGATGGACAGTGCATTCTCTCTCATAGCTCTGGGGCCTTGAGAGGCCCCCAGTGCCACGCTTCCGGTGTCTGTATTATAGTTTTCCCTCCTGGCCTCTTTACTTCCCTCTTGTGCTTATATACTTCAGATATACTGCTCTGTCTCCCTCATGTCATACAAAACCAAGCTTCTCTTTCACCAGTCCAAGGAGATGAGATTTTCTAAGTGGAAAGAAGAAAGTGTTTGGATTTACAGAAAGGAGGAAGCTTTTGCTCTCACAACATCATGTGAAAGTTAAAAGTCTTTTTCAGGCTGTTATTTCCTGTGTCATTTTGTAGAGAGGAGCAGCACTGCATGATGGGAAACAGTCCAGACTGGTGCTTAGATGTGGACTGTAGCCATGTAGTCATTCTGTCACTAACCTGCCATAGTCCCTTGAGCAAACTGTTCACACTTCAGGCCTCCATTTCCTGTTTGGGAAATAAGAGGACTAGGCCTCATGACCTCCAAGGTATTGTTTGTTATTGTTTTAAAATTCTAGATATTATTTGAATTTTAATGCTGAAGAAAAATAAACGAGCTGTCTCTTGAATTTATTTTTTAATATGTAGTTTATGGTTAAGAATATCCACTGGTATAAATGAATCATTTAAAGAAGCACTTTTAAAATTTTCTGTGGGATTATATTTTACTTTAAATGTTTTATTTTCATGTATCCTTTGTAATGGATTTCAGCTTGTCTATGAGCTGAACTGCTCTAACCAAGTGCTAATATAATGAATATTGTGCTTAACGAATCAGTCAGATTTCAAAGGGATGAAAATTATTTTAAAAAACACGTAATTTATCCCAGTAAAAGGACTAGATTATGGATGACAAAACTATTTCATACTCTTTATTGTTGATATTTTGTCCCACAGGTGTGAATAAGCCTGGACAGCTTAAACATTTGGAAGTTATTGAAAATTTATTGAAAATGTAGTATAAACTCCCATCCTTCTTTTGTTCTCATCCTAAATGTAGAATTATTACAGTTGACTGAGTTTTTTCTTACATCTCAGTGCTGCAATTTCCCCAAGTGTGAGAAAATTGAAGAGGCAGGAATCTAAGAATAATACACTGCTAAACAACGTTTTTACAAATTTTCATGATGAAATACAGACAATGAGAGATGTGTGTCATGGAAGTCTTCACTTACTAATACAGAAACAATTTGATTGACAGCAGATGTTTTGATTAAAAGAGGAGTTTACAGCATAATAAAGAAAGGCATGAAGGGTCATATTGTCCAAAAGACCAAGACAGATTTTAGGGGCAAGGGAAAGAATTTATCCACCCCCAACTATACAAATAATAGATATTTTTTGTAATTTGAAAAAGGTGAAGGGAACAGAAATAATGAATGATGTCACCATTTTAATACAACTTTTATTTCCCTAGAACACTTTTTGTGTGCATATATCTTTATGTACATACACGTGTTTCAATTTTCATTGTGTACACTTTATCATCCATTTTTCACAAGGTCAGATGGGTCATGAATGATGAGAGGAGATTGGATCAGAAGGTCAAAATCTAGGTCAGAAAGACTCCAAAGTTATTCTTACTGAGAATGTTTGTCTTTTAACTTATGCTAATTTAGTAATTATTCTATTCTTTGTACTTTGTCAGCCCTTTCACTTACTGGAATTCAATAGTTTTTCCAAAGGGTTTGGTAGTTGCAAGTACTGAATCACTTAGTCTATTTTATAGATAGATCCCTTTAAAAAAAAGAAAAGAAAAACTTAGCTGTGGTCCAGAGTTATCTTGATAATTTGTCTGTTCCATCTCCTTTCATCAAGGAGATCTGCCTAGATCCTATCAAACTCTTTAAAGACCTCCTGAAAATAACACTGACAAAACTAGTATTTAACACTCTTTGATATCAACATATTATTTCTTCTACCTAAGTGCCTATGACACAGCTTAATCCCATTTTCTTTACATTTTCTTCACTGTCGATGGAGAACAGCTGGTCACATCTTTGGCAAGATTACCTTTTCCTAATATGCAAATAAGATAGATCAAGTTGCCCTTTAACTTTCCCTTCATTTAAATTTTGCTCTTTCAGTCCTCTTTTACCATGAAAAGCTTTCTATGAACCCCACAAACAGTGCCCAGCATGTGGCACACATTCAATAAATACGTTTGACTGACTAAACTTTAGTATTGGTTGTGAATTGCTCTGTAAACAAAGTGTGACCTTCCTTCCTAATTATCTTCTCCATATTCGCATCCCAGTATCTGTCATCCTGGCTAGTACTACTTGGAAAGACCTCTATGTCCAGCAATTGGACGCAAGGACCCAGGCCCATTGCTAAGACAATGCTTGGAAAGGCCATTTGTAAGGACTTTATCAAATTCTTAGTCCAGGACATTTTTCATCTCTTAAGTTCTGTCTGGAAGAGAGGAAGTGGATAGGACACAGAACAGGAGGTTCCAAGATTTATCTGCTTTCCCCTGATAACTTGTACAATACTTTGCAGTTTATAAAACATTTAGTGTCTTAGCAAGCATTTCTTGAGTACCTACTATGTATTACCAAGTGGATGAGGATCTAGAGCTTCAGGGTTGCTGAGGTCAGTTCTTATCCTCATAGCTCACAGTCTAGCAGAGAGAAGAGACCGTAGTAAATAATCATGACCCATTGTGATAAGGTTTCTAATAGAGTTAAGATCAAGGAGCAGGTATGGCAGAAAGGAGCAAGGCATCAGTTCTATATGATAGCAAGGAAGCCTCAAGAAAAGGTGGCTGATGTGGGTACTAGACCAATGCCCAAAATATAATTATATTCATTTAGTTATGTGGTTTTATTCCCCCTATGAGAAAAGGGTTACTGGTCTTCTATCTTGAAAACTCTAGCTCAGGCAGTTGACTAGTTACAGTGTTGAATGTGAAGGGGGAAGTGATTTTAGGTGTAGTTGAAGAGTTAAGGACCATATCTTAGAGGACAGTGAACAAGAAATAAAAGTTTGAAATGTTTGTGTTAGAAAAATAACTGACAGCAGGGATGACAGAGAGGATGGTGAATAGGAAGGGAAAGGACAACAGGGAACTTTTGTAGTATTTCAAGCAAGAATGGATGGTGTCCTGGAAAAAGACTGGAGAGGCAGTGCAGTTGGAGCCAAGACAGAGATTTAGGGAGTAGAAAATAAAGTGGACCTAATATTGTCATAGGTAGATATGCTAAAAGAAGGCTCCATTTGGGTTGACCCCTGTATATCTGAATATGGAAAGTGTTTCTGTGAATTGTAAGTGAGACGTGAGAGTAAGGTACTATTAGCATGGCATGGTCATCTGAAGACATTTGGAGAGAGGCCTGTGAGACATGTGGGTCAGAATGATTAGTTGGAGACACAAATACTTGGGACATAGACTGCAACATTGGTTGGCAAACCTTTTCCATAAAGGGTCAGGTATTCAATATCCTAGACTTTGTGATCCTTGGAAACTGAGCTCTGCTCTTGTTATGCAGCCTTAGCCAAAACTTAAACTCAGGTGTTAGTGTCTGATGTTTGTGTGTAGGTTTTTTTTTTTTTTTTTTTTTTAATTATACCCACCTGGCCCTCGTGATTCTAAAATTCCAAAGCTAGAGAATCCTCTCTGGTTTGATCAAGTAGAATTAGCTTCCTGTATCTGAATTGAGGACACAGATACAAGCCTCTCATGAAATTACTCCACAATGATTCCATTCCTACTTATATAAACTATCACTTTCATGTACAGAGACCAGGTGACACTTTTGTAAATATGATACTACTTGCTGAGCCTGACAACTGTCTCCCATCCTGGGCCAGGAGTGTTAGACCTGAGAGCTTACTTAACCTTTATATAAAACCTTGTTTCAGAAGTGCTATTTCCAATTGCTTTTTTTTTTTTCTAACAGAAATGCTAGGAGAATTCAAGATGTCCCCCAGAGTGGCAGGCTGAGATTTAAACTCCCATATACCAGAGATTTGTCACAAACAGAGTGACAGTGACTGAAAATTCTGATGTCACCTTTTTCTTGGTTCGATCACATTGTTTTTGCCTCTTCTTCTCCCACCTCTTTTTCTGGTAGTTGTTATGGTTTAATCTTTAAGAAGGTTGTAGGGCTATTGAATTTTGTTATATCCTACATTCTCATTCCTCTTCATTCTGAGATCACTTACCACTGACAGCATGTGAGCTTCTTCAGTAGTAAATGATAACAATGTGCTGGATTGAGAGGTGAGGAGGCAAGCAGGGAGAGCAGCGTCGGAAGTCGGAAGGGATTTGTGGTGAAAGGTGGGAAGGAGACAAGGTCTGGAGGGCCCCTCAAATGTGTCTGTGTACCCTAAACACATCTGTTTCCAGCAGGCTTGCTTCTGCTAACAGTTTCTTGATTTACATATGTAAGAACTACAGGCAAAATGACTGGAATCAAGAGTGCAAGCCGCTTGGATCCTGGCCAGTTTTTATTTCAGGCTGACAAACTTTTGGATGTATTACAAGAGTCATAATTGTTTGTTTCTTCTAATGAGGTGGCAAGATAAAGCTGCATCTGTTACAGCTGTGCTGTACAGGATGTCTGAATATTGCTTTCCTTTTCAATAAGAAACAAAAAACCAAAATTTTCTAAGGTCTAAAATTTTAGTTAAAATATTGAGCTGGTAATGGGACTTTGTTGGTGAGTGCAGGAGGGAGGCCTGATGGGAAAACAGATTGGCATGTGAAATTGGGGAGTAAATGTTCTTTCTTTTCCATTGAGTATCTAGAGGAGAGTCACCCTACACATTTGAAGAGGGAAGAAAATCAGCTGCGTTTCAGGTGTCTGCAGATCCCATCCAGGTCAGAGCCCAGGTGCTGGAGCACCCCTTTCCATGCTGGCTGGTAGGTCAGAAGAACCTTGGCAATGTCATCAGGCGGCTCCTGGAGTAGTGGCTGAGTATACACGAAAGGCTTTCAACACTTCCCACCTCCCCGACTTCCTTATATCAAATGGAGTTTGTTGACCTTACGCTTACGTTTGCTGGAAACATTCTTTTCTTCTTTGGTCAAACTGTACTGAAACAGAAACAGGAGCAGTGATTTAAAGAGTGAAAGCTGTGAAATTTACCTTGCTTACTAAATAAACTAGGTAAACTTGAGAAGTAATAGTCTTTGATATAGTGTTGAAGAAGTCTTTCTTTTTTCTTTCTTTCTTTCTTTCCTTTTTTTTAAAACAATACTTTTGGACTCCATTCCATTGCAAAAAGAAATCAGCTGGCTTGGAGAGGAGTCACACAGATGGAAAATGGTGGAAAGATAGTAAATAAATTGTAACATAAATGATGAACTTCATGTTTTGGAGTTTTGTATACTGTATTCTATTTTATTTAAGGAAGAATAACTATTTTAATAAAGTTGGCAGATTATGCTGAATCAGGAGAGATTTCAAATATCTAGAAGGACAGAAATTGATACCTTAAGGAAGTTAAAAATATAGGCAGGAAGTAGCAAAATGAAATGTAGCTTGGAAAAATGCACACTAATACAATAGAGAAGAAATAATGTAGAATACAAGATTCAAATAAACAGAGGAAATATATACCAAAATGCCAAAGAAAGCAATAATTGGCACTATAATTTGAACTTTTCAGTGTACCGTAATAGACCAACCAATAGACCACTAGAGACCACTTATGTTGCTCAGTCTCAATAAAGGGATGATTTATTTCACATAAGGAAAACCAGCAGTGCTTATTTTTATTTCTGTAATTTCACTGTTTAAGAAAGAAGGAAGTAAGAAGACAGTCATTGGTAGAAATTGATGTAACACAAGGGAATATGGGAATAAGACAAAGTGATGAGAACATTCTTAAGTGAGGCTATGATATTGGAGTAGAAGGAAGTAGATGAAATGCAATGACATTTAGGAGGTAAAATCAAGAAGATTAAGATCCAGGAATGAGGAAGTATTAGTTGAAGTTGGTGTCACCTCTGGGGTTGGATAGATGGTCATTGTCACTACTCACGGAGGGATTATAGGAGGATAGTCAAAACTGGCAGGAAAGATAATGAATTCCATATTGGTTGAGTGGCATAGCTAAAGAGATATTCAACTGTAAAAATTTCTAGTATACAAACAGAGGTTTAGTTCAAACTAGCTTAGTCTGTTAGCTAACTTGATGTATTAGTCATTAATATGAAATGTCAGGTAATTACTTATAGACATTTTCTATTTTATCCCAAAAGACTGAGCAATATAGAATTTCAGACATTTTGGCTAAAACAATGGAAATCAGTTTTCAAACATTTCTTTTCCTAAGGCTGTACTAATTCACCTTTCTTAAATATAGCAAGAGAAAATAAAGCTTTTAAATAATCAAATATTTAATAAATAAGAAAATAGCTTTCTAAGAACACTTCTATAAGTGACATGTTTCAATTTTATAGGTAAGATGTCTGAAAAAAATTAGTTTAAAAATCAACACATTCTAGAAAATCATGGAAAATTTGAGGAGTACAGAATGTAAATATAACATTCTAAGGATGCTGATAATGTGTAAGGTTGAAATCAGATTGCTTCTTAGTTTCTTAAAATATTGGAATTGGTGGCCTCCCTTGAGAGTAATTAGCCATATATGAGCAGAAGACCTAAAATAGAAGAGTCCCTAAAATATTTTGCTGAAAATGCACTCAAGTAGAATTTTAGTTCTTAAATTTATAAGCTTAGGAGAGTTGAATTACTGATCTTTAACAAAGACTGTAAACAGTCTTTACAAAATAAGGGTTTCATGCCATGGCATTAGTGGGAGGGAAGAGAATTGTGTTTTGAAGCTGGATCTGACCCTTAGACAAGGTTCTGGATATATAGAGTGCTGGGTGCATATGTCTGAGAGTAGGCACCTGCTGCTTCTCTGTTTTCACTGTAGGTGTTCAGGTGGTGCAGATATTCATTGATGTAAAAGCCCAACAATCTTCCTCCCAGGTAGTTCTAATAGTCAAATTCCTCAGTGTGCATATATGAAGTATGTAATTTTCAGTCCATACATAAAGAGCATTGTTAAAGTCAGCAAAAATCATGTGTCTAAAGCAGACCAAAAAATGGAGACACACGCCTGTTTCATCATCAGGAAGTGTTAGGAAATAGCCAGGGGCTGATTAGAAATTGAGGTTCAGTACTCCTCAGTGTATTTCCTGCTTCCTCACCATTGCCAGTGTCTCATTTATTGGTATTGTTTAATTTTAAATTTTTAGGAGGATATGTAGTACACTCTGCACTTACCTGACTTACTTAAATCCTTCCTCCCTCCCTCCCTTCCTTACTTCTGGTAGTACCTCTTTTAGAACATAGTTCTGTGAAACACACATGGGAATCTCATAACCAGGGATTTTAGAGCTGGTTGTAAAAGCAGTGGTTTGGAAATGGCCCTTGGAATTTTAAGAGAAAGTTGTTGCTGCCCCTTGGATCTTAATGATATGGAATGTGGCACAATATGTAATGTGCATGAGATAGGATGCTCAGAGCATAGGACTTCCTGAGGGAACCAAGTTCCCATTTGGAAGGTTAGAGATTAGATGTAGGAGTGTTACGGATTGAATTGTATCACCTCTCAATTCTTTGTTGAAGATCTATTCCCCAGTACTTCAGAACGTGATTTTAATTAGAAATGGAGTAATTTGAGATACAGTTAAATTATATTAAGGTGGTCCCTGCTCCCTTATATAAAGAAGAAATTTGGACACAGGCATGTGGGAGACTACCCTGTGAAGATGAAGACAGAGATTGGGGTGATGCTTCTGCAAACCAGGGGAGATCAAAGATTGCCAGGAAGCTACCAGAAGGTAGGAGAGAGGCCTGGAGTGGATTCTCCCTCAGCCCTCAGCCCTCAGAAGGAACCCTTAATCTTGGATTTCTAGCCTCCAGACTCTAAGGCTATATATTTCTGATGTTTAAGCTACCTCGTTTGTAGCACTTTGTTGTGGCAGCCCTAGTTCACTAATACCAGGGGAGATGGTATCACAAGGGAGAAATTCTTGCAGGATCCAGCAGCGTGGTGAATGGTCCAGCACAGGGAATGCACACAAAGTATGAGCTTGAGGGTGTGGAGGAGATAACAGGAGCAGTTCCGTTGTGGGTGGTCACAAAAGCTGGGAATACAGTTTCACTCCTACACATGGAACTCACCAGTCACATTTTTCTTTGTAATGGTAGATGTTGCATCAGGTTCTGGCATATGTTGGACTGGAAAAGCTTAAAGAAATATTAGACAAATGTGTCTTGAGGTGTCAAGCAGCACCCCTGAAAAGATCTGCAGTGATTTGTTCTCAAGCTTTCAGCAAGTTGATCAATTTCATCCACTTCACCTGTTGCTGAGTTTTTCTTAACCTTAGCAAGAATGCTAATTACTTATGAAAACCTATATTGATGAATGAGGTGCATACCCTCTGAGGAACATGCATGCTATCAGTTAACACTTGATTTATTCATTGATGGAATGTCCTTGCAAAGTGTATTTCAGGTTATAAGCAAAGTATTTTGAAATGTTGTAAGATGTAAATTAATCCTGTGACTGAATCTATTACTTATGAAAGAAAAAGTGTATACTGGTGTTTGGTAAGCAGAAACATTTAAAGTCATTAATTATCTTGTATTGTGGATCTGGTTTAGACATTTTTACACACTATTATCTTCCCATATGTGCTTTGATCTTGTAAAAGGAAAAAATCTGAAGCCGTTTACCCTAAGTATGAACTTTCTTAGACATCTGTCCGATTATTTCCAGTTTCTTAACTTATAAACCAGTAAGAATGCAGATTTTCTTTATACCTAAAACTTTATGTAGAATGTATTTTCTTTGCTGTCTTCAGCTTTGTCGCTGGTAAAATTAATTTCAGATATTTGCTTTTGTTGCTCTTACTTCCCTCTCATATTTGTGTACATCTCTCTCTGAGGTTGATACCACTGCACTGCGCAGGTCTAGGATGTTGGGGCTGCTACTGTGAAGTGGAAGTTGCACCTTTCATTTAGAATATATTTTCCTTAACCCTTTAAAAAGGATTATGTTGGGGGAAGTTCCAGGAAACTTAATTTTTTTCACACAGTTCCATATTTGAGACTATTAAATCATTTTAGTTATATCTGTGATAATAATTAGGAAATGGTTTTATAGTTAGATTGAGAATCAATACAGGATGATCAGTACTACCTCAGTATGTCCTTATTATTTGACCTAAATTAGAAATCTCAAAAGTCACTGTGGTAAGAGTAATGTGCCTCAGACAATTTTTGTAATAAAAAGCTCATTATAAGGCATCCTATGAATTTAAAGTACATTCATCCAGAAAGAAAAAAAAGAGAAAACCTGGAGTTTTCTTATCTCATTAATTAGAGCAGGATGCATTATCAGAAGAAAGGACCTTGGATGTATTTTCAGAGGGATCTGGTCCTGAGTCCTGAAGGTAATGAAAAGGAACTTGTATGTAGGAGAGAGAAAGAGAAATTCTGTATGATATCATTTATATGTGGTATTTAAAACAGTAAAACTCACAGAGTCTAGAATGATGGTTACTAGGGGCTGGTGGGTTGGGGAAATGGGAACATATTGGTCAAAGATTGCAAGCTTCCAGTTATAAAATTAGTAAATTCTGGGAATCTAATATATAGATAGTGATTGCAATTAAGAATACTTATATTCAAAATATTGTATATTTGAGAGTTTCTAAGAGAACAGATTTTAAATATTCACTCCACAAAAAAGAAATGGTAATTATATGTGAGGTGATAACAGGTGTTAACTAAAACTAAGTCATTAATAATTTTGCAGCAGTTAAGTGTATTATTAAATTAACACACTGTATGTCTTAAACTTACACAATGTCATGTGTTGATTATATCTCAAAACTGGGTGTAGAAATTAACCCTTTTGAGAAATAAACAGTGTGTTTCTGATTGTATTACATGATTGACAGGAGTGTGTAGGAAAGCGTTAGAGTGGGATCTAATTGTTCTGATTTGATTTTGGAACTTGGGGGATTTGTGGGGAATGCTGATGGCATATAATTCACATTCCCCTTGTTTTCCTGAGGCTAATATGACAAGCCATGTGCATCATGCTGCAAGTCTGTTGATGTCAATGGCAAGTAGCACACTTAGTGACAGGGGAGCCAGCTAGAATGTAAAGTAAAAGCAACTGTACAATTAACTTAACTTTATTTATATCCTTTTTTGGGTACAGAAAACAACGTGAGATGCTTTCATTTGATTTAGTATCACTTTCAGGCTTATTTTATGAGAATTTAGAATATTTCATTTGTTTGATCTACCTCCATCTCTGCTCTTGACTGTATATCCTCTCTGTGACTGAAAGTGGAAATTTCCTGGTAATTGGGGATATATAGGAGTATTTATATCTAAAGGAAATATGGATTCATCCAAGTTATAGTTGATACAAAGATAGAAAAATGCTTAAGGAATTGGCTAAATACTACATGAATGAAATGTCCCAATATTAATAAGTAATACTAGTAGATCATTTTATTGCTTATTCTTTATTTGTTTTCTAAAATTGCATTTTAAGCAATTAAACCACCGGAGATTTATCTTCTTGTTCCATTCCATCTTCTAGGAATGCATTATCATTTTGGTGGCTAGAAAGTTATTTTAGTAAAAGAGGGATATTTTAAGAATAGATCTCCCGGATTTGACAAAATGCTAAGCATGAAACTGAATGCATCTACCACATTTGTGCCCTATGTTGTTTGCATCATACTACGAATGCCTTCTGGGGCTGACTTCTTATTCTTCTGCAGTGATCCTTCGTAAAACTGCTATTCAGTGCCCAAGAGATTCTCCCACTGCAAATGATGCTTTTCAGAAAAGACTTTAAAATCCAGATGATGTCATTCATCTTACTCATTTTTCCAGCTGGCATGCTCAATGACATTCTCAATGTCATTCTCAGTGAACTAATGAAAAAGTCTACTCAATACCAAAAGTTAAGAACAAAAACCAAAAACAAAAAACAAAAAACTCCAGTGATAAGACTTGTTCAGCACTTTCAGGCTGCCTATAAGAATGTTTACAATGGCATGAACTTCAAGCAGGATGGGTGATGACATGGCATGGGTACCCCACTGGTTATTTAATTAGGGAAATAAAATGAGTGATAAGGAAGACACAGTTCCTTAGAATGAAGCTTTTACAAGAATTTGAATTTGAATTTGGAAGGACTTTTAATGGTTCCTCTTATATGTGTAATGATATCTTTGTATAGGAAAATGTTCGAGGTCCTTTGTGCATTATTATTGCTCAGATATTTCTGAAATTGCATATAGTTAGAAAAAAAATGAACCTGGGTTGGCTCTAGTATGCTATCTGATCATTTGTTGGGAATGATGATCGTGTAATGAAAGGAAACTTTATCAGCACATTCTCTTATCTGGATGGATATTATATATGCCTCAACAGTGACAATAGTCACAAAGCATTTCTTCAATAGGTAAAAATCTGACAATTCTAGTGAAGAGTGTTTAGCAAGAAGTGAATTTAAAACTACCTAAGTAGGCCAGAGTTAAGGGATATTTTCACAGAATCAAAATCAGTGTGGAATAATTCATAGGTATTTATTAATTTAGTATTTTAAACATTCTGGTATCTTCTCCAGCTTTTTACTTATGTTTTCAAAATACCCCTGAGACCAGAGCTTCTTGCATAGGGTGCATTTAACCTCGGATCATGTTCCATCTGTGCTGCGTTTCTCCACTTCCTCTCTAAAATGAGACCTGTCTTCTCATATCTCCTTATCTGAACCTAGAGTTTTAAAGCTATTTTTAACAAGGGAGGATATCACCATCTTTGAAAAGGCTTAGAATAGCAAAATTTGTTTTCCTGTAGACATATAAGAAATCAGAAGTAGGGAGCAGTAGAAACTATGCCCACTTCACCCATAACCTACTTTTTTTCTCTATTGGTATTTTAATAAAGGAGTGGAAATCGTTTGGGCCAGAATGCTTAAATCAGGAAAACATACCTTATTTCCATGTTTTTTGGACTCATATCTTCACATGAGGACTAGAATTGTGGGAAGGGCAGTAGAAGAGTCAATTTTCAGTTTTGCATTCCCAAATTTTTGTGGTCTCTCCACATAAGAGTTTAAAAATATAAAGGGATTCAAGCTTAATTTTTTGGCAGAAATGGTAAAGGGTATCATAATGTCTTCCACATACCAGAGAACCCTTGCAGAACACTTTGCCCTTAGGCTGGTGGCGAAGGAGCCTTTATGAGGCAGAGAGAGTGGTGTGGAAGCCGAGGAGGTAAGCACTCAAGCAGGAGAGAAATTAGTCTCGTGGGGATGCAGTCTAAGCAGGGGGAATGCTCAGAATAGTTTAGCACAGACTGGTATAGTATGTGGTAAGGGAAGTGATATGGAGGAATTCAAATATTTGTGCTTCATTCTATTTTATTTAATCTTAACATTTTACAGGGTATCTATTATCATCCCCATTTTACAGATTAATAGTGTAGTGCCTCCAAACACACCAGTAAATTAGTAAAATAATTGAATTACATGCACAATGTATTGGAGATATGTTACAAATTTTGACTTTTCAGTGAGCTGATCTTCTTAGCAATCTTTGCTGAGATGTTTTCCTACAAGTATATAAATTAGTATTGTTTTATTACAAAGACATCCACTGGATTTAAAAAACACATTCAGCTAATAAATCAGAAAATCTAAGTGGATTAATGACTAACATTTGTAGCTTATTCTTATTTGGGAATCAATTTGATTTAAATTGCAATTAAAAATATTACACAGCAATAAATTCTACAATTTTTTTTGTTTTAAATCTGTTAGTTATAGCTATGTTTAGTTATAGTCATAACATTATGAATGAGCTAAATAGTTTAAATTAGGAAAGTTTCACTCATAGAAATATTATTTTTTGGTGAAAAGCAGTGAAAAGTGTTCCCCCCATACTGTTTCATGATGAATCTCTTTCAGCAAACTGGTCAGAGTCCTGCCAAACTGTTTGCAGGTTCTTTTAGAACTGACTTGATTATTCTCTTTACCACACATCTGAATTTTCTTAAGCTTTTATAACCTTTTTTCTGTTCTAATGTTATAGAAACTCTCAAGCTCTATATTGAATGAAATGTTATGACATTTAAGGGGAAAAAATCCTATAAGCATTAATCAATGTACGATATTTGTTGCTTTTTCATTTGACCCCATCCAGCTTTCATTCTGACGCACACCGTCCTGGAGGCAGCGCCGCCTGTTTAATTGTTTAGTACAGAGCGCGGTTTGATCTCTTTCTTGTGCTTTCAGTACTGGTAGATTAATCAAAGGAACTTACTGCTCTGCTGGGCATTAGCATGGGTTTAGATGTTTCTGCTTCAGGCCTGTTCATCAACTAAAATGCTTTTAAACTCCAAATGGAGAGTAAACAGTGTCTCTGCGGCCGCTTTGAGGTGAGCCATTACTTGTGACCCGCTCACATTTGCGAAGGGGCCTGTTTGTATTAGCCATTATTCCGGTTTGGGTTAGAGCATTTTCCAATGGTTTCTATCCCTTCTTTTTATCTGAATGTTTTTAGTGTTTGTGAAGAGATCCTGCACCATCATACCGTGTATGAACCAACAGAATTTCAATAGCAATATATAGAGGTCACAGTAAGGGACCTCAGTTTCTGTTCATGAAGTTTGAAAGCTAAAATATGTTGAATAAACTATACTTGGCATTTGAAGACAGAAGTCACAACACTACTGGAGAGAAAATTTAGAAGAATTATTTTTATTAACATGAAATTGCAAGGTCTTAGGATTTTTTTCTTCTGTAATTAAACATTTACACTATTAATATCAGTGGTATTATATGTGCCAAGCATTGTACTAGAGGAAACAGAAGAAAATAGTCTTTGCATTCTAGGGGGAATGAGTCCTGTGAGGAAGACAGACACATAAATGGCCATTTTAGTGTGGGTTGAGCATTCTTCTGACTGAATTACTCATCAGCTAGATTCAGGTTAGGCTGGTTGGGTGGAGGGGCCTGAGGTGGGAAGAAGCATCAGGCAGAACTCTCCGAAGTTGTTGTTGACATTGGAACTGGTCTTTAGAATGGTGTTGCAGTTAGCTGAGGGGAGACAGGGAGGAAGTGGTTTTGTCAGGAGTAAAAAGTGGCCTGCTGGGATATGGGTGGGGAGTTCTGGAAGTATGTGTCCTTAGAGGAGGAGGAGGAGGTGTTAGGAAATGAGCTGCACTAGGCAGGTTGTGATCTGGAAATCTTTTTATTAAAAATGATTTATTGTTATTATTGTCATTTAATACAATGACCTAATTTCAGAGAAATAAATGGAAGATGATATGTTTGAAGTATGAGTTTAACTTGCTGCCCAAATGCCTAAGAGACTCAAATGAATGGGAGAGCTGAACATTACACAGGAAGACAGACAAAGATACACAAAAATAGTGCTCTCCTCAGTCCAATTACTATTATGTATTTTTAAATGTTGAGGTATAGTTGACATACAAAACTGCACATATTTAGTGTATACACTATGTTAAGTTTCGGCATATGCCAGTAGCTGTGAAACTATCACCACAAGGTACTAGACATGTCCATCTCCTGCAAAGTATGATGGGGAAGCCTCCCGAATGATGATCTACTAAGCAGGGGCTTGTTCCTGGGGGAGTCACTGGTGAGTTTAAGGAGGTGAGCGGTGGGTAGATTAGCTTTATAAGGTGATCACAACTGCAGTGTAGACAAAGGAGCAGTGGGCAGCAAACCTGTTGTGTTTGTTCTCAGATTTCCTTTAAAATGAAAGGGAAATTAAAACAGGAAGTTCTGACCATTGTTGAGTAGGATGAATTACTTAAATAACTTTAATATTATCTTCTTAGTTCTACTGACATTGACAAATAATTTTACTTTAATAATAATTATTGAGCACACCCTGGTGGAGTAGTGGTTAGATCAACGGCCTATGGAGCAAACCACAGACCCTTGGGTTGGCGTCCCGGGCCTAAGGGGCAGCCACCAGTGTGAACAAGTAAATAACAAAGTAAAGATGCTTCTTCCTCTTCTCCCTGCCTGCCTGCCTGCTTGCCTACATCTATCTTTTAAAAAAAACAAGCAAATGAATTAATGAATAAATAATTGGAAGTGTTCCAAGTATTCTTCCCTGTATATACAAAATTTCTATTTTGAGCTATTTGGGAAAAAATAGCAATCCTTTTAAGATTGCACTGATAGTTTAGTAAGGTAGCAGAGCGGCAACATATCAATTTTTAAAGTCTAATAATGTGTTGTTCTATTTCTTCAAGGGTCTGAAGTTGCAATGAGTGTGTGGCATCACCATGTATTGGAAACTGGAGAGAGTTCATGAACTTTGACCTCAAGGGTGCTTTTGAGCTGGTGGCCAGCTCTGCTCTCTTTAGGGTACAAATGCCGCATTTTCCCAATGAAACTTAGATTACTGTGTAAATGTGATTTATTTGGTGGTTTTTCCGAGCTTCCTACAACCTTCTCTGTGGTTATTTGAAGGTAACTAAGTTAACTTCCAGTGCTCAGCTTATTTTGAATTCACCCTCATCAACAGATGTTTAGGGGGCCCAAGATTATGTGTAAGAAATTATGCCCATAATGGGAAGGGTAGAAGTATTATGAAAAAAAATTCAGCATGTTGTTTTTAAGAACTTTTCACATGCTTTGTATTTGAAAATTTCAGAAATATGTATATGAGTGTATAAATATATAAAATTCTTATATCATATATCATATGATATTTATAAATATAACTCATATCAACTATATAACTCAAAAGACTATGGTCTAGGTCCTAAGTGGTCACAAAAGTCTTTATTTATTTCTTTAAATGGAAAGTACAGGTAGGAATGAAGGCAAGCAGGCAGGCAAGAAGGGAGAGGAGAAATAATATTTTATTTATTGTTTTTAGTTGTTCATCTTGTTTGTTCCTCCAGCCATGGGTCGCAAACCCAGGTCTGTGGGATGTTAGGAGACTACACTGACTGGAGACTTAACTGCTAAGTCACCAGGGCATGCCACAAAAGGTTTAAAGAGAGTATGAAATTCAGCAAGACCTTGAACGATATTTAATCAGCTTTTGTTTTTAAGAACTTGTTTGTTTTTTCATTGCAAAAGTAATGACATATAAATGATGTGAAACAGAACAATATGAAACAACACATTGAAATCCATTCTACTCAGAGAAAAACACTTTCTAAGTTTTTGTCTTCATTTTATCTAGGCTTTTACATTTGTGGATATACTAATACATGTTTCAAATTGAATGGCACTCTGCATCTGCCCTTTAACTTTCTTTCTTCAGCTAACAGTTCACAGTGAATACATGTCCCCTTAATGTTTGAACACATTTTAGATCTGCAATGCTTTGGCCTGTGACCTTCGATACTGATCCATTTACTTTCTCAGTATAAATTCCTGGAGCTGTGTTGCCTCTTCAGAAGTGACATATCTGACATATTGTTATAGATATATTAGGGGGCTTGTTTGCCCATACATCAAGAGTTTGTATTTTTGTGGTATTATGTGTTCCCTTCATCTGAACTGCTTCTTTAATAGTTTGGCCTACTGTCTCTTACCAGAATTAGCTCAGAGAAAGGCTTCTTGGATTTTTTTTCTCTTTCTTCTTTCTCTTTACTTACCACCCTCACTGTGTCTTTGACTGAAGAGTTATGTTCCGGCTCTCTTCACTTTCCACCTAGTTGGAGTGAGGTATAAACAGGTCTTTCCTCTCTTATGGGATCTACTAGTACTGGATGGGGGCGGGGCACAGGGCCAGATCACCCTCCCCCAGTACTTTTCACTAAGCTGGAACTTTGAGCACATTTGTGTAAAGAAGGGATAGACCAGGCCAGTGGAGTAGTGGCCTTGAGCGACCACTGTTCAGAGAGAGGAAGGTTAGTCCAACAAGCCACAGTATGTCTGAGAACACTGTGTGAACAGAAAAGACAGGTAAGTGTGGAAAGTGGTGCCACAGTCCTGGGTGATGCACACTGGGGACCCAATGTGAATTATCTCAAGTGATAACGCCATGGGTATGTTCCCACAGCTGCCCCTTTGGCTCAACCCACTCATTTATAAAACCGTTTCTAGCTTATTCAGCCACCCAGCTCAGTGCTGATTCACATGAATGTTGGCCAGACACTCTGGGTTGTGTGGTTATTTGCTTCCCCTTCCCTTTAATGAATACAGTACTCTGTCTTTTTTTTTTTTTTTTTCAACAGACTACAGCAGCATGTAGCCATAAATTTGGAGCCTCATTCTAGTATGGTAGGTCAGTCCACAAATGTCTGAGTAGCAACAGTGTGCCAGCCACTGAGGTGAATACTGGGGCTCTTCTGGGAAACAGCTGAATGTTTTGTTAACTTTTGTGGGTGAATCACAGAGAGGAGATTTTCCTCAGCTTAGAGGGATAGCTCTCCACGTCTGTGATTCCCATCCCAGTGTCTCTCTGAGACATGTCAAGAGATTCACGTGACAGTGCTCTGGAGCAAGGCAATTCCTAGTGGTGTCAGGGGCCCCTTCCCCACTGTGCTTGATTAGTAGGTGTGCCCGTGAAAGAGAAACACCTGCAGCAAAGTGTAGCCCTTATCGTTAAGGAAGAGTCTATTTCCTTAGCTTACATAGCATCTGGAAGAAATAGAAAATGGCTGTTTCCTAATTACCATTAAAGCGTATTAAGCTAACATTAGTGTATATCTTTCTGTCCTTCATTTCACTCAAAAACTGGAAAAGAAATTGATCCACTTGCATTTAGCATTGTGTCTATGTGACTGATTCCAAGAGCTGCTGGATGCACTACAGATACCATTTGACTCCATCACTGTAGATAGCTTTAGACCCTTTAAGACTGGTGGCCCTGCCTTCTTACTGCAGAACCTCAGAAATTTAGGCTGTCTCTACAATCTAAGTTAATCATTCAATGCGTTTATATTGGTTAACTCATTTGCTAAGGTCTGCAAAGCTGGGTTGTTTAATAATGACCTGAACTTTAATAGTAACTGAGAGAGTTAAAAGTGTGACCCCAAAATGACAATATCAGTTCTTTATTAACGTCACTGGCTCTGAGTGCTGCATAGTACGGCTCAGAATATCATGCTCAGGCCAGAGCAGATCATTACTAGCTTGATTGCCTGGGCCCATCAGAGCACTGTCTTCCCTGGAAGCAATGGCCTTTGGTGTGTCTCTAGGAGAACCTCAACTTTTAAGCATTTTGAATGAAAAAAAAAAAACATTTTTTTAACTTTTGCTGATATGACTTGTTGGACTGCAGTTAGCCTTCGAAGCCAATCAAAACTCTTTTCAATAATATTAGAAAATTTTTTACTCTGAGTACCAATTAATGCCTTCAATTATAATAGAACTTTACTTAGAGCTGCTTATTTATAGCTTGAATAAAGCCCATGCTCAAATAAAGTTCCATGGAAGTAAAATTGTCCTGGAGAATTGTCTACAGTCAAAAAGCAGGCAGAGAGATCTTGGCTCTCAAAATTGTTGAGCTTAAATATAAAAGAAAAAAATCAAATTTGAATTTCCTTTCATAATATTTAGTCATTATTTTGGAAATGTATTACTTTTAGATTCTATTATTTTTTAAAAATGCAGTAGAGTGCGATTAAGAGAACAATTGCAGATTTCATTAGGATTAACTGAAAAGGATCACTTAATGGAGTGGGTAGTTTTATTTTTGGCTTGTTCATTGTCTGGTATTATTTTAAATAACAGACTTAAAAAATTACATCAGTTTCTTTCCATTTTTGTTAGAAAGAGCAAAACTGAGTATAAATTTCCACTTGTATTAATTTGCTTCCCAATTGGGTTATTAATGGTATTTCGTTTTGCTTTTAGAGGTGAGAGGAAGAGGAAGATAACTTTCAGTATAAGAAAGAAAGAGACACTTCTGGACTTTTGTGGCTGGAGGAGATTTTGGCTACAATGGTTGCATGTTTTCATGTTTGTAATTTATCCTGGTAAACAGCTGACATTGTTTTAGGACGTGAGGACAGATTGGACTCATTGTACAGTTGTAATTATTAAAAAAAACCTCAGATATAGTACAGCTCTAGCTTCAAAGGTCAGCCTCCCCTGATGTAGTTCCTCACTCACCCCAGGGACAAAGCCATTGAGAGAGATGTGCTGAAAATGTAACCTCCCCTTATTCTTCATTTGTTTTTGGCTCCAAACAAACTTCCATCTGCACCATTTCTCTCACAGTATTTGTCAGAACTGCTCCCTTGTTTTCTGCAATCTGAATTACGTAGGCAAAGTTAGCAAGAGCCGCAGTGTGCCAAGCACTTTGTTGGATGTATGGATAATTAAAAATGAACTCATAACCTTTGCTTTGCAAGAACTTGCAGTCTTGTTTGTGTTTACATGTATTCATATTCATTACCCAAAAATATTAGTGTTAATAGATTATACAATTTGGTGTGTTGCTATGCAAAGAAATTCTTATAAAATTACACATAGAAACAATCTGATTGGGATTTCAAGGAGAGATAATAAATTCAAACAGATGCATCAGCCAAAATTTTCTTCTTTGCTAGTTCCTATCCCAGCTCTATCTTGAAGATCCTGAGGGATCAGAAGTCAGGAGATTAAAGAAGAAGAGCATTCTCAGCTGGGACAACTCAGAGCCTAGATGGTACCTTCGATGGAGAGGGGATAGGGTGGTGCTGGGCACTAATCCAAGAGCCAGGTAGAGACTAGGTTGGTTGATTGTTTTTTCTACATTTCAAAGTGTTTGTTTACCTTTAGTATTTATTCAGTCTTTGTGACTATCTTGTGAGACAAATGGCAGTGGAGATGTTCCCAAATTATAAGCAGAAAACCAAGTTAGGGAAAAGATAACTAGTTTCTCTGAGTTCTCACGGTGATGGGAGTAGATCTCACACTGCTCTGTTCCCCAGCCTGGGCCGATTGCTCAGCAGGACTGTGTGAACTATCCAAATGGGTATTTCCACTGAACCAAGAATATGGTTTGAGCATGCAGACCCTGGAGCAAGAAGGCTGTTTTTAGGCTCTGTCTTAACCACTTGTTAGATTGGACACCACTATGCTGACCTTTCTGGGCTTGGCTTTCTCACCCTTGGGTTCTAGTACCAATTTCTCAGAGTTGCAGTGAGGATTAAGTTAACCGGTACATAAAAGGCTCTTGTCCAGTTACTGGTGAATAAATTGTAAATGCTGTGTCAGTACTTACTGCTGCAACTATGTTATTATTAAATTGTTATTATTACTACTCTCCTTATTAATATTGTTATTATTATGGTCTCATATTTTTGCTTTCAACTTAAAAGTTAGGTTTTCAAGTGAAAGCAACATTGGAAAACCTCATTGTTTATCACAGAGGAGGGGAAACAGAACCAGGGTTGTACATTTTGCTAAATAGAGACAATGGACCCCTTGACACCATCTTTTTTGATTCCTTTCACTTGAAGCATCTCTGCTGTTTCTCCTTGTTCAACTGTTCACATGTGCTCATCAGTGGAATTATGTTCGTCTTTCTCTACAATTTAAACAATGAGTACACTAAACATTTATGACGATAGGAACTGAATCCCTAAGGCACAGGGCCAATGAACTGTTGGGAGGAAAGTGTGACTTTCTTAGAAACCCATGGGACATTAAAGCTTGTCCCCATATATCAGTTTTCATCACCTAAGATCCCACATCACAGTATTTGGTCTGGACCTAAACAACTCTGGGTGTTAGCCATATGACTTTTTAAAATACCTTATAGTTTCATTGGGCTCCATGAATATTTTTATCACTTTTATACTGGAGTCCAAAGGAAGTTCCTAGCATAAACTTGTCACTTTGTCTTGGAAATTGAATCACCTGAATCTAAGTAGACGATAGGAAATTTTTATTGCTTGAAGAACCATTTCAACACCAAAGCTGCCAATATGTTAGATTTTATCTATAATATATGCCAATTTAATGTAATAAGATGCTATGTATTTGTGTGTATGTAAATTAAAAGAGGGTGTTTGCAGTGACTTTAATTACAATGACATTTAGCCTCTCCCTCTGTCACACTTTATTATGTGAGGCTCAGTTGGGTTGATGACTGCTATATTAAACTGCAAGGTGAGGGTAATCGTAAGTGTAAGTACTTCTCACCTTCTCTGTTACATTTAAAGACTTTCATCGAGGAGAAGAAAAAGCCTTTTGCAGAAAGCTGGGTGGCCCTGATCGATGCATCCTGAACACGTATGCCAGATTTGGGACTGGAACTTTCTTCATTCTAACTTCTTCAATCTAAACATTCTAAACTGTTCCTAAGTAAGTGATTGTGTGTTCAGCAAGCTCAGGTCAGGATCATCTTTCCAGGCTCAGTGCTAGACTCTGCCCCTGAGGGCAGTGTGCTCTCCATCACTCATCCCCTGCAGCTGCCAGTCAAGGTGAATGTAGCAGGTGTTGACAACATCGACCTTGTAAATAGAAAACTTGATTTTTAGACAATCTGTTACTTACCAAAAGTGGTAACCTGATGTCCATGTATTCATTTACTATGAAAAGTATAGCTATCAGGTGTACTCGAAGATTGAGATTTGCACTTCTCTTAATAGTTTCATGATGAACTGCTACTCTTAAACTTTTACTTTCTTTGATCAAAATTGCAAGATGACCAATATTCATTTAGTATAATAATGTATATGAAATAGGTTAATTAAGGAGGAAGAAAAGACCTATGCTTGTAATGAGTAATTTAACACATTTTTATTACCTATTGTGTTTTGTGCTATGGGATTTAAAGATGAATAAAACAACTCCCTAATTCCAGGTAGCTCATAGCCTAATTATGGAGTCAGAAGTATAGAACCAACTACATTTCAGGCATACTTTATCCTATTATGATGGTCATAATAATTAGAAGTACAAGGTACAAATTAAGCTTTGTCATAGATTAAGTTGGCTACAATTATAGTTGGCTGTGATCGATTCTCTTCTGCAGATTCACAGTTTTGGGTCTCATGTCTTCTCTGTGAAGATTCTCATGTGGTTGATCACTATGCCCACAGGCATCCCACACCACCAGGACCTCCTGCACAGTCTGCCTGATGTCTGTTGATCTTTCTCTGTCACTCTCCAGAACTTTAACAGAAGTAGAGAATTCATTAGAAATCATTTTCATGTTCTCTTTAGGAGTGATACAATGGTGCTGTCTTAATTTTTTCAATAGACTATTATTAGAACAGTCTCAGATTTGTAGCAGAATTAAAAGGACTGCCCAGAGATTTTCTATATACCTCAATAACACATACAGAGCCTCCCTCCATTACCAGCATCTCCCACTGGAGGAACACTTTTGTTACAATTGGTGAGCCTTCACTGACCCATCATTATCATGCAGAGTTCATAGTTACAGTAGGGTTCATTCTTGCTCTCAGACATTCTCTGGGCTTTAACATATGTACCTGTGGTAAAGCATTTTGTATGTATGATAATTAAAAACATCATTTGCTGCTGTTGAGTTCAAGAATGAATAGCTTATTAAATATAGGCTTTGGTGTGTTACTTGGTAGGAAGATCTTTGTTTGACTTATTCTATTCTCATCCAACAAATTCCACTCTCTCAAAAAAAAGGAACGAAAGGGAGATGCATAAATCTGTGAACACCTCCCCCACTGTACACGTGGTTTTGGCCACTCTGTCTCTGTAGCTACTAAGGCTCTTGTTTGCTTGAATTAACACTGGGGCATGGGTCAGAGGGACAGGCCACCTCACTTTTTTAAGAGCATGAGTAATTATAGTTTGGCTTATTTATTGGATGGATAATCAATCAGATAACCTTTGTTCCAGGCACAAGTGGCAGGTGATGGGTACGTCTAATGAATTTAGTCATTAAGCATTTAGGTCATCTTTAATTTTCAGTGGTATCTGAGCTCATGATGCCAGGTTCTGAAGGAGCTATAAACTTGCTCTGAAATGTCAAAACTCAAAGGCTCCTCAGCTTTCCTCTCAGTTGTTTCCTCTTCCCACCTAAGCAGAGGCCAGGCACACTGTTTTGAAATACTCATGAAATTTACAGTGGAGAACAATAAATGTATGTTAACTTCAAGGAAGGCAGACACTCCTGAGAAGGATCTTGGAGGCCTTAATAAGGCATTTCAAGGAAGCAGAGTATCAAATTCATGCTTTTTGTGCTAAAAACATTAAGGTATTTAAATGTGTTATTCTAATCCCTGTTTCAGCCTGGGAACAAAAGGATCTAATATCTTTTATTTAAATCCCAGCCTTCCTAGACTACGCCATTCTTTTCAGCTAGTACAGGAAGAAACAGACTATCACCAGTTGATTTCAGTGAATATAAAACTGTATATAATTCACAACATATGACCTATTAAATTTTTACGTAAAATGTGGTTGCCCAGATTTTAACCTATTCTACATCATTTAATGGAGATGTTAGGTTTTCAGGAGCTAGACTCCTGTCTGAACGCTACTTTAATTGTTCTGTTTCCTGGACATGTGATAAAATTGTCAGGGATACAAGTACAGATGCATAAATTCTGAACCACAAAGCAGGGTATACTTATTTCAAAGTGAGGCCTTTCTCAGTTGCAAGGTAAACCGATCTTGAGCAGACAGGGTGTCCTCCCTTCTTCTGGGAGCCGCTCTGAAAGCCTCAGCTGCACAGGCAGTGTTACAGCAGCGGCTCAGGATCAGGTTATAAGGTTTTTGTTCGGTTAATAAAGAGTATCACGTTTCCTCGCAACTCACAACTACGATGCTTGATCTCCATCTCTTCAATGGACAGAAGAGACTGTTCACGGAATGGTGAAGGCAGCCACCAGCCATGTAGTAATGAGATGGTAACTAATATATTGCCTTTTTCCCAAATGAGTGGTTAGGGTTCCTTCCCTTTAAAACTTTCTTTTTTAGTTTAAACTAATTTTATTGAAGGATCACTGCATTATAACTTTCTATAGGTTTAAGGTGTGCATCCTATTAAATACACATCTTATAAGAGTTGACTTCAGATGACTAGAATATTGGGTCTTAAAATTCTTCATATTTAAACTCTGGGTAATCCATCTGAGGTGAAAGTGCCACATATTTAGATCAAGGCACTAGCAAAATTGCTTTCAATGTACAGTAAACTAAAAATCTCAGAGTCTCAAGAATTTATTTTCTGCAGTGTGTGTGTATACATATGAATATCACTGAGGTAATCACTGACCCCTCCAGAGTTTATATTATTAAATATCAAATACTGAAAATCAGTTAAATAAACCTTTTGAGAGACAAAGAAGTTATTAATAGTGGATGTTAATATATTGTTGCCAATTTGTGTAAATAGTATTTTTTTAAATCCCCCAAGTTCCTTCTTGCACCCCTTTTTTGGTAGAATGTAAAGGAGAGTTGAACTTCTGTTTTTGAAAGTACCTAAAATCTTATTCTGGAGTGTTGAAAATAATATTTGTACTTATAGGTGAAATGGAATTTTAAGTTTTCTGCAATTTGAATTGAATGCCCAAATGTATATGTTACATTCCTAAAATGACTAGAATTGTACCTCCAAGAAATAAGGCAAAATTCTAGCATCGTTACCTCTGCCTAAAACATCAGACTCGCATTTTGCCCAGAGCCTGCATTCAACCTTCAGCATAGTGGAGAGAGACAGCCTGTGGCTGATACTAGAACAATACCGGTCATGTTATCAAAAAATGTGTGTTTCAACTGTACCAAAATAAGGAATGTCATTGGCACATCTGGGCTCATAGTATTAGTGGCTCAACAAATCCTGTATGTGTTGGCTCGTATTTCACAGTGGTGGTTGGATCACATCAGGGTGCATTGTTGCTACATGCAAATTTTTATCACTATTAATGAGATGGCGATTCATTATTTTAATCGGCCAGTTAAGTGCTTACTTTAATGGACACTGTTGAATAAGCATTAATGTTGCAAAAGTACCAAGGGATTGTGATAGAATATTATTTTAGACTTGACGTCATTGTGCAAAAAGCACATACCCAGCGAGGTGCTTAAATAGAAAGACTTTGGATAATTTGCATCACCTGACAACCTTGAATGTCTTTGTAAAAACTTGGTGAGCCTGTGTCTGTTAAGCTCTCAGAGTGTGTATGCAAGATGATATGCAGAGGCTAACCATTCACTTATAATAGTCAAAGCATTAACAGAAAGAGGCAGGAGAAAAAGACTATGCTTACATGTTAGCCTTTCCCTGGAGAGCTCTATGTGAAGCCAAAGATTATTGCCAACTATATATTATCAAAAGATGTCACAAAAGCCTATAATAAGTCTATCATGTTTTTAAGGATATTCGTAGAAAACAAGACTCAAGACCGTTGGCATGATTGGTTGGGAGTTTTATGAATAGTTTGTCTCTGCACCACAGGAAAAGTAGGGTGCTGTTAACTACTTTCCATTGATGATAAATTCAAATCTCATAGAGGTGTCCAGTCATGTCTGTTTTGCTTTCATTCTCCCCATCTGTGAACAGAAGTCGTCTTCTAGAGTCATACACCAATAGCATGTTTCTAGGTCTGCTATTTATTGGGAAGTTTTTTGTTTAAGTAGAACTGTAATTTTTCTTATTCATAGTTATGATTAGGAATGTGAGTAATCATATAATCATGATTTTACTCATAAGTTACCATTGTTTTAATGTTCTCTGTATAAGTTCTTGAATTAGCACTTAAGGAAGAGCAAAGAAAGGGAAGCATGGGAAAGAAATGAAAGCTACCATCCATGTCCTTATGAATGTGGGAGAGACAAATATAGCTACATATTGGTTGAAATCAATTAAACTGAAATAGAGTTTATAGAAATAAATAGACATAGTAAATAATATACATATTAAAGTCTTTGGTAGTCCATATAGTCATCTTTATGTTCTGTCATCCTGTCAGCTCCTTTGTGAGGCAGCTGATGAGGTTGGGGAAAGAATGGTAACTTATGTTACATGGCATCTTGAAGGGCCCACCCCCTCTTTTATACCCATCAAGGATCAAATGTGGTTTAAAAATGTGGTTTTAAGAGTTGAGAGAAATCAGTCCACAATAGAGACTCTATAGCACCTTAATCTTTGGAGGAAATGCTGGGATTGGATAGAGCCCTTTACCACTGAGGTAACCAAGGCTAGCAAGATTCACTCCTGAAAGTCCGTGCGTTTTGCTTGTCTAAAAACTAAGTATATGGTGCTATAGTCTTCAATTTTTTTTGATATTCCTGTGATGCATATAGAGGATATTATGCATATATAATTTCTTACTTTCTCAGCACATTTCAGTTATTTTACTGAAGTATAATTTATAGGTAACTTTATATTATTTTAGATATATAACAATGACTTGATATATATATATTTTGCAAAATCGGTAAGTCTAGTTCACCACACATCCGTCAGTACACATAGCTATGATTTTTTTCCTGTGCACTTTTACAATCTGCTACTCTCTCTGTACATTAATTCTCAGGACTTACTTTTTTTAATAACTGGAAATTTGTGACTTTTACCTCCTTTACCTCTTTTGTCCATGCCTGCCTTCATCCCCACCTCCTCTCTAACAGGCCTCTGGTGAGCACCAGTTTGTTTTCTGTATCTCAGAACTTGGGTGTTTTGTTTGATTATTTTCTTTTTAGATTCTACATATAAGTTAGATATGTGTTTTTCTTTGACTTATCTAATTTAGCATAATGCCCTCAAGTTCCATCCATGTTGCTGGAAATGATCAAATTTCTTTCTTTTTCAGCAGATAGCTGATAGTAATAACTGAGTAATAGTCCATTATGTGTCTAATATGTGTGTATATGTATATAATAACACATTTTCTTACTTATTTCATCCATCAGTGGACATAGATTATGGTTTCTTATCTTGGCTATTGTAAATAATGCTGCAGTGAACATGGTGGTACAGCATTTTCTTTGGGTAAGTATCCAGAAGTGAAACTGCTAGATCAATTTTTAATTTTTTATGGACACGTTATACTATTTTGCATAATATCTGCAACAGTTTGCAATTCTACTAACAGTACACAGGAGTTCCTTTTTTTGTATACCCTGACCAACACTTGCCCTTGCTTGTCTTTCTTCCCCCTGCTGACTAGTTTTATCTTTTATCGTAAGATATAAATCTCGATTATTACTCAGAAATTAACTTTTTATTTTTCTAATTGAATATTTCACATATAACATTGTGTAAAATTAAGGTATATAATATGTTACTTTGATGCAACTATATATTCTGTATGTGGCTGTATATTGTGATATGATTACCATTGTAATGGTATTTATGATGTCACATGATTACGGGACAATATTGTTGTCTTCATTAATTTTACTGTGCATTAGACCACTATGGCTTTTTTAATATTCACTGAAAAAAATTTTATCCTAAAATAATATCAACTCCCACTCCCTGGTAAGCACCACTTAAATCTGATTTTTTTTTTAGTTTGATTTTTTTCATGTCACACATATAAGTGATATATTACAATATTGTCTTTCTAATATCACATGTCACACATATAATTGATATATTATAATATTGTCTTTCTAAGTCTGACTTACCACATGTAGTATAGTGTACTCATGGATCACATTGTCACAAATGGCAGGATAACCTCCTTTCTCATGGTTGAATATTTTATTTATCAATGTCATATATATTTTTATCCATTCATTTATTGATGGATATTTGGGCTGTTTCCATACATTGGCAATTGTGAATAATGCTGCAATAAACATGGGAGTGCATATATCTCTTGGAAATACTGTTATAATTTCCCTTGGGTATATATCCAATAGTGAAGTTGCTAGATTGCATGGTAGACATATTTTCAATTTTTTGAAAAACCTCTATATTGTTTTCTAGAGTGGTTGGGCCAATTTATATTCCCACCGACAGTGCATAAGGACTCCTTTTTCAACATTTCTTGACCAGTATCTATTATTTATTTTCTTCTTAATGATAGCTATTGTAATGGTATACAATAGTATCTCATTACGGATTTGATTTGTATTCCCTGATAATTAATAATGTTTAGCAAATTTTCATGTGCCTGTTGGCTGTTTTTATGTCCACTTTGGAAAACTATCATGTTGGTTGACTTATTGCTAAGCCACTTAACAGAAAAGCAAATGCTAACCTCACAGAAATCTTGGATTTGTTTAGCACCTTCCCTATTCAGCCACCACAACCTTTCCCATAGCACCATGTGCCTGTGGCTAAGTTCTCTACTCTGTGGATTCCCTCTGTCTCCAGCCAACTTCAGGTTTGCTGATTGTGGCCAACTTACTTAATTACCTAATAGACATGGAATCTCAAAGAATTATAGGCTCAGGATGGCCCAGTGCTATTTTTCTGTTCCATGCTCACTTGTGACATCTTCATGGATACAGAAGAAGAGTTAGAAATTAAATGATGGCACCATCAGGTGAAAGTTCACTTCAGCAAGTGAATAATTGTAATTTGAATGTGATTAGTGTAATAATAGAGAGAAATGATAAATGTAGAGGTTACCAAAATCTCTGGATTCACAGTACCCTCATGTTTCAGTAATTTCTTTGCAAATCCCCTAGGCCTAAAGCAAAGTTGAACAGTTGAACTAATAAGTAGATATGACCAAACAATTTAAGAAGTGTTATGTCCTGATAACGTTGCAGATATTTGAAACAATAATGCTCATAAGTTGAAAAAGCTATTTCTTTCATCCTTGAATAACCATAACCACTTGCCAATGATCTGGTGTGGTGCACAGGTTGAACTCTGCACTACTTCTCAAACCTTGGAGTAAGAGTGGGTGTTGCCTTCATTTCCTATTTCATATTGATTTTTTTTTTACAGGGCATTGCTTTTTATCATAGTAGTCTTAAGAAAACTCAGCTTCTCAAAAATATATCATGAAAAGGAAGATATTATGATCTAATGTTGAAACTATGAGCTCCTTGAGCTAGAATTTTGTACTAGTTCCTGAGAAATGTTAACATATGTTAGGTGTTTGTATAGCTACAAACTCTATGAAATTGTTTATGGTGCTACATTTTTAAAACACTTAGGATCATTGACTACTATAAGAGATAATGTGTAATACTTTATATTTCAGTTTTTTTATCAAAGAAAATCTCATTCCCCAGGATATTATCTTTAATAGAAAAAAATAGAAACAATACCATGTATGTTGCTTACTGAATAATCTTTAAAAATGTTTCAGTCCTTTAGAGCTTATTTTGGTTAATATTTTCTCCTCTAACCCTTTTATGTGAAGTGGTCAGAATTGGAAGGCTATTTTAAGTGAAATTCCAACCCAACCATTTGTACTCACTTTGAATCTAAATAAGAAGAACCAACCACCAACCTATGCAAAGCTTGAGAGAAGGGAATGAGACTCAGTGTTTCTTTTAATTATTTGTTAAATGATACTCTGAAAATTTTATATCTATTTTGTTCTGTGGAAAATGTATGCTTTACTAATTACAACATTTGAGCAAGGGAAACTTTGTGGTCTATATATACTCTGCAGTGATATCAACAGCAGGCTTGTTAAAATGCACGTTCTTGGATCACCCCACATTTCCTGAATCTATTTTTGCAAACTCTGGGTGATTCTTATGCTTACTTAAAATTTGAGATTCATTCATCTAGGCCACTGTTCTTCAAAATTCCTTTTTGTCCTAAAGTTTGTCTATTTGGAATAAAGAAATTGGAATTGAAATTACTAAAAGTATTTAGTAACTCTAGTGTTTAAGTATTGTGACTCTCCTTGAAGTTCTCTTGCGTCCAGCTGGGTGGAGCTCCTAATAACTCACTTTGCTCAGCTGAGCTTAGTTTTAGTTTGCAAAACAGTAAAGTAGGTCTCACCCCTTTTTAACAAATGGGGAGGCTGAGCTTGGAGAAGGGAAAGGGATTTGTTTAAATTTGCTCATATGATATTGCAACAGCAGAATCTAGAGATTCATTCTGAGAGCAGGGATTTTGTAGATCAGATAAATAAATGAATCATCACTTATTCTATATAAGCAGTTGACTGAGTTCTTATTTACCTGCTTATTATATTTGAAATACCTGTAGGAAGTCAGTTTGTCTTTATTGCAGTAACTTTGATTTTGCACATTAAAATAAACTCATATACTTAGATTCCCGATATGGGCAGTTTCCATATTCCTCAGATATTTGTCAGCAACCTGCCCTCCACCAAATCAACAGGTGTTCTTCACAGTTGCCCACTTGGTCTGCCACCACTTGCCCTCCTCTCTCAAACCCATGTCCCATTCCCTACTGGTAACCTCAGTTCTATTGCAGGTGTCCAAGGGTTTGTTTTGTTTCATCTGTTCCTTTGTCTATTCACATTCTACCTATGAGTGAGGTCATCGGGTACCTATCTTTCTTCTCTTGATTTATTTCATTTAGCACAATCTCGTCTAGATCCGTCCATGTTGATTCAAATGACAGGATTTCATCTCTTCTAAGGACAGTGTAGTATTCCATTGTGTAGATATTTCACATCTTCTTAATCCATTTATCTGACATTGAGTGCTTAGGTAGTTTCATTTCTTATCTGTTGTGTATAAAGCTGCAATAAATAGAAGGGTGTATAAATCTCTATGAATTAGGGTTTTTGTTTCTTTTGCATAAAAATCCAGAAGTGGGATGACAGGATCATATGGGTTTTCCATCTTCAACTTTTTGAGGAATCTCCATAATGTTTTCCTTAGGGGTTATACCAATTGACACTCCCACCAATGTGTAAAAGTGTTCCCTTTTTTCCACATCCTCGCCTACATTCGTTGTGTCCAGACTTTTGGTTAATAGCCAGTCTTTCACGTGTAAGGTGATATCTCATTGTTGTTTTGATTTGCATTTCCCCAATAGCCAGTAGGAACATCTTTTCTTGTGACTGTTGGACATTTGTACATCCTCTTCAGAAAAATGCTTCTCCAATACCTCTTCCAAATTTTTTAATTGAATTACCCATTTTTCTGTTATTGAGTTTTGTGAGTTCTTTGTATATTTTAGATATTAAGCCTTTGTCAGAAAGATGAAATGCAAATACCTTTTCCCACTTAGTAGGTTGTCTTTTTGTTTTACTGATGTTTTCTTTAACTGTGAAGAAGCTCTTTAGCTTAATATAATCTCAATTGTTTATTTTTCTTTTTGTTTCCCTTGATGCTGAGTTGAGTCCCCAAAGCTCTCTCTAAGGCTGATGTAATAGAATGTCTTGTGTTGTCTTCCAAGAAGGGTATGGTTTCCAGTCTTATTTTCAAGTCTCTAATCCATTTTGAGTTAATTTGTGTGAATCATGTTAGAGCATTATCTAACTTCATTCTTTTACATGTGGCTGTCCAATTTCCCAACACCATTTGTTGAAGATACTTTCCTTTTTCCATCAGATGCTTTGACTCCTTTGTCATAGATTAACTGACTGTATGTGAGTGGGTCAGTTTCTGGTGATTCATTTCTATTCCACTGATCTGTGCCTCTGTTGTTTTTCCAGTACCATACCATTTTGATCACTATTGCTTTATAATATAGGTCAGCATTTTGGAATGGAATCCCTCCAGATTTGTTCTTTTTTTCTCATATTTACTGTGGCTATTCAGGTCTTTTGTTGTTCCATACAAATTTTAAGACTTTTTGTTCTATAGCCTGGAAATAAACCTGTGGAATTTTAATGGGATTGTATGAAATATATATATTGCTTTAGGTAAGATGACCATTTTAATGACCTTGATTCTTCCCAACCATGAGCAGGGGATGTATTTCTATCTCTTTGTATTCTCCTCTGTTTCTTTTTAAAAAGACTGGTAGTTTTCATTGTCCAGGTTTTTCACTTTTTACCTTCTTTGTTAAGTATATTCCAAGATGTTTGATTCTTTTAACTTCTATTGTAATCTGTGTAGTTTCCTTGATTATATTTTTCTCTAGTGTGCTGTTTACATATAAGAATGCAGTGGATTTTTGTGCATTGATTTGTAGCCTGTATCTTTACTGTGTCTGTTGATTAGCTCTCAAAGTTTTTGACAGAGTTTTTAGGGTTTTCAATATGTATAATCGTGTCATCTGCAAGCAATGATAGATTGCCTCCTTTCCAGTATGGAATCCTTTTATTTATTTTTCTTGCCTAATTGCTCTGGCTAAGACCTCCAGTATGATGTTAAATGGCCATGGTGAGAATGGATAGCCCTGTCTTACTCCTGACCTTCGAAACAAGGAAATACTTTTAATTTTTCACCATTGACAATGATGTTGTCTGTGGTTTTGTTGCATATGGCCTTTATTATGTTGAGGTATGTATCTTGTATTACCATTTTATGTAGAATTTTTATCATAAATGGGTGCTGGATCTTGTCAAAAGCTTTCTCTGTATCTATTGATATAATCAGGTGGCTTTTCTTCTTGCTCTTATTGATATGGTGGATTACATTAACAGATTTATGTATGATGAACCATCCTTGCATCCCTGGGATAAATTCTACTCGATCATGATACATGATCTTTTTGATGCATTGTTGGATGTGAATTGTTAATATTTCATTGAGAAGTTTTGCATCTATGTTCATTAAGATATTGATCTATAATTTTCTTTCTTGCTGACTTCTATTAGCTTTTGATATCAAAGGCTCATGTTAGGCTCATAGAAAGTATTTGGGAATATTCTCTTTTCCTCAAAATTGTATAAGAGTTTGAGAAGAGTATTAATTTTTCTCTGAAGATTTGGTAAAACTCATTAGAGAAGCTGTCTGGTCCTGGTTGTTTATTTTTAGGAACATTTTTGATTACCTCTTCAATTTCCTTGCTTGTGATTTTTCTGTTCAGGTTTTCCAGTTCTTTCAGATTCAATCTTGGTAGACTGTATTTTTCTAAAATTCTGTCCATGTCCTCCAAGTTCTCTACTTTGTTGACCTAGAGCACTTCATAATAGTGTCTTAGGATGTTTTGTATTTCTGTGGTATCTGCTGTGACTTCTCTCATTTCATTTCTGATCTAGGTTGTCTACTTTGTTGACATAGAGCTGTTCATAGTAATTTCTTAGGATGTCTTGTAATTTTGTGGTATCTGTTGTAACTCCTCTCCTTTCACTTCTGATTCTAGTTTGGAGAGTTTCTCTTTTTTCCTTTGTGATTCTAGTCAGTAGTTTCTCAGTTTTGTTTATTTTTCAAAGATCCAAATTGTGGTTAATTGATCTTCTGGATTATCTTTTTGTTTTCCATTTTATTTATTTCTACTTGAGTTTTGATTATTTCCTTTCTTCTACTGATTTTTGGCTTTAATTCTTCTTTCTTTAGTAGTTTTAAATAAAGGATTGGACTGTTTTTTGCAGTTTTTCTTGTTTCTTGTGGTAGGCCTGAATTGCAATGAACTTCCCTCTTAGTCCTTCTTTCTCTGCATCCCATACACTTTGGTAGCTCTTGTCTTCTTTCACATTTGTCTCAAGCTTTTTTAAGCTCCTCTTTGATTTCCTCTTTTACCCAAGAGTCATTCAGTAGCATATTATTTAGTTTCCAATTAATTTGGTGTCTCCAACTTTCTTTTTGAGTTCGATTTCTAGTTTTAAGCCATTGTGGTCAGAGAAGATGCTTAGTATTTCAATCTTTGTAAATTTGTTGAGACATGTTTTTTGTCCCAACATATGATCTATCCTTGAGAATGTTCCATGCCACTTGAGAAGAAAGTGAAATCTGTAGTCATTGGGTGAAGTGTTCGGTATATATCTATTAGACCTAACTGGTCCAAATGGTCTTTTAAAACTGCTGTTTTCTGGTTAATTTTATGCTTGGTTCACCTGTTCATTATTTTAAATGAGGTTTTGAAGTCTCCTACTATTATTGTGTTGCTTTTGATGTCTCTCATCAGTTTTAATAATATTTGTTCAACATATTTTGATGCTCATTCATTTTGTGGATACTTATTAATAAGCATTATATCTTCTTGCTATATTGACCCCTTAATCATTAAATAATGTCCATCTCTGTCTTTTGTTATTCTTTTTAGTTGTAAGTCATTTTTATCTGATAAAACTATGACCATTCCTGTTTTTTTTGTGGTTTCATTTGATTGTGGGATTGTCTTCCAACAATTAACTGAGTCTTTGTTTATATTTTGAAAGAAGTTCAGTTTCCTGAATGCAGCAGAAGGTTGGGTTATGCTTTTTAATCCATTATGGACTTTGTCATTTGATGATTTCTACGCATTAACATTTAGGGTAATTTTGATATGTACCTGTTTATTATTATTTTGCTATTTGTCTTTGTGTTGTTCCAAACAGTGTCCTTGTTTCTTCTCTTTCTCTTTTTAGGAGGGCTGGGTGTGGTTTTGTGTTGATTGTTTTCCCTTTTTGTTCTCTTCTTTGCTTCTTCCCTGAGATGTATTTTGAGGTTACCCTGAAGTTAGCATTATGAATTGTATGTTTATTTCCTGTTTTTGTTTGAAAGCAGATTAGTCTTAACACTCATTCTAGCCATCCACATTTTTGTCTTCTCTTCCTTCCCACCTTTTATATTTGCTGTCTTACTGTTTTTAAGTGGAATTTATTATACTTTATATTCATCCTTTAGTACTTTTTGTAGAGAGATGATTTTATGGTGATAAATTCCTTTAACTTTTGTTTATTCAAAAAGTTTTCTATCATTCCTTCAGTTCTGAATAATAATCTCTCAGGGTATAGCATCCTACACTGAAAATCCTTTTCTTTCAATCTTTTGAATATATCATATAGACCATTTCCTTCTGGCCTATAGAGTTTCAGTTGAGAAATCTGCTGACAATCCTATGGGCGCTCCTTTTTATGTGATTTGTTTTTCTCTGAATGCTTTAAACTTTCTTTATCTTGTAATTTTGACATTTTGATGGCAATGTATCTAGGTGTAGGTCTGTTTGAGTTTCTTTTATTAGGAACTGTTTGAGCTTCCTAGGTTGGGAAGCTTGCTTCATTCTTCAGGTTAGGGAAAATATCAACTCTTATTTCTTCAAAAACATTTGTTGCCTGCTTTTCTGTCTTTTTTCCTTCTGGGTCCCCTATGTTGCAAATGTTGTTCTTTTTATTTTATCCCATAATTCTCATTTGCTGTCTTCATTTCTTTACATTCTTTTATCTCTTTGCTGGTTTGCTTGAGTGCATTCCTCTGTCCTCTTGTCTAGCACAATGATTCTGTTGGAGGCTTTAACCATCCTATTCTTGAGTCACTCTATTAAGTTCATTAGTTTAGCTATTGTATTCTTCATTTCTTTGATATCTTGCTTCATTTCTTCTCTCTTTTTTGTTGTTCTCTTTTTCTTTTTCTATTGTTTTCTTAATTTCCATGAGTATCTTTATCACTGTTACCCTAAATTCATCCTCAGGTAGTTTGCATACATCTGTTGTATTCAGATTTTCCCCTGAGTTTCTGATTGGATCCATCATTTCACATATATTTCTCTGTCTTTCTTCTGTTTGGCATTTTGTTTATGTTTCTGTGGATTAGGTTTCACTGCAGTGATGGACTTGTATAGAGTATTAACTTGCATCAAGTAAGTCTGGATCTTGGTTTGAACACTGGGTTTTCTTGAGTTTTGTGGTGTCATCATTGTTCAGGTTTGTATAAGTTCTTATGCAGACCTTTGTGGACCAAGAATTCAGCCTATGGTGAATGTAGTTGTGTGGTAGATACAGAGCCTTCCTGCGGCATCCCAGCTCCAAATTGTAATACCGCTTTGCTGTTGACCGACAATTAGCAGTCAGGTTGCATTTTCACCCCCACCCAGTAGGTGGCACTAGTGGGTACCATTGATGGTTTTTCCCTCAGGGAGATTCTCTTCTTCCTTTTTGCTTGGTGGCTGCTTTTCTGATGGGCATTTTCTGCTTTCCTGTAGCGACAGGGCATTATGGTTGGAGGACTTGGGAGTGGGGGAATTCCCTGAGCTGCCTTCCTATTATGGTGGCCCCCCAGTATAATTTTCTCATTGAGCCTCCCATTAAAACCACCGGGTCACTGTTCCTCCTTCCACCCTGCGCCAAGGCCCTCTCCCAAGACTCCATGACCCATGCCTGCTGGGTTGGTTCGCTACTGCTTTCATGACTCCTTGGAGGCCCTGTTCTTCCTGCAATTCCAAAACCTCTGCCATGGCCGGAATCCTGAATTCTGAATCTGCAGTGGAGCTCTGAGCCCTGATTTCTACCTTTTGTTGTAGTGATTGTTGCTGCGTGACTATATATAGTGCCTGCTTTTCCTCAGTGTTTGGTTTTTTTTTTCTGGAAAATAAGAGAATTTCTAATTGTTCTGTGGGGAGTATGTGCGGCTCCTCCAATCAGGTCACCATCTTGACTGGACATTTCGAAGTTAGTTTTAAGCATGAAGAATATATACTTTAAACAAGGAAGTACTCTCAGATCTTCATTTGTTTAAATCTCAAAAGGCACACTTATTTTTTATTTTATAATATATCGTTAGGCAAAGAAGGGCAGATAGCATACCTCACCAGTTAATTAAAGAGCTTTGATTTTATATTTTTATTCAGAATGCATCAAAATAGGATACAAAAGTGTCCCAAGCACCCAGCCTGAGGAGGTCTGGAATTCTTATTTTATAGTTTGAAATATATTATATACTGGGAATACTTACAAAGTGTGGCATGTAATTCCAGGTCACAAATTAAAGTTTAAAAAGAGCAGGTTTGTGCTTCCCGATAACTTGGCATACTAAAATACCAGGTATGACTGAAGTGTAATAGTACCTATTCAGTTCTGTAGAAATTAGCTGTTTGACATCTGTTTTGAACCCCTAGTGTGTGCTAGAATTATGTTTTCTCAAGGCATTACAGCTAAGGGTGTAATAAATCCTTGATGAGAATTTCATGCTTCTAAAACACTGGAATATGACTTGGTTTATATACCCCAGTCAGGTTTTCTCTCTATTTCTGTGTTTTGGGAAAGGACAGCTATTGAGCTTTCATAGATTTATGACTTAATTCTACTATGTGAGCTCCAAATCCCAGAGTGGCAAAAGTAGTGAGTATATTTGACTAACTGTCTCATGTTGGTTGGCTTATTACTAAGCCACCTAACAGAAAATCAAATGCTAACCTCACAGAAACCTTGGATTTCTTTAGCAACTTCCCTATTCAGCCACCACAACCTTTCCCATAGCACCATGTGCCTGTGGCTAAGTTCTCTACTCTGTGGATTCCCTCTCTCTCCAGCCAACTTCAAGTTTGCTGATTAAGAGGTCAACCTACTTAATTACCTAATAGTCATGGAATCTAAAGGATAATTACAGCCTCAGGATGGCCCAGTGCTATTTTTCTGTTCCATGCTCACTTGTGATATCTTCATGGATTCAGAAGAAGAGTTGGAAATTAAATGATGGCACCATTAGGTGAAAGTTCACTTCAACAAGTGAATAATTGTAATTTGAATGTGATTAGTGTAATAATAGAGAGAAATGATAAATGTAGAGGTTACCAAAATCTCTGGATTCACAGTACCCTCATGTTTCAGTAATTTCTTTGCAAATCCCCTAGGCCTAAAGAAAAGTCGAACAGTTGAATTAATAAGTAGATATGACCAAACGATTTAAGAAGTGTTCTGTCCTGACAACATAGCAGATATTTGAAACAATAATACTCATAAATTGAAAAAGCTATTTCTTTCATCCTTGAATAACCATAACCACTTGTCAATGATCTGGTGTGGTGCACAGGTTGAACTCTGCACTACTTCTCAAACCTTGGAATAACAGTGGATGTTGCCTTCAATTCCTATTTCATATTGATTTTTTTTTTACAGGGCATTGCTTTTTATCATAGTAGTTTTAAGAAAACTTGACTTCTCAAAAATATATCATGAAAAGGAAGGTAGTATTATCTAATGTTGAAACTATGAGCTATTTGAGTTAGTATTTTGTACTAGTACTAGAGAGATGTCACTGTTTTCCTGTCCATAATAGCGGAATAGGTCAGGACACCTACACACGCAATTGGGAACCATGAGTCAGATATCATGTAATTCTCAGATGTGTTCACAACAATTGAGATTCTTCAGATGGAGTAGGAAGTAACATTTTCACACTTACTGGTAAACATAATAAGTACACATAAATGTATCACAACCACCTCATAAGCTAGTTGGCTTTGATTTTTCACCATTATATTGATGAAAAGACAAGGACTAATAGAATTACTTCCTCTGTTTAAATAGTGTGAGACACAGGAAAAGCTCATGCCCATTACTGTTAAACTCTGAATCCTTGTTATTGATTTTTCATGTGTTATCTCTGCTTCTATTGAGCTCAAAATTAAATGAGAAATCATACTGCATAGCAAATTAGAATTGTAGCCTTGTCTACCAATAAGTCATTTAATGAGAGTGAAGAGTTTATAGATCAAACCTTGGCTCTAAGAAGCAGTTGCACAAACTTGGAGGGAATAGATACAACTTATATTCCTTTATATAAAAATTGCTTGTGTTTAGTTAACTGGAAATGCAATAATAAATAATGGTAAATCTTCTAGTAATTTCATTTTAATATCCATTAAAGTAAGTCTAGTGCCTGCAACAAAGGAGATCATGATTCTGTTCTGTTCTGCCCTTTGTTGTCTAGAAGAACATATGTGGAAGATCTTTTTAAGTTCTGAAGCATGCCTATTAAATATAGTTGAAGGAATGGACACTGTTTAGTCTGCAGAAATTGAGCAAGGAAGAAGAATGTGATGGGCCTTTTTGTATTTCAGCCTTCCTAATATTTGAAAAAAGAGTTTTACTTATTTTGGCCTAGTCCAGAGGACAAAATTGCTACTTTCAAGTATGCTTATCAACAACAAAAAAGTAATAATAAATCTTAGTATTTCAAATTCCCCAGAAGGGAATAACTCCTTTTAGTGAAAATCCATGTGAAAATTATTTTTAAAAACTTTCAAGTTTTTGATTCTGGTTTTTTTCAACTTGCTAGTTTTCATTTCTTTATAACTGAATCGTCTTTCAAATACCTCTGCATTAAATTCAGCTTGCTGTCTTACCAAACACATTTTCTTTCTAGGATTGGTAAAATCAAGGTAAAATTTAAGTTTTCTGTTGTAAATAGTGTGGGAGGCTACATAAAAAGTTATAGATTTACTTGGAAAGTGTTTGAGCTTGCATTCTAGTCTCTGAGTGTTGTCTATTGTGGGTGTGGGAAATCTGAGAGGCCTTTTACTCTGTATATGTCTGTGTGTTTAAGTGACTCAAGAATTTACAAGTAAATGTCATAGATCAAAGATCAGTTTACCAATTCCAAATTTAAAATAACTCACTCCTGAGGTACTTGTCATTTTATCACGTTGTTGCATCATCTAATCTTATATTTTGAACCAACACTTGAGTATCATTAACGAGACTTGCTTTGAAACTCATGAATTTCTGTTAGGTCTTTTTGCAAGGCAACCTGAGGACTTAGGAAAAATGGCTCACTTTCTTTGACTCCTTGTGAAATCATTCCCTCCAAGGCTGCCCTACCCTCCCCTTGTGGGTTTTTTCCTGTCCACCTGTGATGATCCTTCTTAAATCCTTCTGCTCAGACTGTCCTTCCAGCACTGTGTTTACCTCTAGGCTAGAGATGGAGAAGTCTTTCCTCTTTCCTCTTATTCTCATCCTCTTATTGTACTTCTCAGGCCATACCCATTTTCTTTCCCTTCTAGGAAAACAGATTTTGTGTGAAGTTCTTTTGATAGTCCTAGTTGTATATGATGTACAACAAGGTAGAAATGAAGTCTGACTACTTTTATGATATATTGGGGAGACATTTACTAAGACTTCTACAATTGTCTTAGCTGCCTCTCTCATTCAGAAGGGCACATGTATCCCTGAGGAGTTTGCACATATGCTCCCACTGAGCAGCATGACCTCAAATGGGCCATGCATTAAGTTAGTTTTGAGCTATGTATTTCATGTGTGAAGTTGGCAAATACTTGAAAGCCACAAGCTACTGTTTTCTGAAAACTTCTTTGCTCATGAGCATAAAATATATGTATTGAATTTGGAAATTGTCCACTAGCTGCCCTTCTAATGCAGCTAAATGTAGATTATAGCTGTTTCCTCAAGAGAGACTCTGATAGTCCTAAGTTCTCTTTCTTCTCTTATAGGGTATCTCCACTGCAGAAGTCTGAGATAGTGGACGTGGTGAAGAAGCGAGTAAAGGCTATCACCCTTGCCATTGGGGATGGTGCCAATGACGTCGGGATGATCCAGACGGCTCACGTGGGTGTGGGAATCAGTGGGAACGAGGGCATGCAGGCTACCAACAACTCGGACTACGCCATTGCACAGGTCAGCAGCCTGGGGAACCAGCTTTCCCCTCCTGTGGACAGAGGTGCCAGCTACACAAGAAGGCCTGGTTGGTGTTTGACTTTCATTCCCACTCTAAGAACTTTGACAGCCCTCTTGAGGTGCCCATCTAGATGAAAGCCCCATTGTATTTGGACTTCTCTGCAGGCTTGGTCTTGTGTAGTTGGGCTGTCCTATTTTGCTGGCAGGGTTTGTTTTGGCTAGCTGTGGGACTGGCCTTGCTTTCTGTCATTCAGGCAATATTTCATTCCTAACAGATGGGTCCCTAATCCTATTGATCATCTCTTACCTTCAACTCCTGTGTCTACCGGTCTGCTGTGTGTATTTTCCCTTATGTCATTCAGCACTTAAGAATGGCTGTGCTCATAACATTTATTTTCTCCAATCTCCATCCTGCCACCTCTTCCAGGAGGTGCTAGAACATTCTCTTATTAGCCGTTTAAAGTCAGGGCAAAGCAGTGATTTACTGTTATCATCCTCTTTGCAGCTGTGACCAGGACACAGTCCAGGGCCACTGTTGTGAAATGAATTACTGAGAGCTTAAACCACGTTTGGACCATAATTACCCCCATGGTCAGTAACAAGCAGCCTTCTATAGTGAGACCAAGTTCACATTGCTCTCTGGATGAAACCTTGTATGTGGAGATTCCTGGTACACTTTTGTACTTCTTAACCAGGTGACTTGGGAATCAAAGAAATGTCTACTGCTTAATGGCAGACCGAAAGTGAAGGAAAAAAATCAAACTTCTGACCCCTAGGATTAATTCTAGATCATTTGGCATGCTTGAACTTGCAGAAACTACAGATGTTACAATGAACACAGATCATTTACTGCTATCTCTAGATTGCAGTGTGTTGTGATTAAATACTTCTCATTTGCTGGTTAACTAGCTTTCCCTCATGTTTCTCTAGTCTCTAGTCTTTTGAAGAATGCATTCACTTTCATTGGTAAACACAAGTAATAATGACTTTTCTCCTTTCAAGCAGAAATCAGGAGCTGCATATAAAATGGGAAAGAGGTTCCAACACCACCAGGGCTGCAGGCTGGCCCTCTGCAACTATGGGGCTCCACTTCCCTGAAGGAGGGCTCTGCATTAGATCACCTCCTGCATTCCCTCCCAGCTCATGGTTCTGCAAACACAGAGAGGGATTACAAAATCCTCATGACTCTGAAAAGTGCAAGAAATCAATCTTGTTCCTTTGTTGATTTCAAATAAATCCTCAAGATAATTGCTAAAGTAGATAGGAGAAGAAATTCTGACGTTATAGGTGAGAAAACTGGAACGCCTTTACATTAGGTGACCTGCCTCACATCCAAGTGTCCAGGGTTCGAAAACACCAGACCTGTGTGTAACTTTGGGGACTAGCCTGCACACCTGCCTCTTCACTTTCTTGAGTCCCCTGCTCCAAGGCCCATGAGACACATGCTTCCTGTAGTCTGTCAGCAACCATGGATGTTATACACCCCAGCATTATTAAATACTTGAGTTATGGCATCATATGGCTAGAAGGAATCTTTAGAGGTTTCCTAGGAGTTTTAGGAAAATATTTGTCTCTTTTTCTTTAAAATGTCTAGGGAATGGAGATTTCATGACCTGCTTTATTGAAAATGCATGCTAATAGGATGTAGAATCTGGAGCAATTGCTCTCCCCAAATTAAAAGCATCAAAGCAGAGTAGAGAGAGGAGCGAGGCTTTATAACTCTGTTTAGGGGTTTCCTTGCCCCTCCCTTGTCATGGTCAACACTCCAAAGGAACTGATGAAGGGCTCCCTGTGGTTGTGGGTATTGTTTTTATTGTCCATGGTCCCTCTTCCGTTCATGGCAAGGCAGAGACCCTGCTATTTCAAGGCAGAGTTTCTGTATACCCAATAATATGCTTCCTTTACCTTACTTAATAAGTAGGAAATATACAGTTTGATTAATTTCTTTGCCTCTCACAAAATGAAAATGTTTTCAGTTGCAGTTAACACCTTGTACTTTATCTGTTTATTTCCATATCCATGAATAGATTTTTTTTCTGGGCTTTTTGTCCATGAGAAAATGATGAGGTCCAGCTCTGGTTCCATTTTTCTTCTTCCCGCCTAGGCTTTTATGCCCTGAGACTGACAGCAGGCAGATTTGCTGCCTTGCTGGGGGCAGTATACTTGGGAACCTCTGCAATTTTTCCCCTCTAGCTCCCAGCTGCTTGTTCTCCTTGAGAGGAGTCATTCCTGCCCCCTACCTTCTTAATGTTTTTAGAACAACTTCATGAAAACAGCATTTTGATTTAGGATACACTTTTTCCTTGAAAACAAATCATCACAGCACTAAAGTTGAGGCATTCCGGATGACTCCAGCAGATGTTCTCTGTGCCCATTGAAGTTTAACATCAGGGGGTCAGGTCAAATACAAACTTCCTTTGTATTTGTGTAGTTAGTTATTTTATGATTCCCTATTCCCCTTTGGAATCCTTAATGAGCCTTTATGGGGAGTTTTATTTTTCCATATGCCCCTACTCCTGGCATTTTGAGGTTGTCATTTGGCTTTTGGAGTCCATAGATGAGTGACATGTTTTACCCTGACCTGGAAGAACTCACTGACATGTGACATCATAGTGATTTCCTTCTTCTAGTGGTAATGGAAATGACTGTGATTTCCTCTTGGAAAAAAAAAAAAACTTAAAAAAATATATTGTATTTTAGAGTCTTTTCTGTAGGTAGTTAAATTTCATCTCAAAAGTAATATGAAATTAATAGGAAGTTTACAATAGAAAATTAATTTTTCAATGTAGCCTAATTCTCTTGCCTAGGAAATTAATGGGTTTTGTGCTTATAGATTTCCCTATGAATGGGAAATGAAGGTTTAGTTCAAGGTAACCAAGAGAGAACTCAACCCAGTGAGAAGCTAATTGAAATTATGGAAACCATAAACTTAAACCGGATTCTCCCTTACAATACAGTCATGCCACAGCGCAGCAAAGTCCAGAGAATTAAAACACTCATTTCCTTCCCTCCACCTCTATGTTCATACATTTGGACCCTTTTGTAAGTTAGGGAACAAAAGGCAAAGCCAGCCGCTTGAGAGACTGAGCAGATAGTTATTCCAGTGGTACCCAAAGATATGGGGCCCCAAAGGGGATTCATGTATTTTATGTTATTATAATATTGTTGAATATTTTAGACTGTAAGAGCCCTTACATTGTTCTCAATGAAGATTCAATTAACTACTCAATGGTTTTTTGTTTTGCTCTGATTTTTCCTGATTGTATAGCACTCTGGTAAGAGGTTCTCTGCACTATTGGAGTCAAAAAAGGAAAATGAAATTGGGAAAGAAGTAGAGGCAATATGTGTGTATGTGTGTCTGGTGCATCATGCTGGGTGCGCCTGTGTGTTTGTGTGTGTGTCTACATTTCTGTGTGTGCCCGTGTGTTTGTCTTCATGCATGTCTTGTAGACTTTAACCTGTAGCCTGACAGTGGAAATGGGTGATACGTTTTTTGAGTGTGTCTTTTTCTTTAAAAGAACACTGGTGCCTGAGTGTCTCTGTTCCTTGCTCCTCTTATCAACATATCTTCTGTGACAGAACTGAGGTGTCTGATTCTCACTGTTCATTTCTTCCATTTCAGGTGGTCACTGTCTCTTAATGATTAAGATCCTAAAAAGTCATTCGCATGAATAGCATTTCATGAGTATAACAATTCAAATCCAGCAGCATGTTTGGGGAAAATAATAATTATGTAAATTTAAGAAGACATTTGAGTTTTTCTTACCAAAAAACTAAAACTCTGCCTTTTAGAGAGCAGATTACTCAGGTTTCCTGAAGAATCTGTTTTCCTTTCATGCTTATGTGTCTTCTACTCAGAAGGACTTATTCCTAGATGATAGGCTCTTCTGAACACCGTTCCTATTCTTTTTCAGTTTTCATACTTGGAGAAGCTCCTGCTGGTTCACGGTGCCTGGAGCTACAATCGGGTGACCAAGTGCATATTGTACTGCTTCTACAAGAATGTAGTCCTCTACATCATTGAGGTAAGAAAGGTTTACTTTTGTCTTTGAAGAGGAAAGCATATTCAGAGGGCATCCTTAGGTATTTAAGGTACTTTCAAGGAAGGCTTTTGTGTCTGTAAGATTAAAAGGCACTGCTGTGATATGTTGGAAGCCGGGACACACAAACTTCTCAAAGCTGTTGGATGTTCCAGATCTTCCCATGTGAGTAACCAGAGACAGAACTCTGCCCCTTTATTCTTACACTGCCACACCTTCCTCCTCATAGTCCCATGATCTACAAAGGTCCTCTTGCTTCCAGAGTTCACTGTGGCCCTCCTTCTACATTTGTGTTCGGGGCCCAAGTAGCATATTGCTGTCACTCACACCCTCCCGCTCCTGGGGTGGCCAGGGCCCAGACAGCAGATGCCCATACTTCCTGTAGGCACTGAAACTTGTCTTGGTATCCTAGTCAGTTTTTTCTTTTCTAGAATGAACAGGGTCTGGTTTCTTCCTGTCTTTCTCATGGAATTTACAAGTTTCCTGATCATTCATTCATTTCTTCTGAGATACTGGGATATTACTTAAGCAAATGGGGAATAAAACTACAAGGTAATTTAAAAGATCTCAGTGAGCTCATATTCTATGGACAAACTGTTTTTCAAGATACTGATTTGATTATAGTAAAATCAATGTGCATGCTATAGAAACTGGAGGCTGGAGGAGAGAATCCAGGAAAAGGTGAAAAGGGCACTTTATGTTTGATTGTAGGGGGAGTGCTGGCAACCTTCCTCCTTTTTAAGAACAGCTCTACGATAATGGTGTGGTTTTGTGGCCATCAACAGGAATGAATTTCCAAATGTGTTTAGAAAAGAAAAAGCAGCTACTCTATAAAGAAATAGGAAAGCAATATTAACTGATGTGATTTTAATATCTCATCCTATTAAGGGTTATTTTGCATCTGATTTCTCAACTCTTGCAAAAAATAATAACCAAGGTATGAGTCAATTTTTTTCTGATCTCTTAAAATATCCAGCTCAGATCATTTAATAAGTGCTTTTCTAATGGCAATTGTGACTGTTTCTTTCCCAAACTGTCTACTCTTTCCTATGAATCATTCATGGAAAACAAATAGGTTGTGTCACTCATTCTGTAACCTAAACTACCAAGGAGTCATACTCCAGAGTTGTACGGATTGTTCACTGCACAGAGCTGCGCACTGAAATGTAACCTTTGTCTTCTTACCCCTGATATCCTAGAAAAAGAGATGCATTTTCTGGCTTGTACAAAGAACAACCAACTTGCTTAACTGTGAACCCAGGGTGTGTCTTCATCTGCAGACAAGATATCTCTTTCAGTTTATACAAAAGCAATTTGTGGGCCAGGGGGAGCCCTGATTCTTAAAGACTGTTGTAAGAAATCAAAAGAGTTTTGGATAACGTCCTGAAGGCTGATTTGCTCTTCTTAGTTTGAAAAGAATCCTTTGTGTGAGACTTTATCTGTTTGTTTTAAAACCAATGAATATATATCTCTATGAAGAAAATCTGTGGCAGGATCTTGAGATATTGGGAGATTTAACTGCTGTTTTGGTCAGTATATTGAAGTTAAAAATGAATCATTTGAAAATATCCATGATTTGTCTACTTGTCTGGTGCTGTAATATTGTCAGTCTACTCCAACAAATTTTAGGTGTTTCATGTAATGGTTTTTGTACTTTATATCTTCTTCCTACCCATTTCCCATTTTTACTATTCCCCTGTAACACTTAACATTGTTTAACCCCCAATTCCTGCAGCTTTTCTTTTTTTTTATTTTTGCGTCTGAGATAGGAGTCACTCCTAAATGTCACCTTGGGTCATAGATAAGTAGTGCTGTGAACTAAATGCTGTTGGAATCCCTCTTCCCACATGTCATCCCAAGTTTTACGTGCATTTTAAATTCCTGCAGCTGTTGCCTTTGTAAGTTTTCTTAATAATCTGGTTTTACTCACAATCAGCAAATTACAGATAGTCTAGACTTCTTATCAAGACATTCTATATAAGTTTGCAGCCCTTTAGCTTTCCAGAGCATTCTTCTGGGCCCTTTTTAGTCATTTACACCTACTATCTTGCCTCTAAAAGAATTTAACTGAGCTGAGGTACAATTTTAGTCTGGCTGAAAAAATCTATTTAGAACAAGATTCTTGAAATGCTATGTGAGTTTCTTAAATTAATTTTTCAATTGTAGTTGAGCAAGAGTTATCAATGGTCTTCTATAAACAGCCTTTTAAGCATTCTTTTCTAAGGTTAATGAATAAAAAGTCTCTATCACCCTATGCCCATTTTTCTAATTAATATTTCTAGGTGATAGCAATTGAATACCAAGAAAGCAAAATCCTTGACTGAGCCTGGATGGTTGGAATGTTGACTCAGACTCTACTATTGCTAATAGCTTCTGTGGCATCAACATGTATTTCAAATATAATTTTAGAAATAGTTAATATGAATCAGAACAGTATGGTATTGGGAGGAAAAGCTGAAATAAAGATCAGTGAAACAGAATTGAAAGTCCAGAAATAAACCCACACATATATGGTTATTTGATTTTCAACGAAGTCACCAAAAGCTTACAATGGAGAAAGGACAGTCTCTTCAATAAATGAAGAACTGGACATGCAAGAGGTTGAATACAGATCACTATTTAACACTGTACAAAGAAATTAACTCAAAATTGATTAAAGATACATAGACAAAAACATAGGCAAAATACTATAGGACATTGACCTAAGAGATGTCTTTGGGAACTCAACTCCAATAGCAAAGAAAATAAAATCCAAAATAAAAAAATGGGATTGCATCAAGCTAAAAATCTTTTGCACAGTGAAAGAAACTTGCATGAATAGAAGATATTTACCCATCTCACCTCTGACAAGGTGTTAATATCCAAAATGTATTTTTAAAAAACCTCATATAGTTCAGCAACAAGAAAAGCAATCCAATTAAAAAAATAGGCAGATGACCTTAAAAGGCACTTTTATAAAGACAACATACCAGTGGTTAACAGGTACACGAAAGATATTCTACTTCTCTTGTCATTAGGGAAATGAAAATTCAAACAATAAGATATCACCGTATACCTGTGACAATGGCTAACATCCAAAAAAAAAAAAAAAGCATACAAGTGCTGGAGAGAATGTGGAGAAAAGGAACTGTTACATACTGTTGGTGGAAGTGTAAAATGGTGAAACCTTTTTGGAAAGCAGTATGGACATTCCACAAAGAATTGAGAATGAAAATTCCATATGATTCATTCCATATTTATTCTTCTATGAATATTTACCCTTAAAGTACAACAGTTATTCACAGAGATATATGTACCCCATGTTCATTGCAGCAGTATTTATAGCAAAGAGCTGGAAACAATACAAATGCCCATCAACAGATGAGTGAATAAAGAAAATGTGGTACAATGGAACACTACATGGCCATCAAAAAGGAGAAATCCTGTCATCCATGGCAATATGGATGGACTTAGACAGAATTATGCTCTGCAAGATGAGCCAGAAGGAGAAACATCATATATCATTCATATGACGTATATAGAGATAGAAAGCAAATGAATGAACTAAATTTAATAATAATAGACTTCAAAAAATAGAGAACTAATTTAACTAATTAAACTAATTAAAACAACAATGAATTTTTAGTGGGTGGGAAAAGCAAATCAGAAGATGTAGGAAGATAGGGGAGCATGGGGGTAAATGTAAAGGGGATTAATTTTATCATGAAGGAGAAATGGAAATAGTGATAAACCTACTGTATTATACAAAAATAAAAATGCTGTCATATATACTTCAAACCTAGTTAATGTTAAAATATAATATTCCTTCAATAAACTCTATTTAAAAATAGTAAAGTACTGATTGAGTACTATTTTAGTGTTTCTTGAAGCAAATGGTCAAAAATTGTTGGAATTTGATTTATTTATAAAGAATAGTTTTGCATTCTAAAAATTACCTTATAATTAATTACTTATGTAAGAATCAGTCAAATATATTATGCGTTTCTCTTAAATTATTTTTTTGTAGCTCAAGTCCAAACCTTTTTCAATCTTCAATGTTTTCTCATTTCAAATTTCCTCTAGTATACATAGCAGTCATTAAAAAATGAGTCTGAAAGCAATTTGACAATGTTTTTTAAAAGATACAAATGCTCATACACATATACACTATATAGACATTATTATGTAGATGATGTAATACGACCTACTCTTGTAGTATAGTGATCTATAAAATTGGATTGTTCTACAGAAAGAATACATAACTATGTTCTCACTGCAATAGAGAACAAAAACTTAAGTCCCCTCCATTCTCTTCCCTGACCCTCTTATGTGTGTGTATATATACACACATTCTTCTATTCTGCTCTGACATTTTTCTCTATGCTTACATATACAAACAAAAAATCATGTTTTTATGTATTTATCACCCAGCTGTGTAATATGTTGTATAATTCATGTTTTACTGAACAGTATTTTAGAAATTATTCCCCTTTACTATGTATTGACCAAGTACATGAGAGTATGATTTCTTGCAATCAATTTAACCATTCCAACACTGATAAGCATCAAGTCATCTCCAGTTTCACCTACAAAAGCTTTCTGGAATAACAGCTTTCTTTCTAAACAGGCCGTAAATATTCCACTCAAATACCATTGATTTAATTAGACCATCTTCACATTGCTTTGAAAGTACACATGCTCAATTTATGTATTCTTATCTGTACAACAGGTTCTTTGTTGATGATGTATCTTACTTAATGCCTGTTTGGTATGCCATATAAGATTTATTCAAACTAAAGTAACCACTGACTCATTGATTAGAAAAGAGAGACATTATTTCATGGTGATGTAATGGTGACCCAATTAGTAAAGCTAAAGTACATAACACCTTTGCTCTCCATCATTCTACTGCTTCCTTATTTAGAACGTTTTATCTTGGTGAGAGCAAAAGTCACTAGTTTTGGCCCTCAACCCTCTGCACTGCAGCCAGGAAGAACTTTCTGAAACCTACATCTAATCAATTCAGTAGCATTTGACACAGTGTCTGAAATCTATTCACTCAGAAAGGTTGCCACTGTGTGAGTGAATGAATTCCCCTACTCTTTTCAAACTCTTCAGATGTTCCTATGTCTTTGAATAAAATCTCCTTTTTTCTTTCCCGACCCCTACCTCAAATGATCCCAATTGTCCCAATCCTATCTCTTAATACTTCTCTCCTTGTTTTGTTTTTAATCTGTGTTATTGAGGTATAATTAATATACAGTAAGAGATACCTCTCTGAAGTATTCAGTTCTATGAATTAAAATTGGATTATCATCAATGAAACTAAAAGACAATTTTCTTTATACCTCCCCATAGACGGACAAGAATATCACAAACGATCTGGAGATGAATGGTAGTGATGATTGCACAACAGTGTTAATTTACTTAGAGTAACTGGGTTGTACACTTAAAAGTGCCCAAGATGGTAATGTTTATGCTATGTGTATCTTATCACAATAAAAATACTAATTTCTAATTGTTTATAATATTTTAGTCACCTTGAGGGAAACAAAAGTGTGTAAACAAGCTTTGGGGAGCTTATTTTAAAAGTTTGAAAAACAAATCTTTGCATGGAATTTAATTTTGTATCAAAACCAATTAAATGCTAAGCTGTATGATTTTGGTCAGATGGATGGCATTTCTCATAAGGTAAAATTCTAATTGGAGCTAGACTCCTCAGAACCTCATTGCCTTGTTGGGAAAATAGGATTCCTATCAGCCAAATAGGTGTTAGTTTCCTTATGAGCCAACATTGGGGCTGAGAAAAAAAGGGAATAAAATTCGCAAAGAGAAGAAAATAGCCTTGCATGAGTGATCAAGAAAAGTGACCTGAATACCTAGACAGTTTTGTTGCTATTGGAAGTTGTGAATCCTTTTTCAGTAGTAATAGGCAAGTTATGTGGTAAAAGCAATTTCAGAAAATTTTCTTGTCCATATGTGGGACACACTAAGCAAAGGCCCTTAATGTAATTTTGTAGTTTTAATCATTTCCATAATATGAAAATATATATGTAATATATATGTATATATAAATCAGCCTTTCCTTATAGATTATATATAATCTATAAGCAGAAAGGAAATACTGACTTTTAAAAATGTTTTGACAATGGGAGGAATTTACTTTAATGTGGAGACTGGAGGTGGGAAAGTCAGAGAAGGATTGCTATATATTTTTGAAATCCTAATGTAACCACTCAAGTCAATTTTTACTAAATTCTTTAAAGTTCTACACTATTTAACTAACTAGGTGTTGGTAATTCAAAATTTCCTGAACAGAGCACACTTCCAAAGCATAGCCATGTCAGCGTTTTAAACCTTTACTGGCAGTGCATTTGTCTATGAACTTTCTGAACCCATACAAAAGCTTATTTGAAATAAATAAATTTTTTAGTGATAGTAAGATTCAAATAGAAAAAAATAAAGAAGTTATTTGAATATAACCTATGTATTTTTTAAATTATAATGTTTATTATATGCTCTGGTATAACATAAAGAAGATATGTCACCTAATCTTTGAAATAGAAAAGATACTTTAAAACTGCTGGTGATTAATTAGTGGTTCCTAATGCAGAGAATAACCATAATGTGTGGATATTTATGTGAAAATTGGGAATTACATATACCACTTAGAGTATCCACTTATTTTTGGCAACCTATGTAAGAAATGTTAATGTTCTAATGGAGTTGTTAAACTGACATGAATGAAGGCCAGAAATGGGATGCATGGTTAGCATGGAGGTCTGGAAATATTATCACTTAATGAGAAGTAGATATTCTAATACCAGAACAGTTTTGAAGTCAAATGAAAATTAACAACAGAATTTATTTGGGAATTAAGACTTATAAATATCAGATAAGCTTAAAATAAGCAAACAAAGTAAACCCTGAATGAGAAAAGGTAGCCAATATTTCATTTTCTGTGTCTTCAAACTAGAACAGTAAAATGAATTAGGTTCATGTCTTTCTAATTAAAATAATTATAAGTAGACAAGTCCTTTAAATTTTTTATGAACCCATATACGTATTCATATAAGATATTTTACTGTTATTGTGTTTTCTGTTGGATCTCTGAGAGGTTTTGTGTTTTATTCTTCCATTTGTAAGGTACTTATTGTTTGAAAATAATTATGTCAAAATTGCTTGTGGACAGCCCTGATTTCATTTACTATCTAATTGATCACTAGTTTGGGGCACCTCAACTACATATATTATTTTGCAGAGATGCTGTAGATTTTGGTCAGTCATATTCCAAACTGATGTCTGTTTCCAGTAATCCAGAATACATTGTAAATGGTGAAAGAAGGCACTGACTTTTGTATATTTTGCTTTGAATGTCATAATCAAGATAGAATAGATATTTTGAAACATGAATACCATTTATACAATGACTTTTTCTCCTGTTGCATGTAATGCATGACTTAAATACATCTCAAAAATGTATTTTCATTCTTGATACACAAGAAATATTTTCCAAAGTCAAAATTCCTGATAGCTAACTTTCCTTCTGGTCTCTGCATCTGCCTTGTCAGAAGAGTTTTTATTTTTCTAGATATAGATTCATTATTTGAGGGGATAGATTGACCACATGAACTTAATTTTAGCACATTAATAGGTAAAAGTAAACTGAAAAACACAGTCAGCATATGGTGAACCTTTCTGTTAAGTCTGTGGCTTTATCAACATGGAACCATCTATTTCTATGAAAAGCTTTCATCGGGTTGATCACTTTCTCAATGCCTGGTGAAATATAAGGCCCAGGATCATGGGACAAGCCCCACAAATTGCTCATTTATTGGGGGTTAGGTGAGAGTATAGTACAGGAAATGCTCTGATAGTTGTATCCAGATTTTGGTGCCCAACCCATTCCAAGAACACCCCAGGATGTCATGACTGACCTGGAATTCCTATTTTGCACTGATAGTTTTTAAGCAAGAATTACAACTTTAAAAATTGTTAGAAGGAAAACTGTTTCAAAAATACTTTCCACTGAGCAATTTGAAAACTTTAATTAAATAGAAATAGACGTGTATTCTAAATATATGTCCCTCATGGGTCCACATTCTCTAAGTTTTGAATTCTAGAGATAAGATGAACATGAAGAGCTCTTGCTCTTGGAATGGAATAAGAATTGCAGATAAGAACTCCTGTAATTACAATACTGTGTGTTGGGTGCTACCTTAAAGGAGACAGCTTGTTTTGAGAACTCTGAGAAGTGGCACTTTACAGTTGGTGTTGGGTCAGGGCCTCCGGTTTCCACGTTGAAATTACTTAAGATCTGAAGGATGAGTAAAAGCTGATATGGTGATGAGACTAGAGTGTTAGGTCAGTGACTAAAGAGAGGCTAGCACTAGTCTTTCCCATTCCACCCTCTCCGTTTATTCCAGCTCTATGATAAGTGTCACAAGTTGACTGGACTCTTGATAAACAAGAAGGAAGAAGTGCAGTTTGCTGGGTTTTTATATTTCAAAAAGGAAGATGGCTGCGGAACAAGTTAAACATGTTAAGTATGCTTAGTCATCTCAGCCTAGGTGACTGCTGCTAGTGTATAGAGATGGGAGTTCATTAGGGAAAGTGTGTGTGTGTGATGGTGGTGGTGGTGGTGGCGGTATTGGCGCGACAGGAAGGAATTCTTTTAAAACTAGAAAAAAGGATTCCTCTTCAAGATATACAATCATTTTAAACTTTATAAAAATAGACTCTTGCTGTCTTACATTTGATAATACATGCCTTTGGTGATATTTTTGTAATTGCTTTACCTAAAAAGGATCATTATAAAGAGCCAACACTATTTTTAAAAATGTTTTTAGGCAACGGTGGCTTCAAAATTGAGTTTTAAGTTATGTGTAAGCATCCTTGGAATTAAAACAAAATAGTGCAACCCCCAAAACAAAAATTGATGAAAAAGACTCATTGAGTCAGCAAGAACTTTGTACTTCTTGTACAACCTGCAACAAAAAGCCCAACAGACTATTTCACAGAGGCCACTATTGAAATGTGCACCATTTGTTCACTGAACAGTGTGTACGTAAGTCCTGTCAGGGGTCAAAGTCAGAAAGATATAGTCCCTGCTAATCAGGAAATCAGAATCAATTTGGTGAAAAGAAATTTCACCCTTTTGCCCCCAGTGCTGAATGATGTGAGTTCTGTCTCTGAATGCAATAGGACCTTAAGGAAGGAAAGAGAGACTAGGTTTCCTAAAACTTTTGAAATTACACCTCTTTAATTTTTGCAATTAATTTTTAAACCATTAAAGTACAAACCCATGATCATGCATGTCTATATATTTTATTATCCGTATATTTAAACTGCACCATACTGTGCAAGTGTGCTTCTGTAACATTAGATTAAGGGTGATAGAAAGCCCAAAAGCAAGACTGGAGTCTTTGATTATAGGGTGTAGAAAAGATAAGGTTAAGTTGAGGAAAATAATGGGAGATGACCAAGGGAATTTGTGGTATATTGTTTCAATGATGGAAAATATTAACTTTTGTAATGGAAAATCCTACATTTGCCTAGAGAAGATTAGGAACAGGATGTCTTCTCTTCCTGTAAACTGATAAGCCGTACTTAAGAAAGAGACTTAGATTTGGGTTCATAGTTTTAATATATTTTATACACAAGTAAAATGTAATTTTATAGCACAGTTCATCTCTTCCGTGGACTTGGGAGTTGTATGGCTGTGCTATTTAAAGTGGATTATATTAATTAGTATCACATCAGGCAACTCATTCTTCCCTGGTAATTGCCTGTACTTTTATGTGGTAAATAATCTCCATTGCATTCTGACAATTCATTTGAGCCACTATATTGGTTTTTCAATAGATGTCCTAGGAGTTTAGAGCGTCCTTCACATCTTAATTTCAGTGTCCTGGCAGATCAAGTGGACTATTTTAAGAAGACTCAAGGATAGGAGTGATATATGTGCTTTCTTGCCTGGTCTTTTACACTTAGAGGAGCAAAGTCAATTATTTGCATTAAATGTGATGGTATTTCCAGAGCATGCCAATAAAAGACTTTGATTAAAATATGGGCCTCTTATCTGGGCATTATGAGATGAAGTTTATTATTGCTTCTTAAACTAAGATGCATGTTGTTTTGATGAGCTTTTTATCAGTCATTGTCAATTTGAAAGTTTTTTTAATAATACAGCTATTATAGCTATAACGATGAGCTATATAGCTAACTAATAGCTATTAACTGTAAGTTTTTCTCATTATTCTCACTTTATTTTATTTGTTTTATTCCTTTGATGGTGCTTATTAGTATGGCATACCATATGGTATACTTTTTTTTAAAGAAGGATATGATTTATATGCATTTAAATTAGCCCTGTTTAATGTATAGTTCTGAGTTTAACAAACACTTCTTATCATCACCACTACATTCAGATATAGAATAGTACCATCACTCAGAAAACTCACCAGCCCTTCTGCATTCAGCTCTTCCACCTACACACAGTTCTAAAATGATCTATTTCCTGATCCTATAGTTATGCCTGTCTCATATTATCATATGAATAAAATTGTACTTCTGACTCTTTCTTCTTTCACTTGGAATAATACATTTGAAATCCATCCATGTTGTTGAAAGTGTCAGTAGTTTATTCTTTTTTTAGTGCTGAATAGTATTCTACAATGGGTACCATAGGTTGTTTATCCATCCTGTTGAAGGATGTGGGAGATTTGGGATATTTTCTACCAGGGCAATTATGAGTCACACTTCTATATAAATATTCACAGGGAGTTTTTTGCATAAACATATGTGTGGGTAAGTGTATGTTTTTTTCCCTACTGAATGTTTTTTCCATCAGTTTATTTTCCATATGTATATCTTCTTTGGTCAAGTGTCTGCTCAAATCCTTAATAGTAACCACATTTTCTTTATAATGACATGCCCAGAATTTCCCCTAGGAGAATGATCTACAACAACCCACAAATTACTAATAGTCAACAAATTACTGCAAAGTCTGCTTTGCTGTCCCCACCCCACCTCTACTCTCTGGTAACTGGTGAAGTTTATTTGCTAGCAAATGAACATCCATTTTCATCCATTTTGAACATAGTTTTGAATATCCAAATCTCTATGAACCAGAAATAACATAATTTTGTATATTTGAATTGTTCTTGAACTTCTGAACTAAGTAAGTCAACTTGGCAATCAGGAGAGTGAAGGAACATTTGTGTCCTCCCATTCTCTTCCTGTTCCCCATCCTCCTAGGTTTGGAAAATTGAGCAAGTTTCTGCCCCGACTGCATCTGTTGCCACAACAGAGTTGAAGAGGCCTCTGTGTCTGGTTGGGTTTTCCAAGGTCGGGTTATTCTTGAAGTCCAATCCCAAGGGGTTGTGAACCAGGGACCAGGAAGTCACCAGATTCCTGATAATATTTAAGGAAGGGCTCGAGTAAAATTTGATTTGTAATAACATTGATCATAATGAAACAAGGTGAGAGTGCTGGTTGACGGGTGAATTAACCCGGTGACCACATGTTGCAGACCCTTCGTGGGGAGGAGAAAGTCCAGGAGCCCACAGACTTCTCTTTTCCTTGAATCCCTCTTCCATCTGCTCTCTCATAGCTAACTGCTATTAGCAGAAAACAACATAGTTGTTTGCGCATGGCTTCATGACCACTCCCAGCCTCCATGTCCTTCGAAGGAAAATGAGGATAGTCAAGCACAAACATGAAACACTTTGTGAGGATTAGGGGAAATCATATAGGAAAGCCTTTTAGCACAATGCCAACCATAGAATGAGCCCTCAAATTAACCTTAGTATTATTTACTGTTTGATGAACCAATGACTCTAGTGTTGTTAAGTGCTCGAGATGCTGCTATACTTCTTCCCAGTACAAGAATTTGTCCCACAAAAGCATGACAATGGTTCACCCTTGGCTAGAAATCTTCTAGGAAGGAGGTACGGTTTCTTACATCTTTAGAGAACTCTGCCTTAAACATAGCTTTCATCCTACACCACCAACTATATATATTATTAGAGAACAAGATAATGATGATTAAATCTGTCAGATGAACTTGAAGTTTGCTTGTCTCCTGCCTATAAATTGCCAATAATTGAGGTGCTAATCAATAATTGTATTCCAGTAATGTGGTCATCTGTTCATATCTGAGAAACAATTCTTCTAATATCATCTATGGCCTCATCTTCTCTCTTGATATAGGGTAGTATTTATAGATGTCATTAATTAAGTTAGAATCCTTGATGCTCATACACTATGCCTGAGTTGCATCAAGAGCATTTGAATGAAACATTAAAACTGAGATACTTGTTCCTTAAAATTCCAGCCCTGATACAGTGCACTCTGCTGGGAATTTTCTGGAAGGAATCCATGTGAGAGTTGTTTCTCTTCTCTCAGAAAGTGTTTTTCACTGATTTCCTTCAAAGTCAAGCTACAATATGTTGACCAAAACTAGTGTTTTAGAGGCCCCAAAGAGCCCTATTTCTAGGAAACTACTAATTACCTGAAATCACAACTTCCCCTCATCCTGTGTACAAAGCTGCAGGACGGGGAGAGGGAATTATGCTATCAATAAAGATATGTCAATACTTTCAGGTGGGCAAAGAGCTCTGTTGATCTCAGGTACTATAACCTGAATATCATTAATTGATGTAAAATGGACATTGGACATAATCATTCTTATTGGAAAAACTCTTATTAAGTATTCCCAAATCTTATAACTTTAACCATGAATATATCTGCAAAAAGTGATATTATATAGCAATTATGGATATTTCTTCCCACCTAAATTCCACCAAGCAGATTATCATTACTTTTATTTTGATCTCCTAGACACATGTGTTTCTAGTGCTTCTGAAATATACTTAAAAGAACATGTAAAATGCACATGCTCTTGGGATTTTACTTTTCTTTTCTCTTTCTATCTCTGCGACTTGATGGAAATCTGCCTGTGAGGTAATTTCCTGATTGAGAATGCATCCTCCCAGAACTCTTACAGAATGCCTCCCACCTGCATCGCTCCTCCTTGCTGGTCATCTCCTGTAGTTCTAGCAGGGCCATAACTCACCTGCTCTGGTTGGAGTCTGCTCAGAGGAATTATGAGTCAAACTTGTGTTGTTTCTCCTTTTTTCCCTCTGCTTCTTCTGTAACATCTGTCACGGCATTAATCCCACAAATAACATCAACCCAAATCAAGAAAATCTAATTAGTTTTAAACAATAATGTAAATGGAAAAATGAATTTAAATTCTACTTCAAAATTTTAAGTAAGGACTTTGTTGTTGCCAATTAAAGTGGTAGAATCAATGCTAAAGAATACAATTAAAATATTTAAATAATGTAAATGGAAAAATGAATTTTAAATTCTGCTTCAAAATTTTAAGTAAGGACTTTGTTGTTGCCAATTAAAGTGGTAGAATCAATGCTAAAGAATACAATTAAAATATTTAAAATCACTTTTGTACTTGCAATTAGAAAAAATATTTAATTATTAATCAAAAGTTAATTTATTTAGAATGAATTTAAATGTGCTAAAGTGTTAGTAGAAAATTTGTCACTATGAAAGTCAATGTGAATAAATAGGATGAACTTTTCCATTCTTGAATAGGAAGAAATATATGTACATACCACATACACATATATGTATACTTATATACACACATATATCACAAAGCATAAAAAGATGATTTAAGCAAGGAAATATGAAGATAAATATAAAAATGAGAAAATATTCTGGAATTTTTTAAAATAAAAGTTTTAAGAAGGATTTGTAATGTCAGATGCTATAGTATAAAGTTATAGTAATAAAAAAATATGGGATAATGCATGATAGATCATTGAAGCCAAATAGAAAGTCCAAATCCAAATTCAAATACAGCTGGATCTTTATAAGAAAAGTAGCCTCTGGTTTATAATAAAAGTAGATTTTGAAATATGTAGCAAAATGTATTTTTATGTAAATGATGATAAGCAACTGGTGATCATTCAGAGGAAATATTACACTGGATTCATAATTCCTACTTTACTCTTTTTACCAAAATTAATTCCAAATGGATTTAAGGTGTGTTTTTCAAAATAATGAGCAATATTGTAAAGAGGCAATGCAGTCACATGGTTCAGATCTTAAAAGCACCATCCAAAATTTAATACACTAAAATCTACTCCTATCTCTGGTTCTGTCCACACATTGCCCCTGCCTTCTAGAGCTTTCTTAATACATCCTGTCAGCATTTGTTTATGGAGATACCAGCTTCTGTGATTACTCATCTTTGTGCCTTTCTCTCTTACAGGAAAGATTGTGACTATAGACCTGTTCTGCACCTTACTTTCCTAATAGTATGTCCCAGGAATCTCCTATGCTAAACAGTCTCCTCATTCCTTTTCTAATTGCAGACTACTCCTTTAAGTAAATAGTTTATTTAACCAGGCTTTTTCCTACTTCTTCATTTTCCTTCAACAAACTGTGCCTCCGTGTTAGATTAATTCTCAGAAGTGAAACTTGCATGTTAGGGGGGGTAAATGCATTAATAATTTTGATAAATACTATCATTTTCACCTCCATTTAAAAACATTGTGGGGACTTTTTTATATTAGGAGACTAGCCTATTGCTAGTGACATGAGATACAAGGATGTTATTTTTCACTGTAATAAAAGATTGGAAATGTTTCCAATCCCAAACTGTTTACTACCAATTGCAGGTTGGGCTACTTGAGACCCTGAGATGGAGTTTAGCAAGAGGAATGTTTGTTAAGCAGTACTCTTTAGATCACATCTATCTAGAGGAGAGAATGGATGCATGAAGAAACTCTGGGTTAAATGTCAAGACAGTTGGCCAGGGGCCAATGCCCAGATGAAACTCAGGCTTCTGCTCTTGCTTCCAAGGAGGTCATCATAGAGAGACCATGGCTCAGAAGAAGTGAATTCTGGAGAAATAAATGGAAATCACATGAAGAAAATCAAGGGTGTGTGTGAGCCTGAGTGGAGTAGTGGTTAGGTCAGCTGTCTTCAGCTGAGCATAGTCCACTTATATTCCAAGGACCTGGGTTTGCAACCCAGAACCAGAGGGAAAATAACCAAAATGAACAATTAAACAAAATAAATAAAGTTCATCTTCATCCTCTGTCTTCCTGTCTGCCTACTCACCTTCATCTCTGTGTGCATCTTTTCTTTAAAAAAATTAAAAAGAAAATGAAAAACAAGGGAGGAAGGTTTTCCAGGTATAGAAGTGAGTCTGGGATATTGCAAGTAGTTCAGTGTTTGTAGGCTGGATATGAGAGAAGTGTCTAGAAATGCAGTGGGAAAGAGAACTTGAGGTGACATCAGTGAAGCCATGATTATGTGCGAGTCATGGTATTGCAAGCACAGTAGCAGTGCTGTGATGAGATTCGCATTTCTGAGAGATCAGTCTGATAGTTGTGCATCTTCCTGGTTCACAGCAGAGCAACAATTTTCTCCTCCCCATTAGGTCCTTGCCTGACTTCATCTGTCCAGTTTTCTGTCCAGTTACAGGTCTTCAAGCAAAATTCATATTGCTATTGCTTTGAGCTACTTCGTTTTGGAGAGCAGGTTGTTAAGAAACAGAGTCACTAGAAGAAATTGCTGTGCTGATTTTGATTTTAAATAATTAATGTCCCTTCAGGTCAATGAGTTTCTTTATCTTGTTTAATATTCCTTTGAGTCAGTTGCTTTGAGAGATACAGAAGAGTGTTCTTGACAAATGAGAAATTAATTGTAAAAAAACCCAATTACAAGGACCTTGTCATCATGAAATTTAACAACAAGGCAATAGACAAACCACCCAACCCCTTCGGCACAATCTGCTTCCTATATCACCTGAACCTATGACACCAAAATGATGTTTCCAAATGACAAAAGGGAACCAGATTCTCCTGTTGTCATACGAGTGTGTGCAGTTATAAAAACTCATAGAAATGTACACTGAGAAGGCTGAATTGTATTATTTGTAAATTATACCCCCAAATAAATAAAAAACACAGGAATATTTCTTGATATTTGAATTATTCGAGTGCCACAGCTGTCAGAAAAATCTTGTGTTTGTATTGGACTCCTCCCTTTCCCTCCCCAACTTCCTCCAGCCTTCTCTCTATTCCCTCTCTCTCACGTGCATATGCATATTCTCTCACTCATAATCCAACTCACTATTTTATAATCATTTTTAATAGTTAGTTCTTCCAAGGATGATCCATGCATCTTTGACCAAGTTTTGGTTCAACAAATAAGAATGTAATCAGAATAATGGTTCTATACCTTATAAGCCTGGGGAACACTTGATAAAACTAAGCTTAGTAGCTATGAGGACAACTTAAGCCTAGAAAAGTTCTGCGTGTATTTTATATATGCATATGTAAATAGTTGGAAAGAATTTTCTTCCATTCTATTTTCATATTCCTGAGAGGTTAGATGGTTTAAAGGTGTTGGGGCAGGAATTTTCTTATGTACCATTGGTCTGTCAAAGCTTCATATTCATTATTTTTGAGCTTTAAGAATAGTTAAAATGCTCATGTTTCTAATCATTTCCATAACCTTCAAATATGAATATTATAGCAAATCCTAAACCACAATTCATAAATGCAAAAACCTTCTGTGCCCGCATTTAGCATATTTAGTCAATTTCTTTTCCATATCCACTCAACAACAGCTGAAGGAATTTCTTTAGTATGACAGATTGTCAGCACATTGACATAGATTGTTTTAGATGTATATTTTTAGTGGAATGAATGATTTTAAGTGAGCTTTTCTCAGAAATATAATAATAGGGAAAATTGTTATTCCATGTGTCAAACTTATAGATTTTCCCCAATTTGGGTGTTTATAGTCAACTTAATTAGTAACTATTAACAAGTATTTTATAGAAGAAAAAGGAAATTTTTGTTTTCCTAACATCCTAAGTCTGCTAGAATAGAGCTGCTGATAGATAGTGAAGAAAACGTTATCAATCTTCCTGGCTCGAGATACATAACAATTAATTTTAAATAGTTTAGAGTCGTTTCTGATTTCTTATATTGCAATGCTTAGATAATGTTTGGGGGAAGGAACTGGTTGAAACTTATTATCTATAAAGAGTATTTCTTTACTGTTATTTATGAAATTCAACTGAAATCTGAAGTTCACAGAAAAATATTTCCCTAACATCTATTTTTAAGAACTATGATCACAAGATCCTGGTTTGTTATAAAGGATCTTTTATTAGGATCAGGAGCTTAATGGTGTGACTCTGACCTATCCCTGGAAATATAGGAAATCACTCAATCAGAAGTTTGTGTGTTATTTTCTGCTTCTGAACATTAGTCTGGGAATATCTCTTCACTGGGTATGAGCTAGAAATGGATTTTGAAGCATGTGTTAAATCATTCTTAGTGTCAGGAATGCCCAAGCTAGTCCCCAGAGGATGAGGTTAGGCAAGGACCTAATGGGGAGGAACTGTTTCCAGACTATAGAGAATAGGGCTGGCTTCCTAAATGAAAGTCTTAAATTTTTAGCATTTACTCAAAGTGGTGTATTTCTTCTTTTTCTCTTTTTTAAATTGAAATAACCTTGGTTTATAATGCCAAATAAGTTTAATATGTATAAATATCTATCAGTACATGCATATTCTACTTGATGTTCATCACCAAAAATTTAATTTCATACTCATTTGAAATGCATGTTGTGAGACAGCAGCATTGCCTGCCAAAACACTAATTTGATTCCTTTCAAACTGGTGAGCCTTCAAAGGAGAGATCCTTGAGAACATGGATGCAGGGAAAAGAAAAAATTAATGAAAAAGATACATTTTATATAAAAAAGAAAATATTCTTAATTATTTTCTGGAAAAATATTGACATGCTAGAGACCATTGGTCCTTCAACCACTTACAAACAGTGTAGAGCCCATGGTGTGATATCATTAGGAAGAATGTAGATCTAATGCCATAGAACTCGAGTCCTGGTTAACTGATCTGCACCCACAAGATTTCAAGTCCCCTCTGACCTGCTCCACAACATCCTGATCCTCATGTAGCTGTCAAAGGAGGACTGTATTTTCTTTCTTAATGGAAGGAGACCCCAAGGCATTATCACCACATCTGTAGCAGGAATAAAAGAGGCCTAGAGTAGTAATAGAAAATAATAGTGATAACAATAATCATAATCAATCCAAAAAGAATCCACAAAAAAAAAAAAAAACTATTGAAATGTGCCTGCCACATAGATATAAGTGCCATCGTATCTTTAATGTTGACACCAAAATTGTATCATTTGGCTAATTTGTGCTCTTGGTCTTAGCCTATGTCAAAATTCTTAAGGTGATGAGTAAGATGAATGGGAAGCATTTTAAAACTTCTATTTGTTGTTACTGGGCCACTGTTAATCTACAGTTAAAATATGATTCTAGAGTATTTTTAATGACCAAGAGAAAACTTTGTTAAGATAAATAATGATGATTTTTATACCCTGAAAACACAGCTATGCAAATATATGTACATATAAAAAAGGCTAGAAGGATGAAACCCAATATATTCACATACTTATATTTGGGTGAGTAAATGATTTTTCCTATGTGTTTGGTAGAGTTTTTAATTTTCTAAAATAGTATGTTGATTTTATATTCATGAAACTCATTTTAATTTACTCATGTGCACACAGATGCTCTGATGAAGGGAGTTAGGAGAAAGGAAACCAGAAGTTGTAGCTGACATGCAGATTAAACCATTAAATTGCTCAAAAACACGGAACCAAAATTAGGCCATTGCAGCAAAAGTGAGGCTGTTTTGAGAAAAGTATCACTTATGGAATCTTATATTCTTATAATACCTGTGCTGTCATCAGTACTCCTATGTTTATTTACCAATAGTTCTCCCTGAAAGCAAATGCTATTAAGTAATTTTTCAAATGACACTTGGTCTTAGCGGGGTTTCATGAAATGTTTAGTCCAGAGTCTCTAGGAGAAATTAGGTAGGTTATACCTTTGCTTGAATCCATTTCTAAGTTTATCAGCATAATAACAAATACTTAATACCATGAAGAGTAAACAAAACAACTCTGTGCAAAATCAGTGATGTTTTTAAGAGAAGCTTTAATCCAGATGCAATTTTGTATTGATTAATCTAATTTAAAGGAAATTATTTCATCTGCCTTTGTATACTATTAAATCAAGCACATACACACATTTTTCTAGGAATTTAATTTGTAGGTTCAATTACTATAGGTTTTGTTCATTTAGGTTCTTTTTCTACTATAAGGCTTTGAGGACCCGCACTAGTTTTACATGCTAGCATGACTCTTTTATTTACAGGTGGCGTCACCAAGAATCTGTTAACTGTTTCAGTGCAAGTTTATTCTTAAACTTAAGTGTTGAAGTTTTGTTAAACATTCCATGCTGAATGCATGTTGATATTTAATTATTACCAAAGGAAGGAAACAGTATAGATCCAACAGGTTAACCTGCTAAAGCATGACTGAATATCCATGGAAAGGGTACCTTATAAATCTAACTTATTTAGACATAAATAAACCATAGAATAGGTCATGCTTAGGTTATATATGCAAATAAGTTCTACATCCAATAGTCATAAATCTCTCTTGGTGTTTCATGGTTAAAATTACTCTAAGAATTCTTTAACACCTTTGTTCTTTGCCCTGTGTAATTTTGCTGAGACTAAAATGTCCTCAGTGCAATGTTCTTTTGCTCTTGAGAATCTCCAACTGACATATATTACTGATGGCCATCATGTGTCCTATAATAAGCCTCCATATTGATAGTAAACCATGTTTGTTGCATTTGAACTGCATTAAATAATAGCTATTCTTCTGTGAAGACACATCACAAAATGATCAGTGACTCATATAATCTGAAATTCCCTCAGGGACACATCTATTATTTGTAAAAAATGCCACCTGGCTGTCTAAGAACTCCCTAAACTTTCTGTGTGTTTCATTTGTGCAAGATAAAGGAACATGATGGGAGGTATTGACACTCGCTGGTTTGGTGTTCACAGCATCAGCAATCCCATGCTTTGATGTAACTCTTTTGCCCACCTGGTTAAGGAAGTAGAAATCTTTTCTTTTTATAGATGACTTTTTTATTTTACGAATGAGTGTTCCATTCACGATTGAGGATGGGAAAGATTATTTAAAATAGTTTTACATGCTTAATATGGAAATGATACCAAGCAGCTGTGCATGGAGACAGATCTTGAGCAGGAATATTATAAAGGCTGATCTTCAGATGGAAGAGACTGGGCAGTATGACTGATTAAAGCTCCATTTGTATAATCTTTCTGCATTTTAGTGTCTTAATTATAAAATAGGACTTCATTGACCTCTTTGGAAAGTTTTAACAGTTAAATGGTACTAACATCTGAGTTCTTAGTAGTCTAAATACCTGAATGCACACCCGTACAAAACACAGAGTCATTTTGGTGGATGATTATATGCGGTATGACAGAAGTTTGTCACTTGGAAATAATTTTAAACAAATTTATCTTGTTGAAGGGCAGTCCCTCTTTGGAGGGCAACCTAGAGAGGAGTCCAAGGGAGACTTACTCCCAACCATAATTGCATTCACATAAACAAGGAACTTTTTTCCCATATAAATTGGTAAGGACTCCCTTTCATGAAGTAGCTCCCAGATTTAAGAATTTCAGCAGGTAACAAATGAAGCCATTTTAGGGCATGGGAACAACAAATTACCACTTTACTTCTTTGACATAAGAGAACAAAACAATGGCTCGCCTTTATAAAAACAAAATTTGAACATTCCCAATAGAATGTCCAAATCTTCAGGATAATGTATCACATTTTCTACCAGAAGTTAAGGAGATAAAATCTTCTCCAGTACTCAGTATATTCTACAATAATTTCAATCACAGTAGTAGCTAATAGTTACTCAGATTTTCTATGTATCATGCATGTTTTAAGTGCCTTGTACATATTAACCTTTTAATAACCCCTATTAGTGGGCCACTGCCTTCATACCCATTTTAATGAGGAAATCAAGATACCTACAAGTTAACTAATTTGTTCCTCATCAGACAGTGGTCAGCCCAACATTTTAAACCAGATGTTGCAGTTCTAGGAAACTAACTGCATTGACAAGGAATCTCTCTGAGGAGAGTAGGTATAGGGATGTGCGTCTGCACTGCCTTGATCAGAGCAAAGCTCAGGTTAGCTGTTTACCAAAGACAAGGGAAACAAGCACAATTAACAAAGACAGGTACACAATTATAATATCTCAAATTGGAGGCTAAGTAAATCTGAAGAAGTCAAGCAAAATTAACAGTGAAAATTACGGTTAACCCTTGAACAGCATGGGTTTGAAATGTGAGGGTCCACATATACATGGATTGCTTGTAAATAGACAATGTAGGCATCCCCTGGTGGCTCAGATATTAGGCCCATGCCTGGAGCTCAGTCCACATATATTCCAGGGACCCAGTTTCGCTGCCCGGGCCTGTGGGTAACAGCAAAAATGAATGAATGGATAAATAAATAAAATAGAGAAATGCTTCTTCCTCCTCTCTCTTCCTTTCTGCCTGTTGCCTGCCTTCCTTCCTTCTACTTTAAAAAGAAAACCAGAATGTCTAAAATTTGGTATTAATAAATTACAATACTATAGACATATTTTTCTCTTCCTTATGATTTTCTTGCTAACATTTTCTTTTCTCTAGCTGATCTTATTATAGGGATACTGTATATAGCATATCTAACAAAATATAAAATGTGTTGATCAACTGTTTATGTTATTAGTAAGGCTTCTACTCAACAGAATGCTATTGGTTAAGTTTTAGGGGAGTTAAAAGTAATAGGCAGTTTTTCAACTACCTAAGATTGTCAGTGCCCGTTATCCCTACATTGTTCAAGGGTTAACTAAATCATGTAGTATCTTGAATCAAGCCCATATGTCTAATATAAGCCTCTTTCCAGTGATTTTCAAAAATCCTCCCTAAGATTTAAAGGATAGCTATTCATTTTGATTTTAAAGCAATTGTATGGCAGGTTCCTGAACACCTGGAGGCACAATATGGATTTTTCCCTAAAAAATTCCCTAGAGGAGGAGATTGCTGAACTGAGAAACTGCTAAGAAATAGTTCCCCATCTATCACTGTGGTATTGAGCGTTTCCATCTACAACTTGCTTCAGCCTGCCTCCCTCTTGCAATCCAGGCTTAGAAAATGTAACCTATGTAAAATTTTCAGTAAGCAGTAGTGGGAATACCACACAGCATTATTAGAACATGGTTTCTGCAGCCAAAGGGGGTTCATGATTCTAAGATCTTCCTTAAAAACTTTCTATTGCCCAATGCTATGTACATTCTGGGTGGGGGCAACAGAAATCAATCTTTAAGGTCAAGAATTATGGAGATTTTGCCCCTGTACAAAACTATAGACCTCCATTTATCCTGAAAGCTGAGCCCTAATCTTGCCTGGTTTTCTGAGGTCTGTCTATAGGAGCACATTGAGCTTGTGTTGAATGCGGCACATGTATGCTATAACTGGAAAAGAAATCTGCCTGTAGAAGAGAATTAAAATTCGCTGGGCACAGCTGACACGTCTCTGAGCGCTCCTCCTCTGTGCAATGCCTGCTTTTCTAGGTTCAAATAGAATCTGTGTTCCCTCTTCTGGGATGGCTCTGGGGCCCAGCCTGTCCAGACATACTCATCTGGAATGGATTTGTGTTCTGACCTGAATAAAAATTCCCTTGTTTGTCAGTTTCTAGCCAAATTCTCAAAGGCTTTGCTATTGCCCCATTCTGCTAAACCATTGGCCAAACACAGCACTCTTTTGGAAACACCTACAGGTAAATGTTAACCAAGACTGCTCTGAGAATCTCCCTCCCACGTCCCTGGGGATGGTACTCTGTGGGTGGCATTTCATACAGATGCCAAGGAGTTTCAGAATAATCAGAGGAACTGTTTCTGGATATTCTTCATTACCCATGCCCCAAATACTTGGATATGCTAGTGGGAAATTTTTGAAATGTAAAGATAATTAGACGGTTGAGTGGAAACAAATGCGACTTCACTATTTAAAATGTCATCTACATGGTCACCTGCATTACTGAGGCATTCATTATCTGGATAGTAGAACTCTGAAAATTTCTGCCTTGCAGTTGAGATACTTCCCATTATTGTTCAAAGCAAACATTTATCAGTTTCAAACTTGTCTTTACAAACATGCATACTACTTACTGCATTGAAACAATGATTAAGATTCAGTAACTGACACACAGTTTCCTCAGTGGCAGCGTCATGAAGACCTCACAGACCAGAAGCCAAGTTCCTATCCTGTCCTTTTGGGAGGAAGAAAAAGCAGTGAAAGACAAGATGACTAATGTCCATAAAATGCTCACCAAATTAAAGAAGAAAAAAAAGCACATTGATTTCAATGAGATAGGAGTTAAATGTTTTAATTAGAAAATATAATAATCCTAAGTGAGCTTTTCCTACACAATGTGGAATGATGATAAATGTTAATTGTACTTGAGAACGTTTTCTGAAGTAGAATTGAAAATGGCAGCCAGGGAAGTAATCAGAAATGTAATGGATATAATTCTTTTATCAGTATGAATCTCAGTTCTGATATTTTGTAAAATATAGGGCTATATGCCAGATATTAATTTAGCAACAAATAAATCTGAAATTATTTTTGAATTTCATCATAAAAATAATCCTGTGCCCTTCCACATAAAATTCTTTTCCTCTAGTTATGAGGAAGAAAACTGAAGTTCTCATTTCCCTTCGTGCCATGAGCCCTGTCAGTGGCTGCCTCCTTACTAGTCGTGTGAGTTATTATAACCATGTAGTATAAACTATCACAGAAAGTGATGAAATATATATGTAGGAAGTAAGGGGGTGTGTTGTTTTAATGAAAACTAATTTGTATGCTTTGGAAAGTCTCAAAGATGAGGTTTTTCTTTTTTAAAGTTAATTAGATATGGGTATGAAAAACTGGTGAGTTTAGAAAAACAACTCATGGAGCATTTGCATTCAAATTACTTTACAAGTTTTCTACTTACTTTAAGAGCAAGCAAACAAATAAGACAGAAAAAAAAAAAAAACCCTGAAACTTGCATATTGATATTTCTTGTGTATCTTACTTGCTGGGAAAAATGGAACTTCTGCCAGGAGAGCTGCTCTTGACTTAGTTTTGGTGAATGTATTTGTATATTCAAAGTTAAATGAAATGTTTATGTATCAGGTTTGGCTGCTTTTCAAATAACTGACCGAATACACATCTCAGCTTAATCAGAAGACAGAATTGTAACCATATGCTATAATGAGTTTAATAATATAATTGAAACTGAATATCAAAGTTTTAATTAAATACTTAGGATACAGTTAAATCTACAACAAAATAATTTATAAAGGTGTTAATTTAAGGGATATATATATGTGTATATATATATATATATATACACACACATACATACATATATACAAACACACACAGTGAGAGAGAGAGAATATTTGTAAAAGCCTGACCCAAGTATTGATTTTATAAAACTTAACTCATTCAATACATAATTATCGCACAGATTATATGTGCTACCTTGGTCTTATGATTTTGTCTGTATCAGCATTTGAACCCAAATGCCACCTCTTTCTTCCTCATACTTTAGTACTGAGATTCTGCCTATCCTTCAAAAACCAGTTTGGATAGTACCTTTGCCTAAAGACTTTCCTAGGTCCTCCATGTGAAACTATGGTGGCCTCATGAAACAAATTTGTTAATAATTAATAGGATTATTACCTACCATTTGCCTAAGTTAGAAATGGTCCCAGCACTGTAATTTTTAGACAACGCATCTGAAAATGTACTTGTGTGTGTGTGTGTGTGTGTGTGTGTGTCTATTTGTACGTGATACCAAATCTCTAGTTCTGAAAAATTGTGGCACCGTTACTTAAGAGAGTACATACTGAAACACTCTCAAAAACAGCAAGAATTTGTATTTATTTATCAGAAGAGATAACAAATGACTAGCCACAGCATGCACACACAGATTCATTTTTGAGGGGAAAAACTACATTAATTATATTCTATTAAATTGACTGACTATACATATAATTCACCATATACTCTGACAAATTTTTTTGTTTAAAGTTAGAGAGCCTTCTAGTTTTTGGCAGGATATTAAAAATACTTGTCTTAATTTATAATTTTCTAGGGAGTCTGAGGAATGGTTATTTTAATAATATTGACATAAAGAAGATTCTTGATCAGGAAGAAGTGTTAATAAACATTGCAACATATGTTAAAGGTGTGAAGATAGAAATAAATGGGGCCTACTTGAAGAGCTATAAGTATAAAAAACCAACCTGTTCTGACAACAGATCTGGAGCTAATCTTAACTCTAAAATATAATCTCCATGTGTTTTACATTTAATTCTCAACGATACTGACCAATATCACATAATGTTTTGTAACTTTGAAATGGAATTGAGCTAAAAAGTAGAAATGATTATGTCTACATTTATAGGACTAGTATATGTTTCCAGTTCCTTCATTATTATTGGGTCCCTAAATCTATCAAGGGCTTTCTGTAAATATATGAAAGTCTAAACATATCTTTATTTCTTTTGTAGATCCTTTATATACTTTAATGTAGCCTCTCATCAACCTTATAATTATTGCTATTATTTTATTGTTATTGCTATTATTTTAATTGATTTTATTTGAAGGAATATTGCCTTAAACAGAAACTAGGTTTAAGGTATACATGATAGTAAACTTATATCTGTTTATAATATACTAAATTTACCACCTTTTACCTTTCATCTTTCACTATATAATTAATCCCTTTATCCCATTTGCCCCCACATCTCCCCCTGCACCCACTGATTTGCATTTTTTTGGCTGAGAGTCTAACATTGTATGATTTAGTTAATTTTATAGTCTATTTTGTTTAATTACAAGAAGATATTGACACATCACACATATGACAAGGGGTTGATTTCCAAAAGATGTAAAGAACTTGTAAACTGAACAACAATAAACCTAATAATCCAATTAACTATTAGGCAGATGATCTTCTTTCAAAAGAAGACATACAAATGACCAATGGGAACATGAAAATGTGTAGTATTTCTTTTGTTATTAGGGAAATGCAAATAAAAACAACAATGAGATTGCACCTGACACCTGTGAGAATGGCTGCTATCCAAAAGCATGGAAACAGCTAGTGCTGGAGAGAATATGGAGAAAAGGAAAGTCTTACACACTGTTAGTAAAATCGTGCAACCATTTTGGAAAACAATATAGAGATTCCTCAAAGAATTGAGAATGGAAATCCTACATGATCCAGTTATTTCCCTACTGGGTATTTACCCTAAAAACAACAACATTTATTCATAAAGATATATGCATCCCCATGTTCATTGAAGCATTATTTTCAATACCCAAGAGCTAGAAATTACCTAAATCCCAATCGACTGCTGAGTGGATAAAGATACACAAACACACACACACACACACACACACACACACACACACACACACACACACACACACACACTGGAATACTATGCAGTCATCAAAAAGGTGAAACCATGTCATTCATGGTAACATACACGGACCTGGAAGGAATTATGGTGAGTGAGAAAATCCAGAAGGAGAAAGATAGACATCAGGTGATATCACTCCTACCTGCTGTATAGAGATAGCAAGCAAACAAGTGAACTAAATATATCTTTAAACAGAAACTACCTCTTTTTATTTTAAGTGAGAGTTTCAGTTGCGTTGAGATTTTTATTTGCTCTATAGACCCTCCTTAGAGAGCTATTTTCTGAGCCTAATGGAGCCTTGCCACTGATCTACATAGTCTGGACTTGGTGGCCCTGCTAAACAATGTCTTCACTTAGTGTATAGAAAATGAATTCTGTTAGCTTAAACTTACAGCTGGCTCTTGCCCAAGGGGACTTCTAACATAAGAAATGGCAGAAACTATCAGAGCTTTCAGAGGTATGTTTAGGAGAAAAATCAGTTAGTGGCTTCAGATTTTCAGTCTTGATTAATAGTTCTGAATTTTTAGATCTTAAGTCTGGAATATAACTGTTACCCAACTGACATTAAACATTTGTTTGCTAGAGTAACTTTTTTAAATTGCTGATTAAATGTATTTTAATGTATGTTAATTAACATGCTTTAGGTACTTAGCTAAGGATTTTGTTAAAATTTCTTATATTCTGCAAATTCTGACTTTGTTGTAGAGACAGATACTTAGGATCAGCTTACTTTTTCTTATTTACCTTATATATAAAAGTGATGAGCGAATATATCTTATGTTTGGTCACTAAAACTGTAGATGTATAATTTATTCAAAAGCAAATACTGCTTTTGAAATCTCCATCTGCTTGAAATCAAAAACTATGTATATGATACAGTCTATATGTAGTCCATACTAAAAAACTATACTAACAATTCAGAAATTAAATACTGAGTATTTATAAAATGGCATGTGGTTTTTAATTTCAAAACCATAAAAATATTTAAGTTACTTAGTCTTGATGAAGTTTGCAGTTCTTACATTCAGTTCTTAGATTGATTTGAAGGTATTTCTAGATGCTAAGTGATAGTCAATACAGCCATTTGTTTTTTCTGGACTTTTAAATTAACTTTAAGTATATTTAGTACTGAAAATTGAAACAGAAAGCAAACACTCTATCCTCAAAAACACTAACAATATGCACTTACTATAATGAAACATTTGCTACTTTGAAAGGCAGGTCACAAGATCAAGTTCCTGCTGATGGGATGAGAGGTCACTAGTCATTTAGTTGAAGAATGAATTTATTTCAAATCCTGGAGATACTTGCTTTGTAAACATGTATACAAGTTCTTGCTTAAATTGGATCTCATAATTTAGAGTAGAACAGTGAAAAAAATATGAAGGTAGGAGAAATAAAATTTACAACAACGAGAATGAATAAGTAAGTGAGAGGAGGAAGAAACCATATCATGAAATCAAGATTTTAAGTCTTCAAATGGGGACATAAAGATATCTGGTTGGGTAAAAAATTGACAAGATGCTTTTAGAGATGTTAAAATTTTAGTGACTGGGGGTGGGGAATTGGAAAGGGCTAAATGGATGGACCTCAAGATTTTTAGGGCAGTGAAAGTATTGTACACTTGGATAATGTATGCATGCCATCTTTCATTTGTCAAAACCCATAGAATCATATAATATGGTGTATCCCAGTTATAAACTATGTGCTTTAGTAATAAGGTATCAATACTGACCCAACAGTTGTAACACGTATACCGCACTTATACCAGATGTTAACATTAGGAGAAACTGTGTTTGGGTATGTGCCCATGGTATGGGAACTTTCTACTCCATTTTGCTAAAAACCTAAAACTGATGTGTAAAATCTGTTATTCTTAAAAATTTCAGTGATACTTAGAAATGAAGATGGTCAGTAGCCTATGGATGATGAAGAGTTGGTGTTAGAAATGCAGTTAAAAAGTCATCTGTATAAAGAGATTTTGGGCTTGAGGAATAGTTGAGCTCCAAATACAGGAGTGAAGAAAGGGCAACATGGAGACCCAGCGGGAGTCTCCTAATAGTCCTGTACAGGGGTCTGACTCGTAAGAAGTGGCCAGGACCATACAAGGATGAAACCAAAGATTGGAGGAGTGCAAGTGCAGGACCATACAAGGATGAAACCAAAAATTGGAGGAGTGCAAGTGTCACATCAGAACAGCCAAGAGGGAGATGAATTTGAAAGGTCAGTACTGGTGCTCCAAAGAGGTGAATAATGAGGACTTTAAATGGCCATTAAATCTGATTCATTAGGTGGAGAAATCTCTCAAAGAGTAGTTTTAACACTGTCCTAGTTGGAATCGGGCTGTAGAAATTAAAACTCAATTGATCTGTAAATGGAAGCTAGAAGTATAGTTCCCTTTCAAGTAGTAAAAAGCCTTCCTTTCAGGGAACTGAAGTATAGTCTTTTTTTTTTTTTTTTTTTTTTTTTTTAATTCTGAAGGATAATTTGTCTATAAAAAGGCTGGACATTCAAGAAAAATGTTAAAAAAAACAAGACTGGAAATGGATACAAGATCCTGATTACAAAATAACTGCAATTTTAGAGGAATTGCCATACTGCTTTCCCTAATGGATGCACCATTTTACATTCTCATCAGCAGTGTACAGGAGGTCCCTTTTCTCCACATCCTCTCCAGCATTTCCATTCTTTTGGATAATAGCCATTCTTGCAGGTGTGAAATGATATCTCATGTGGTTTTTATTTGCATTTCCCTAGAGACCTGAAAGAGTTGGAAGATAGAAGAATAAAAGTATCTATAAGGTGATTCTGTGTACTAACCATCAGAGATTTGGGCTTACAAAGAAACTAGAGGAGATTAAAATTACTTTACTTCTATATCTTTAATAAAGAGTTCAACATATTCAATAGTTATTTGATGTTTGTATGTTGAGCCAACTGGAGCATAATTGAAATGCTGAGGAATTTTCATTTGAAGTCCCCCACAGTAAAGTGCTCTGAATATAATGCATAGAGGCATCATTTTATTCAAAAGATTCTATAGAAAGTATCGTGTTCATCCCATTTTTCTTTCAAAGAAGGAAAATGGCATAAAGAAAAATTGTAGAGATTGCCTGCATCACATAGCTATGTAGGGGTAGAATCTGAATTACAACAAAATTTTCTTTCTAGACATCTTAATTTCTTCTTCAACATTACCACAGGTATGGAAATTTGAACTGATCCAATGAGATGTCTTAAGATAGATAGTATTAATAAATAGGTGAGAATTAAAAGTAAAGTTCTTATTATTATTGAAATGTATTAATGTACCATAAAATTTTCCCTTTAAAAGTATCCAACTGAGGAGTTTTAATATATTCACAGACTTGTGCTGATACCACTATTGAAAACATTTTTATCACTCCAAAAAGAAGTCTCATACCTGTTGGTAGTCACTCCACATCACCCCAACTCTCAACACCCAAATCATTTGGCAAATCATTTTAATCTACTTTCTGTCTCTATGGATTTGCCTATTCTGGTCATTTCATATAAGTGGAATCACATAGTGTGTAGCTTTCTGTGACTGTCTTTTTCACTTAGCATGAGGTTTTCAAGATTTATTCATGTTTATCAGTACTTCATTGTTTTTTAATATAAAAGCAACATTCAATTGTATGGATCTAACACATTTTATTTATTTGTTTTTCAGTTGAGGCATTTGGAGTGTTTTCATGTTTTGTTTATTATGAATATATTGCTATAATTATTTGTATACATATTTTTATAGACATGTTTTCAATTTTTGGTGTATTTTTAAGAATGAAATTGCTGAATCAAATACATACATAGGAAGAAATGGAAGGAGGGGAAGGAGGTAGAGAGAAAGAAAGAGAGAAAATTTAGTTTAACTTTTTGAGGAGCTACCAAATTGTTTTACATAGTTAGAGATAAAGATAGAGAAAGAGGAGAGGAAAAAAAGGACAGTGGAAAGAGAGGGAGGAAGAGTGAGAGTAGAAGATAGAGAGAAGGAAAGAACAAGAGAGGGAAGGAGGAAGAGAGGGAAGGAGGAAGAGAGGGAAGGAGGAAGGAAGAAAGGAAGGAAGGAATGCAGTGAAGTACAGGATTAAGACAAACCAATATGCCAGACCCCAGGGCCCCTGTACTTCAGTTTGTTCTGGTGAATGAAGTCCACCTCCAGGGCATCAAGGGAGCACTTTAAACTTGACTTTAAACTTGCTTCCTACCTGAGGAGCTGCAAGCATCACTAGAGAGCATTTGAAAACCTGTGCATAGTAGAGCACAGGGTCCCACCTGAGAGATTCCAGAACAGTGGGCAAGGAGACCCATCCCTGCTCCCTTGTGTTTAAAGGAACACAAGGGACCAAAGGTGATTTTGCTCTCTGACTGAGGAGTCACAGGGAGCAAGAAAAGGGCCTGTCACCTAAAGGATCTACAGTAACTACACAAAAATATCAGAAGATCTACCTATGAGGCCCCCATCCTGGAGAACTGCAGTCTCTAAAGAATTCATAGGCTTTGCCTGAAAATTTAGTCCTTGGATTTGAGAATATCCTATCAGCATCTCACAAGAGAAGAATTGCCCGTTATCCCCCACAGAAGCCAGAAGACACCATTTTGAAATATCATTTGTGATTCACCTAAAGTGAGAATTCCAGAGAGGGCAATAGGCTCCAACCACCATGGAAGCTAAGTCAATAATACTGGCCTCACCAGGAAGCAAAATCACCACTCAAGAAGAAATCTAACATAAAACAAAAGAAAACCACAGTGCTAAGTCTAAGAGAAGTTCATGTCAAAAGCAGTGTCACCCAAAAAAGCATAAGTGGCTCAAAAAGAGGAGGATGCAGAACTTCCCCAGAGAAGAAATCCATTGACACTGAATGGAACAACCTAACAGAGGAGTTCAAAAAAATTATTAAAAAAAAAAAAAAATGAGATGAGGAGGCACACACAGCCACCCAAGGACAACTGGAAGACCTCAAAAAATTAGTGTCATATCAAAGGGAACATGTCACCAAGGAGATTGAGGCTATGAAGGAAGCCCTAGCAGAAATGCTAGAGATAAAAGACACAGTCAAGGAATTGAAGATAAACATAGAAAGCTCCATGAACAGACTCAAACATCAAGAGGAAAGAATCTCAAAAATCGAAGATCACAAGAGGTGACCCTTGTGGCAGAGGAGAGAGAAACAAGACTGAGGAAAATGAAGAATTCCTCCAAAAAATATTAGAGACCATGAGAAGAACATGAGGATCGTAGGTATCTCAGAAGAGGAGCAAAGGGAAAAAAGGTACAGAAAATCTACTCCATGAAGCAATAGCAGAGAACTCCCCAAAATTGTCACACACAAAAAATAGCCATGGATGTAAAAGGAGAAAGAATATCAAAATTTCTAAATATAAAAATACCTACTTCTAAACACATAATAGTAAAACTAACAAAATTCAACAAAGTAAAACTAATCAAGGCTGCTAGAGAAAAGAAAAATATAATCTACAAAGGTATACCCATCAGTCTATTATAAGACTTTACAGCAGAAACACTAGAGGCCAGGAGAGACTGGAATGACATATTCAGAATTCTAAAAGACAAAACAGCCAGTCAAGAATGCCCTACCCTGAAAAATTATCATTCATATATGATGAAGAAATAAAGATGTTCAATGTTAAACACATGTTAATGGATTTCTCCACCAAACCTCTCCTTCAAGAAATCCTCAAAGGGGCCCTACATCAAGGAAAAAAATAAGATAGAGAATGGTGATGAACAGGAAAGCAAAGGCAGAAATGAAGACAGGCTCAACAGGTGAGAACAAAAATCACCAGTGGGGAAATGAAAATATGGAATCCATATGAACATATAAATATGATATGGTGACAAATCATAAAAGACTATATAGAGACGTTAAGACAGTGATAATCCATGTGATAAACAAAAAACCTAACTCTTAAAGAGATACAAAAGTAGGAAGCAGATGAAATTGAAAGAAGTAACACTGAAAATAATATAGAGGAAAAAGCAAATAAAAAGAAATGGGAAATAAAGAAACAGGCACAGAAAATAAAGGTTCAAATGGCAGCAATGGAGCTCTGTTTATCAGTTATCACCCTAAATGTGAATGAACGCAGACGCAGACTGGCTTGACGGATTAAAAAAAAAAAGAAAAGATCCATCAGTATTATGCTTATAAGAAACTCATATTTGATCCAAAGACAAACACAGATGGAAAGTCAGAAGCTATGGAAAAATATATCAAAGCAACAGTGATGAAAGAAATTAGGACCTGCAATACTCATTTCAGACAAAATAAATTTCCACCCAAGAAAGATATCCCAAGGCAAAGAAGGACACTACATTTTGGTCAAGGGGATGAGTCATCAAGAAGAAGTAATTATCATTAACATATATGTACCCAATACTGGACCAACTAAATATATGAAACATATACTGACAACTAAAGGCAAACATTGGCAGTAACACCATAATAGTAGGGGACTTCAGTACTCCACTTACATCACTAGATTGTCCAAATGGAACCTAAACGAAATAATAGAGCACATGGACCTAACACATAGACAGGGTGTTCTACCCCTAACAAAAAAGCATATACATGTTTTCAAGTGGACATGGAACGTTCTCAAGGATAGACCAGCTCTTGGGACACAAAAATGCCTCAACAAATTTAGCAAGATTGAAATTATGAAGACATCTTCTCTGACCACAAGAAATGAACCAGAAGAACAAGACTGCAAGATCACAAAGATGTGTGGAGATTGAATAATATGCTTCTGAACAACTCATGGATCATTGTCAAATTAAAAATGAAATTAAGACTTATCTGGAGACAAAGAAAATCAAGAGGCACACTACCAGAACATGTGGGATGTAGCAAAAGCAGTTCTAAGAGGAAAGTTATGAGAGAAAAGTGCACATCAAAAAACAAGAGCCTTAAACACCCATTCATGTGAAAAACTCTCACCAGAATAGGAATAAAAGAAGCATACCTTAACATAAATAAATCAATATATGACAAACCCATAACCAACATAATACTCAGTGGTGAAAAACTTAAAGCCTTTCCCTAAGATCAGGAACAAAACAGTGTTGCCCTCTCTCACCACTACTATTCAATGTAGTCTTGGAAATCTTGGTCAGAGAAACTAGACAATAAAAACCTATTAAAGGAATCCAAGGTGGAAAGGAAGAAAAAGCTATCACTATTTGCAGATGACATGGTATTATAATTGGAAAATCCTAAAGACTTCACAAAAACAAAACGACAAACTGTTGGAAGTAATAAGCTTGTATAGCAAAGTGACAGGATACAAAATCAGCACTCACAAGTCGGCATTCCTATGTACAAACAATGAGGTAGACGGAAAATAATTTTGAAGAAAAACCTTTCTCAATAGTACCAGCAATGGTCAATACCTGGGAATAAACCTAACAAAGGAGGTGAAAGACCGCTACAAATGAAAACCATAAGACTTTAACAAAAGAAGTAGAAGAAAGATATGGATGAATGTTCTATGCTTATGGATTGGAAGAATTAGCATAATTAAAATGGCAATCCTACCCAAAGCAATATAGAGATTTAATGAAATTCCTAACAAAATTTCATGATCCTTCTTAAGGAAACTGAGCAAACAATGCTAGTTTATTGGGGATTACAAACCTCAAATAGCCAAAACTATCTTGAAAATGATAATGAACAATGGAAGAATCACAGTTCCTGACTTCAAACTATATTACAAAGTGATCATCATCAAAACAGTTTGGTACTGGCATGAAAACAGCCACACAGATCATTGGAATAGAATTCAGAACCCAGAAATAAAGCCACACCTATATGGACAGTTAATCTTCGAAAATAAAGCCAAGAGCACACAATGGAAAAAGGAAAGTGTGTTTAATTAATGATGTTAGGAAAACTGGACAGACATCTGCAAAAAAATGAAACTAAATTACTCCCTAGCATCATGCACAAAAATCAATTCAAAATGGATCAAAGACCTGTATATAAAATCCAAAGTCACAAAATAATTGGAAGAAAATATAGGGAAAACCCTCCATGACCTCCGTTTTAAAGAGATCTTTGGGGAAAGAAAAAAATATAGCAAAAGAAACCAAAATTAAACTAAACAGTTGGGACTATATTAAACTAAAAAGTTTCTGCACAGTGAAAGAAACTAAATTACCACTAAATCAAAAAGACAATCCACAGAATTTGAGAAAATATTCACACAACGTACACCAGATAAGAACTTCATCTCCAGATTAAGAGTTCATGCATCCCAGCAAGGCAGAAGAAAATGATCCACTCCAAAAATGGGCAGAAGAACTGAATAGATACATATCCAAAGAGTACACACAAGTGATCTGTAGACACCTGAAAAATGTTCTACACCACTCATCATCAGAATGCAAATAAAAGCCACAACGAGATGCTACCTCATACCACTGAGAATGGCCTATATTCAAAACTTTGGAAATAACATGTTTTGGAGAGGGTGTGAAACGCTCCTTCATTGTTGGTGGCATTGTAAATTAGTGCAACCTCTCTGGAAAACAGTATGGAGATTCCTCAAAAAATAAAAATGGAACTACCATATGATCCAGCAATCCCACTCCTAGGAATTTATTCAGAAGACACAAAATATATAATCAGTAAAAATATCTGCAGTACTATGTTCATAGCAGCACAGTTTACAATAGATTAGACATGGAAACAATCTAAATGCCTGTCAACAGATGACTTGATAAAGAAGCTGTGGTTTATATACTCAGTGGAATTCTATGCAGCTACTAAAAAAATTGTGCCCTTTGTAACAGTATGAATGGAACTGGAAGGGATCATGTTAAGCGGAATAAGTCAGAAAGAAAAAGAGAAATACAGGATAGTTTCACTCGTGGAATATAGGAAGATGAAACAAACAGTTAAACCTCTGTAAAAACCGACAGACAGAAGATGATGGCTGCCAGGGGGATGGGAGTGGGGACGGAAGGTGAGGGAACAAGGTGCTAGTAAGGGACACTGAAATTCTGGTGGTAAGTGTGGTATATAATACCAGTAAACTGAGAAATGAGTTCAATATTTTAAAATGAGTAGGGTTTTATAAACAAAAGAAATAATAATAAAATAGGTTTATTATTAAATAAAATAAAAAGTAAATTCTGATTTTTCTTATACCATCCTGGTGATTCCTGTGGAAAGGGGAATCACACTGGTGATCTGAAGAGCACAGACTTTAATGATGCAAATTTTAATAATAATAATAATTAATGATAATTATAATTAAAAAGTTATTTTCCTATAAATAAATAAATTGATCTGGAAAATTTAGTGTTTTGTATTTTGCTGTTTGCTTTTTTCCCACTGTAAGCTCGTGATTGCTGTGAACAGTGCTGAGGTGCTACGCCAGTGTTGCACTGTACTCTGTCTTTTAATGTGTTTTAGAAATATTTTCATGAGCTCTTTGATTCACAAATTGCCTTATTTTAAGGGCAAGAAATGAAAGCATTCTTAATTGATGCAGGGAGTGGGGTGGGGAGAGAGCTGAGACACTGATGAGACTGGGTCCATCCAGAAAGAATTTGTGGAGTCAGTCATTTGGTCTGAAACACACAGCAAGTTTAGTAAAAGAAGAAATAGTTAGTTGAGGTGCCCTGCAGGGCCAGGAAGTTACATCAAGAGAATGCGTGTGTGTGTGTGTGTGTGTGTGTGTGTGTGTGTGTGTGTGTGTGCGCGCGCGCGCGCGTGTGCATGCCCTGTACTGCCTGCCTGCCTGCCTCTCACACAGGCAAGATGGATATTTGTATGTATATGAGGGTTAGGGACTTCCTCCTTTGTGGGAGTGTCCAGGTTACCTGGAGTATAAATGGAGCAGGTATGTAAGGGTGTATCCTAGACACAGGTATCTAAGGGAAATCTGTCTTTGGGGTCCTTACTCTTCGATGTCCCAAGTTCTGCCTGTTAGTTTCCTACTCATACGTCTGCACACTGCCTTATAGATTCCAAGCTATGCTGTCCCCACACCATTAATGAAACATAAACCTTTTTTGAACTCAATTTCAAGCTGATTTCATTGTTCCCCAAAGGCTTTTTTATTGCTGAACTATCCATTAAGGCATTTTTCTACTTTAAATTTTTAAGATCATTTTGATATCTACTCTTTAATATCCACAATATCCACTTTCACAAACTTCTGTGACCCTATAAGCAAATAGATCTTTTGGAAACCAAACTGGGAATCCATATTTTCAGAGAGCAAAAAGATTTTTCCAAAAAAAGTTATGAGATGTAAGGAACTCAAACCTCAGCAGGAAGTCTTATGTTGTACTAAGAGCTACACACGAAAATACATGGAACATTTTTTAATTTCTTGTTGCATACAATACTCTCACTACATTTTGAATTTTGATAACAACTTGGTTTGTATATGAAGTACTATATTGGTTTAAAATTATTGGAGAGTGAAATACGGTTTTTAAAGAAGACATTGCTTATTTAAATTAGAATTTAGATTGTTTTGCCTTCTCAAATATAACATGTTCAAAGAGTTGTTCTTTCCCAAACTTGTTGCTGCTTCCACTCCTGCTCCTCCCTTCCCTTGTGATCTGCCCCTTCAACGTATTTACGCTATTCTCCCAGTTACTTAAAGTCTTGTCCTCTTTACTGTTATCTTAAGAGACTGAACTCCTTCCCACTTCCAGGTCACAACACCCTGTTTAATTTCTTCATAGCCTTGATATTCTGATTGAATGTTTGTTTTCTATTACCTGTGTCTTCCACTGGTCAATAGTCATCGTGGAGGAGAGGATCTACCTAGCTTTACTCCTAAATTTCCAGCATCTGGAGAAAAGCCTAGCACATAGTTGGTGCTCCAAAAATATGTGCCCAGTAAATGATCAAAGGGTGGTGAGTTATAACTGAAAGTCAAAACACTGGAGAGTCTGAGAGAATGTGCATTTGTGCAGAGATATAATTAGTGTATTGCCACAGAGGGAACCATCTGAAAGGCTTGCTTCCTGAGGAGCTGATTTATGGCAGTGTCATTCACTTGAATGTAATAAAGGAAAAAGTTGAATCAGACTTATTTGGTTTTCTTTTTCACTGGGCTTTGAACCCCAGAAAGGTTTAAGTATCATAACATTTTTCCTTCTGTTATGGTCTCAAATCTTCATTCAACATTGATCAGTATAGGCAAAGCACTGTCTCTGAAGAAGGCTTCATTATTGTTTTTGCATTTACTTGTATTTCTAATATTATTGCTGATTAAGATTCTATTTCTTCAGGTAGTGAGTTAGAAATTACATTGTTGATATGGACAGCCCTGACCTTGCCTATCTTTCCTTGAAACTAACATTCACCTGCAAACCTCAGCTAAAGTGACTTTTCCTCAAGACTTCAGGGTCCTTTGGAGCATTTGTCAGATTCAAGATGACAAATTAATTGAATAGTCTGTGCATCCCAGTCTAAAAAACTCTTTGAGGAGAAAGAATGTCTTTCTTGTTTTATATTATTATATTGCACATAAACTTTTAATGATAAATTGAGTTAATCTTTCCAGCTTTAAAATGCTAATAGACCTCATATTCATGGATCAATTTTTCAGCACCTGTAATATGCAATTTTTTCTGTAATATTGAATAGATGCCATAAAGCCCAAATTCAGGGTCAGTGATAGCTCAATGTAAAGTACAGGGTATTGGGAGAGAGGGGAGGAAAAAGAGAGAGAGAGTGCGAGAATGTGCAGAAAAATACAGATTTAACCTTTATTTGCAAATTGTGGGCAGATAATTTGTTTCCTGTGTAGACTACCTGATTTTTAACAATTATTGATTTGATTATGGTATATTAGTATATGTCATCAAATTGTTGATGAACTTTGTCAATTTCTTGGAAAGTAAATTTTTAAAAGATGGAATTAAGTTCATGCTTATATTTTATTTCACCATTTTGTTTTCAGCTTGCCTTATAAATTTTGTGCATGATGTTGTAGTTAACAACGTTAAGGGATGAATTTAAGAGTTACACAGTTTTTTTGCCATTTGCTTCCCTTAAAGAAAAAATATTCGTAACTGTATTTAAAGACTATGTCATTTAATTAAGAAGTAGTTGTTTTCCTGAGCTTTTCCCCCTCTTAACAATATAACCTATGTTGAGTGGGATATAATAACATGATTTTAAATTGGTAATGGTTGTATGGAAGGCACTTGGCAGTGAAAAGCATAGCAATATCAGTGGCATAACTTTGGTAGTAGGAAAATACTAAATATCATCCAAATGTCAAAGCAGAAATAAAACCAGTATAAGGTAGTCAGTAATTTGATATAATATCTTTGGGAAATATAGTCAAGTGCATTAAAATATTTGATCAAAATAAAGTATATAGTTTGTTTAAAAGTCATAGTACCTGGAGGCATAAGCTATGTGCATGTGTGTATATATATGTAAATATAATGTATAGTGTGTATACTCGTATATATGTATATGTGTACATACACAAACATACATATACATTTATGTGTGTATTTATATATATATGTATCTCCTAGCTCTACTTGTACTTCCATTTTCAGTATAATACACAAAGAAAAACTTCTGTCAGATGTCTTTTTTCTGGGAGTTGTCATCATGTCTCTAAATAACCTGCTTAGGCTATGTGCTGATTTGTCCATTTTGGACATGATCTTCTGACTTCTTGTTTTGATGGTTGAGGATTTTCCTCTCATACACAAAGTCCTTACCTCCCCTTAATTCTCCTTTCCAATGTAGTTATATCTGTCATTATAACTAATACAGGGAAACATGTTAACCTCCCTAAAATTATATAAATAATGTTCACTGTATGGTATGCCAAGAAGTATGTTTTATTTTCCCTTCTTGCTCAAGTTTCCATTTTTTCCTGTAGTTTCTAATTGCTGTTCTTTTTTGTCTCTTGCCCTAACTGAATTCCACATACATTTAATGTTCTCCAGAACACTCTCCAGATGTTCCACTTATTATGATGCGTTTTCTTCAGTTTCCTATTGACCTTGCCCTCCCATGTTAAACCCTTTCTCCCTCACAAGACTATTAGTTTTCTAGGTCTTCTACTAGCTGTTGAAAAGTGTTTCTTGGATTCCATATTTTCTTTATTCCTGGTTTTCTCACTCATATTCCTCAAGCACAAATATTGGGAGCTATATAAGCACTGATATGTGGGTGGTAGATTTCTGTGTACCAAAATATTCTATGATTATATGTGGTTGGTTAATTAGTTGGGTATAAAATTCTAGGCTGAATTTTTTTCTCTCAGGATACTGTGTCTCCTTCAATTTCCTTCTGTTTGGAGAGAAACTCAATGTAGTTCTGATTCATTTTATTTAAACTCCAGAATACTTTTATGTCTTCTCTTGATGTTTAGTGCTCTGAAATTTTCTAAGGTGTATGTGTGTGTGTATGTATGTTTTTCTTGCTGTTCCTTTTCAAATGAGAGACTGATTTCTTAAGTGTAGAAATTCTTTTTTAATATCCCCCTTTCTATTTCTGTACTTTGCCTTTTTACAATTTAGTCGTAAATGGGAACTTTTGGATTTATATCCCAAATTACTTTTATTTTCTTATTTAACTTTTTATTTTATTCTTGATCCTGTTAGAGATTCCTTGACTTATTTTCCAACCTCATTATCGAAGTTTTAAATAAACTCTAACAATGTTTTCCTTTTTAAAAATCTGCAAGTGCTTTGTTTTTTCCCCACTATTGAAGTAACTTAATGATCTTGATTTATAGATGTAATATCTTCTCACATCTCTTTGAAGCTATGAAATAAAATATATCTGAGGTTTTTATTTTTGATGTTGCCTTATGTATCTCCATTTATCTAGCTTTATTTTTCAGTTTCATAAAGCCCTTCTTAAAGGTCTAATTTGTGATTTTTGTTTTCTTCAGTTAGTTCTTTTATTATTTATATTTTAAATATTTATCTCATAATGAAAACAACTGAAATACTGAATAGTTAATGCATTTCAGACACTAAAAAATAATGGATTTTTATAATAATTTGGTTCTGTGGTGAAAGGTGCCAGTTTTATTTCATTGCTTATCACATTTATTTTCCTTTCTTAAAAGAATTATTTGGGAAGTCATGAAAATAGCAGGGAATAAACTTCTTAGCAAATCTAGATAATAAATAACCAGGTTGCTCCTTTAAATTCTTTTGTGAAAAGGAGTGTTGTGTCATCCAAGTAAAAAGAATACATCACTATTAATATATATGTTTATACTGGGATAGTAATAAAGAAGACCTCTGACATGAATTCTGGACTTTTTTCCAATGTTGATAAGTAATTGTATTATATGTGTACATGTGTATATATGATTCAGATTAAATTGTATTTTAGCTTACTTAGTAAGAATCTAAAACTGACTACTATATGAAGCAAGAAATGATATGTTGAGAATTCAACTCCCCATAAAACATGCACTGTGCTATAAGTAGTGCCTCCAGCAATCTAATACTCTGTCTAAATATTGCTGTTCAACACCTTTCAGCAAGTTGAAAAAAAATTCTGCTAGTTATTAAATTGTTATTCGGAATAATATATACACTCTTAAAAGTGTTACATAATCTCTTTAAATTATTCTAAATGATTTTTGTTTTATTATGAATAATAATGCTATAATTAAGTATAAGGTAATAAAATGGTCATCATAGTAACTTGATTGCCATGAATTTATTTAAAGAAATATTACTTTTTTCTTCTGCAAATAAAAGCTAATAGCCAAGAAAATGGTGAAGGAGAAATAAAAAATTGTCCATGAATGTTTTTCCTATGTGACTCTCCAAGTTTAATTCACCAGCATCAATCTGTCATATATTGACAATTTTCAAATGCCTGGGATAGATATATGGTGTTGACTGAGAGAGAGATCATGATATCTCCCATTTTAATTTATTCAGAGATATTATTAAGCTTACTGAAATAGCTCTCAGTTTGGGACCTTTGAGGAAGTGACCTTTCTAAGGACCAGGGTTGTTGGACAAACTGAACCTCATCTATAACCTCCTTGTCCATAACCACTCTCCGTGATTTCTCTGGAGGTGTCTATGTGACCTTGTTCTGGCTGGTCATGTAGAAATGGAACGCTCTGGGAGAACTTCCAGAAGTATCTAGCCCATGAATATTTACTTAGGGCGAACTAATTACAAAGTGCCTCTTTTTTTGCTTCTGTCTCTGATCCTGTGAATGTTGCTATAACCCAGAGGTTCAGCCCGATTTCTTCTTTCCTTCTTGCATAGATTCCCTCACTAGATGATATCTATTCCTTATGATGTAATTATTTTATATTTGCTAAGTTACAAACACTTCTGTTGTCTGAAAAATATTCCATGAGCATTGACTTTGAACTTTTAATTTCTACCTGAAGAGTCGACAGGTAGAGTACATTTTAATATGCCTCCCAGATTAACTCATCCTCCACCTTCTCAACAGCAAGCTTCACCTGGAGTTGTAGTAATTATTGTCTCTTTAGTCACCCTTCGAAAGACTCAGAATCATCCTTTTCTTCCATTTCATATTAGTTTCATCAATCAGGACCTCTCAGGAGCTCTCTCTAAGACTAATTTCCAACATTATAACACCTGTCGTTCAAGATCCCCCAGTTTGCCCTCTTCACATTTCTATCCATTAAATTTCTAGAAAGGAAATGGATTGTGCCATATCCCCTGCCTAAATGTAGTTGTTCGGGGCTCCTGGTTGCCCTGTAAATGCAAGTTCTAGAGCAGTAAATACTCTTAGGGGCATATGGAAACTTTCTCTGATAATCCATTCCCAAGTGGTTCACTTCCCTGGTGCTGTTAGTTCTTCCCCACCTCCTTCTCCACAGTCCATAGTCATCCTACTTCCTTAAAGAAAGATAGATAGATAGACACACAGATAGATAAATAAGTAAAAGCATATATTTTGCCTCTTTAAAATCCTACTGCAGAGCATACTCCAGGATGTGGAAATAACTCAAGGACACAAACAAATGAGCATTTTCTTAAGGAAAGGTTCAGGCTGGAATGAAGGTGAGTAGGCAATCAGGAAGGAAGAGAGAGGAGAAAGCATTTTACTTGCTTTTTACTTAATTGCTCATCCTGGTTGTTCTCCCCAACCCTGGGACATGACTCCAGGACCATGAAATATATGCGGACTTCACTTGGCCAGAGGTGGTGAACCCAGCTCTTATTCCACCAAGGTACTCTAGAGACATTTATTTAAAAAATAAATAAAACCCCACCTCTTCCACTCCAAACAATGGTCAGTGACACATTGCCACATTGTTCCTGAGGAACTGTTCAGTGATACTCTCAGTGAGAAACATAGAAGGCAACTATCCCTTATTTTATGCAGACACTAAAGGCTCTGTACATCTCATAGGCTTATGTCCATTAATAGAAACTCAGAAGTAAGATGATCATCCTGGGAATAGATATATTTTTAATTGAAATGTGAATTCACATCTTCCTGATTTGACTGATTAATTAAATAATGACAGATGTTGTCAGATAGGTTTTATAGAAGAAATCTTCCAAAAATTGAAAGAGCAAAATCTGCAATTTTAAGCTTTGGAATAATATTTGAAGTATGTGTAATACAGATTGACTATGTCATATGCTTAGAAAGTATCATGCACAGAGAATATGATAAGAGTAAGGTAGTCCTATGATGATAAGAAAAAACTATCTTGTATCAAATAGTAATATCGTATCAATAGTATACTTAAAATGAAAAAAAAAATTGTTTTCCCAAAACATTTCTGAGCATATTAAGTGGTAAAATGCACATATAAGTGAGAATATAGGAGTAAATTGAAACTTTGAAGAAATTTGAAATTATATGAAACTTCTTGGTACAGCTGATAGTATACTTCTCAGAAATTAAGAATGTAAATTATTTTGATAGGTAAGAACTTATTTTGCAAGTCAATGGTTTCTATTGCTTTGATTTCAGAAAAAATTGAAGGACCTAACAAAAATCAGCAGATAGATTATTTCAAATAATTTTATTATTAGAATACTATATTATTTTTGGCATGCATCACAGAAGAAGTCCAAAGTATTAATGATTTTTGGATTAACAAAAATTTGCTTCTCTTTTATTGTATTAACTACATTTCTGGGACTTTAGAACTGGCAACTTCAGTTTTCTTGACAAGGTCCAAGAGTTGGTTTTTGTTTTTTCTTTTGGTTTGCTTTGCTTCTTTATATACCATAAGTATTAGCTTCTCATTCTGACTCATTTCACTAAGCATAATACCATCTATTTCCAGCCATGTTGCCAGAAATGGAGGAATTTCAAATTTTTAGGGCTATGTAGAATTCCATTGTGTATACATACCCCATCATCTTTATTCATCTGTTGATGGGACAATTGGGTTGTTTCCAATTCTTGGTTATTGTAAATAATCTTACTAAAATGTGGGGGTGCATGTATCTTGGCAAATTAGCGTCTTTTGTGTTTTGGAGGTAAATACCCAGAACTAAGAAGATGGAATCATATGGAATTTCAGTATCAATTTTTTTAGGAATCTCCATATTGCTTTCCACAAGGTTTGCACCAATAAACACTCCCACCAATAGTTTAAAAGGCTTCCCTATTCTATACATTCTCACTAACATTTATTGTTCCCAGTCTTTCAGATAATAGCCATTCTCACAGGTATGAGGTGATACCTCATTGTTGTTTTTATTTGCCTTTCCCTAATAACAAAAGAGATAGAACATCTTTTCATGTGCCTGTTAGCCATCAATATGTCTTCTTTGGAGAAATAACTATTCATCTCTTCTGCCCATTTTTTATTGTTTTTTTTAATGTTGAGAGTTATTAATTCTTTACATATTTTGGATATTAAGCCCAACCAGATGGATGATGTGCAGCTATCTTCTCCCAGTCAGTAGAATGCCTTTTCATCATGGTGAAAGTTTCTTCCAGAAGCAGAAACTTTAGTTTGATGTAGCCCCATTTGTTCAGTTTTTGTTTTTGCTACCCTTGCTGCTAGAGTCCCCAAACACCCTCTAAGGCCAATGTTCTGGAATGTATTGCCTATGTTTTCTTCTAAGTATTTTATAGTGTGTGATCGATATCCAAGACTCAAATCCATTTTGAATTATTTTTTGTGTATGGAGTTAGATAGTTGTCTATATTCATTATTTTGCATGCAGCTGTCCAGTTTTCCCAACACTATTAGTTGAAAAGATTTTCTTTCTTCATGCTCTTGGCTCCTTTGTCATAAATTAACTGAGTATAATGTGTGAGTCTATTTTTAGTGATTCATTTCTGTTCCACTGATAGCCGTGTGTTTTTTTATTTCAGTAACATATAAATTTGGTCACTGTCACTTTGTAGTATAGCTCACATCTGGGAGTGTGGTACCTCTACTTTTGTTCTTTTTTCTCATAATGGCTTTAGTTACTTGGGGTCTTCTGTGATTTCATAAAATTTAAATTGTTTTTCTTGTATTTCCTTGACAAATGCCAGTGGAATTTTCATGGGGATTGCATTGAACCTGTTTATTGCTTTAGGTAACATAGACATTTTAACAATGTTAATTCTTCCCAACAATGAAATCAAATAACTTTCCATTTCTTTATTTCTTCTCTGTGTGTTTTAACAATGTAATTCACAAGCATGTTGTTTAGTCTTGTACTTTCTAAGAATTTTCTAATTTTCTTTTTGTGGTTGAGTTCTAATTTTATGTCGTTATATTTGGAAAAGACACTAGGTATGCTTTCAATCTTTGTAAATTTTTTTATACTAGCTTTGTTTCCCATCATAGTCTATCCTTGATAATGACCCATGAGCACTTGAGTAACATGTGAAATCTGCAGTTGTTAGTTGAAGTAAATTAAACACATCTGCTCTGATCTGTCACTTAAGATTGTTGTTTTCTTGCTAATTTCCTGCCGGATTGATTGTCCTGAGCTGGGGTGTTGAGGTCTTCAAATATGGTTATACTGCTATCAAAGTCTCTCTTTAGTTTTGTTAATTACTTTATGTGTGTCGATCGTCCCTCATTTCATGCACACGTATTAATAAGAGTTATCTTCCTTTTCTCACTGAGCCAATGCCTTAATCATTATGTAATGTTGATTCCTGTCTTTTGTTACCTTTTTTTCTTGGAAATCTATTTTATCTGATTAAGTATGTCTGTCCCTGCTTTTTTAGGTTATCATTTGATTGTAGAATTTTCTCCCAAACCCTTATTTTAAGCCTATGCTTATCTTAGAACTTTTATGTGTTTCCTATATGTAGCAGAAAGTTTGGTTATGTGGGGTTTTTTTTCTGTTTGTTTTTTATCCATTTCCTCACTGTATGTCTTTCGATTGGTTATTTCAGTCCTTTTATATTTAGGATAATTATTGATATGTGATTCTTTATTACCCTTTTTCTGTTTGCTTTCTGTATATTCTAGCATGCTATTTCTTTGTTCTTCTTATTCTTGTGTTCCTTGAAATATATGTTGTTTGTTTTCCCTTTTCTTTTCCATTTTTTATTTTTCTATAGATTTATGCTTATAGTTTACCCTGATTTACATAAAAGTTTCTATGCTTCCCACCTTTTTTTTTTTTTTTTAACTTGAAAGCTAGTCTTGGGATTATTCTAATGGTCCACATTTTTTTTCCTCTCTGTGTTTTATATTTTGATGTCCTGCTGCTTCTAAATGGGGTTTCTTTTCATTTTGTAGAACATTCTCTAGTATTTTTTCTGAGGCTGGTTTAGTGGTGATGAAATCTTTTAATTTGTTTGTCTGCTAAGCTCTTTGTCATTCCTCCAATTCTATGATAATCTAGCAGGGTAGAATATTATTAGTTGGAAATCCTTTCTTTCAGCACTTAAGTATGTCATGCCATTCCCTTTATCCTGTAACGTTTCTGCTGAGAAATTCAGTCTTATGGGAGATCCCTTGTCTGTAATTTGTTTTTTCTAAAGGTTTTTAAATTTTTCTCTTCTTTTTTTTTTTGTCATTTTAATGATAGCATATCTTGGTTTCTTTGAGCTTCCTGAATCTGTAGGTCTATTTCCTTCCTCAGGTTAGGGAAATTCTCCTCTATTGTTTCTTCAAATATTATTTCTGCTTGTCTCTCTGCTTGCGCTCTCTCTCTCTCTCTCTCTCTCTCTCTCTCTTAGGACCCCATATAGTGTGTCCAATAATTCTTAATTCTCACATGCTGTTTTTGTTTCTTTTATTCTTTTTCTCATTTCTGGTCTGTTGGATACATTGCAGTGCCCTATTGTCTTGCTCATTTATTCAGTTGGAGATTTCTTCCAGTCTACTATTTAGCCCTTCATTGTACTCTTTAGTTAAGCTATTGTGTTCTTTAACTCTATGACTTCTGTTTAAAGTAGGCTCATATGTTTTCTTTCTTTGTTATAGTTATCTTTTTGTTTCTCCATTGTTCATCTGATTTCAGTATCATTAAAATTTTGCTTTAAAATCTTCATCACATAGTTTACTTAATTCAGTTGCCCTCAAATTCCCCCTGGGGTTTTGTTGGGGGTTATCATTTCATATATAGTTCTATGTCTTTTCATTCTGTTTGTTGGTCTTTGTTTATTTCTGTGGGTTAGGCTTCCCTAGTTTAGTGGCCTCCTTGTGTTAGGATATCAAGTTGCAGAATGTAGCCTTGTGGAGTTCTGAAATGCTGGGCTTTTTGTTGCTGTTGTGTGACCTCTGTATGTCAGAATTTCTAGACCCAACACTTTGTTGAGGTCTGAGATTCCAGTCTATAGCATTAGACTGAGGGAGGGAATGCAGAGGTTTTCTCCATAGTCACAGGCGTGAACAACTAGGCACAAGAAGAGAAACCCCAGACGTGCTGGTCCAGTCCACAAATATACCATAGTCCCAACAGAGGCCACTGGTGATAGAGAAGAATTGTAGCACAGCACACTCCTCCCAATGAAAGTCTCTCTGACCTCTGAGTACTAGCCCCAGAAGGGAGTGGCAAACATGTCCCTTGGGCCAGAGGTGAAGTGCTAACAAGTAGCAAGCAGGTATGCAAAGTTTTTTAGCTGTAGCCCCATGAAGGTGGGACACTGCTGTCTCAGTAGAACTTCTCTGATGATCCTCCCTGAGAGAGCAGGAGAATGGAATGCTCTTTTCAGTAAATCACTTAGCTGTCTATACTGGGGTTTCAGACCTGGCTATCTATGCCCTGTAGCCCAGAGAACTGTAACTTAGAGCATGAACTGTCCAGCACAAATGCACTAATGGCAAACAGGGTTTGAAATGTCACCATGGAGCCTTCCCGCAATAGCGGCCTCCAGTCTCCACACCACCCCGAAAAGGGATCTTAGGAGAGGATTCATGGTAGTGTCTCAGTTTAAAAGGAGACTCTCCCTCTATTTTATGCTGAAGTCTTGGTTCAACAAATGAAAGTCCTGCAGTGAAGTTTGCATGCATGTCATCTATTGGTTTTTTGTACTCTTTCGTGTGTTCTTTGTTGCCCAGAGGCCTATTGGTTGCCCAAGAAGGCCCCCTTATTTTCCACATAGGTCGTGCATGCTCACAGGTTATTTCTCACACCTGGGGGAATGCACCGAAAGGAGAAGTCCTTCAATTACAGGAAGAGTGTCTTTATCACTGGTCCCTCCCTGTGGACCCAACTGTCTCTGAACCAGGCAGCTGGCAGCATGAAAATCAAGACCACAGTGAGCTTCTCTTATCATTTATGAAGATCTGTGTCCTCTCTGTGGAGATGTGTTCCCTGTTAATTTTCAAGGATCATAGTTTTTAAATGGGTATATTTTTGTTGTGTGCACTGAGAGGAGGTGCGCTCAAGAGTTCGATTATCTACTTTCTTGAAACCAGAAGTCAAGAATTATTTCTTTCCTTAAGGAAGGGTGCAGGCAGGAATGAAGGTGAGTAGGCAGCCAGGCAGGTGGGAAGATAAAGGAGGAGGAAGTATTTATTACTTTCATTTTGATAACTTCATTGTTCCCTCTACCCCTGGATTTGAGACTAGGTTCTGCGATGTGTGTGCACTACACTAACTAGAGGCTGTGGCCTTAACTGCTAATACCCCAGGGCACACCAGAGAGATATTTTAACAAAATGTTACCTATTTAATAATTAGCAAAATGCATAGCTTTTTATCAGTTTTATAGCACTAATAATTATAGCAAAAACTGAATCCAGAAAGACTTTCAAACTTAACTGCAGGAAATTTATTTTAATTTCTATTTATTATATTTTTTGTATGATAGGGTGATCAATAAAAGACTTTCAAGCAAAAATACATTAAATAAAGTCTAAATTATATATTAATGGAATGTAAATTGAAGACAAAAAGAACTACTTAAAAATTTGTCTATTAAAGAAGTTTTGTGCACACATCTTTTAAAATGTATTTCATAAGCATCTGTCTGTGGTAATTAGGATTCACTGGCAACATTTTAAAAATGTTATATATTTATTTTTAAATGTCAGTATTTACAGTATGTTAGAAATGATGCACTCTGCCACTATTTTAGCCTATCAGTAACAAATGAACTTTACCCTGAAAATATATTGAGACCAAAAATGATCTACAAATCCAATGCAATATCTATCAAAATCCCAATGATATTTCTTGAAGAAGTAGAGAATTCCATCTTAAAATTCATGTGGACTCATAGGCACCTAAATAATGGAAACAGTCTTGATAAGGAAGAACTAAGTTCAATGAATCTTTTCCTGGTTTTAAAATTTGCTACAGAATTATGAGTAATTAAAACAATGTGGTACTGGCATGTAAATATATAGAGACCAATGGAATAAAGAGCTTAGACGTGAACCCTTGCATGTCAAATGATTTACAAGAGTACCAAGATCTTTCAATGGAAAAAGCACTCCTTCTCAACATAAAAAGACTCAGAAACACTGGATCTCTATAAGCAAAAGAGTGAAATTGAACCCTTACCTTATACTATATAGAAAAATTAATGGAAGTGGATCAGAAACCTAAATATGCTAAGTAAAACTATAAAGCTCTTAGAAGCAAACATAAGGGGGAAGACAACATTGAATTTGGCAATGATTTCTTGGATGTGACACCAAAGCAAATGTGGACATTTTCAAAATTAAAAAGTTTGTACATCAAAATATACTATCAAAAAAGGCAACCTATAAAATGGAAGAAAATGTTTGAAAATCATATATCTAATAAAGGATTACTATTCAAAATATATAAAGAATTCCTATAACTCAGTAACAATAATGAAATCCCAATTCAAAAATCAGTAAAAAATTGGAATTGACTTTTCTTCAAAGGTAATATACAAATAGTCAATAGTCCATGAAACAATTGCTCAACATTTCTACACATTAGGGAAGTGCAAATGAAGCTTACTGTGAGAAACCACTTCCTACCCATTAGAATGGCCACTATTAAAAATAAAACAGAAATAACAGATGTTGAGGAGGATGTGGAGAAACTGGAACTTTTGTGTCTTCATAGAATGAAAGTGATTTGATACAGCTGCTGTGTAAGACAATATAGGAGTTCCTCAAAAAGTTAAACATAGATTTATCATATCTAAGCAGCTCCACTTACGAATATAAATACCCAAAAGAATTGAAAGCAATGACTTGAATGGATATTTGAACATAAATGTTTACAGTAGCATTATTCACAGTAGTCGAAAGGTAGAAACAACTGTCCATCAATAGATGAGTGAATAAGCAAAGCATAGTATATACATACAATGAAATATTATTCAACCTTATGAAGGAATGAAATTCTAATAACTGAATAATATGGATGAAGCTTGAAAACAATATGCTAACAGGTATAAACCAGATCAAAAGAATAAATATTGCATAATTCAACTTAAGTGTATGAAGTAAGTAGAATAGTTAAAATCATAGAAACGGAAAGTAGAATGAACTAGAGAGAGGAGAATGGAGAGTTACTATTTATGGGAACAGTTTCAGTTTGGGCTGATGAAAATGTCTGGAAACAGATATTGATACTCATTTTACAACAATGTGAATGTACTTAATGTCACTGAATGGTCTTTAAAAATGGTTAAAATGAAATTTAAGTTATATATATTTGCCACCATTTACAAAATAAAACACATTTTGAGATAGTTTTGCGGAGTCATAGATACATTGTTTTTTCAACTTTCTCTAAGGCAATATACACATATTTGAAGGACACCTGTCTAGTGTTATTCACAATCTGAAACCAGCTTCTCCTCTCACTTAATTTTCCTTGTTCTAGCCACCTGGAAATTCACATTTGCTGCAATTATGTACAAGTTGTTCTGTTTTAAATGCCTTTCTTCCACCCTTCCCCCTTGAATTGATTCATGGAATCTGATACTTCAATACTCAGCACAAATACCCAGAACCTTTGAACAAACTGTGAGGACTGCTGTAGACAGGATTCATTTCCCCCTCTGCTATTTTCCCAAAGAACTTTTCCATACCTCTGATAACTCCCAGCCTGTCCCCAACCAGTCTGAATTCTTAAGAGCAAGGATGGTATCTACGTCACCTTTGTAACTCCTATGCACAACAGAACATAATCTGAAGCAGGTTCTTAGTAAATACTTCGATAACTCAAACTTTAAAAATATACATGAATATTTCCATATAATCTTCTTTTGAGAGAATAGGCAGACCTTTCCCTGCTACTTTCCAAAACAGGAAAGAAAGAAATTTCACACCTTGCCCAGGCTAAGCCATCAAGTAGCTAATGGTGGTAGAGGCATAAAGTCAAACTTCTGCTCTCTTCTTACAACCCTTGTATGTGGAGCCAGGCACTAAATCTTACTGTCAGTATGTTAAGAGCATTATTTTATTGGTTATAAAACACATGTTCTCAAACATTTGTCATAGTTTCTATCCATAAATGAAATGGTCTTATATTTATTTCTACTACCCCTTCCATAATAACCCCAAACCCCACCACTGTTCAGCACCAGGGGGTTGGAAACAACTGTGTCATTAATGAACAATAGCAGCTCCTAACCAATGACCTCCAGATGAAAGCTTCATTATTTCATTACTGGTCTCCAGAGCTATTTGGCCCCCTAACACTACAGTACAGGATTTGGACTGAAGAGTTTAAGCCTTGAACTATTGAAGAAAAAAATTCAAGTAGTCCTTGACACAATTTGGAGCAATTATGTTCCATTGTGCCAAAAATTCCTTATTAAAAATCAATTTAATTGTGCATACACCATCTGGTTGGTATTATGGTCTTTTGTGAGAGGGAACTATGATTTTGTATTTACCTGATTTTTCCATAGAATAAGCATGTAATTTTGCAGAGACATTTTTAGTGCTGAAAAATTAATAATTAAGGAAACTTTAAAGTGTTTACCAGACTTTCCTTTTAATAAGTTTTGTGACTTTTGAGCTGTAAGGTTCAGCCTCTTGTATTACTTGAGATTTTAATGGAAAAGGAAATGCTAACATGAAATAAGAAATTTATATGTGCACATGATATGCTACATTTATTTGCATGTGATTTCTGTTTTGTACTTTTAAAATTCTGACCCCTTTAAACAGAATTTAGATTGTTTCATCAGTATTCATTATTTTTCATTCGAAGAATTTAGATAATGAAAGGCGAGGGCCTTAGTTTTTATTGTCTACTGGGTCAACCACATTAGCAAAAGATCACAACATTTTACCTCAAAATATTGCAGTAAAATCTTTCAGACCACAGTGAGTGCATTTTATGTAACAAAATGACAAAGTTTTTATAACCTTTTGCATAAAAGTTTATACCCTAATCTAAAAAAATCCTTTAACTTCCTCACATGATATTTGAAGCAGAAATTTGGATAATTTTCTTAACAGGTTATTTGATGTGCTTATGTACTTAAGAGTTGTAACGTATTTTGTTCATCTTACAATCTTAAAATATCAACAGCGTTCTAAGTTAGAAGCCATATTTATTTGATTCTGAGAATTGCTTTAAATTTAACATTAAAAATCACTTCTATCTTATATAGGATTTTCTGTTAATAATTTTTAATACTATGAATATCTGTCATCTCTGTGTCTTAATTTCCTTATTTGTGACATGGAGATAATGCCTACTTGGTAGGATTGCTATAGGTTTAAATGAGATAATCCATTTAAATGATTACAAAATTCTTAATGTTACAGAGTAAGCGTTAAAAGCTTATTAGCTTTTATTATCATCAAGCTCAACAAAAACAACACTTTGGCAATATGTTTGACTTTCTTTCCTTTAGTTTGTGAAAAAAATAAAGCTTGACTATTTAAAAAAGGAAGCTGCCTACACTTACATAGCAATTAAGTGCTTGAAGGAGGATGACATCTGTTTGGCCATTTCTATGATCTGGCCTAGGTTCACCTTTATGTGATCTTTCCTCTTTAATGTTAAATATGAATATTCTGCATATGTTCATTTATTTAACTCTTCCTGTACACTTAACACCATATTAGATCCTGGGTGTGTAACAATGAGGGTGATAGATGTAATCTCTGATGCATCTTACAAATAGTGGGGAAGACAAGTACAGTAAAAATTATCGGATATGTATGACAAGCTAAGAGACAGATGAGTATGGTTCAGTATAAGAAAGCTAGTTATTTCCTTCTGTATATTTCTTTAAAGCAATGCTTAGTTGTACTAATAATAGAGATATATAAAGAAAAAATAATTTCCCCTCAAATGCCTCCTTTTCTGCTCAGGTAATCAGTAGGAACAGTTTAGCCAGCTTTCCATAACTTTCTTCACACTCATACAATCATATGTAAACATATAGCATTTTTGTAGCGGTTTAACAAAAATTCAATCCTGCACAGATTACTGTATAATTTTCCTTTTTGTATGCCTTGAAAAGTCCCTAGAAGTTTTTTGACTATGTTTGCTGCTGTTGTAACTGCCCAGAATTGACTCTAAAAGCGAAAACTCCCCAAAGATCTTAAAGATGAAGGCTTTCCATTTATTAAAGTACTTTGTATTTAATGCTTACCACTCAAACCTTGTAGGTAAGAGATACTTGAGAAAAAATGTCTAAGGTATCTTAATACTGCTGCTACCACACTATTGCTGTTATTATTATTGTAACTCTTATTTATGATAATCTTTGCTCAATAATACTACCTCTGGTTTTCCCCTTGATTTCCTGTCTATCCATACTGTCTATCTGTCTATCTATCCAACCGGCCAGCCATCTCTCTATCATCTATCTATTTGCCTATTTATTTGAACTTTTCTTTTGTCAGTCTCATACTGTTGCTTTGGCACACATTCCTTCATTTACATACAAATAAATTTCACATATTAAAAGATTAGTGCTTAGTATTTCATAGACTTGCTACTTTCACCTCCTAACAAAAGAACTGTAGTTTTGTTACCCTATGGTTTTTATTTTGTTTTTTAATACTAACAATACTGCAAAACTATACATTTTGTATAAAGGTGCTTTTACTTCTAAGAATAATTTCTCAAAATAAAATGTCTTAACAGTATATACTTAATTTTTATCCTAATATATTTTTTCCAGATAAAATTCCAAAAAAAATATACACTTTGACTTTGAAACATGTATCTTTAATGGCAGTTAATCACCTTGAACTTGATGTGTAAATCAGTAAATTATAATGTTGCCATTAGTGAGAAAACATGTGGCCAGTTTCTTTGCATATTCTCTATAGGGAACTTTCGTACTTTAGTCCTGTACCATGTCAAGGAACAGTCTTTCCTCTCCTAAGTGAAATAGTTATCTGTTACGTATACAGGTTGTTTGTTGAGAACCTGAGTGTGATGGCAGGTACAACCCGCTGAGGTTGTCCAGTGACGGCCAGGACTTCTAGACAGGAGTATGTGCAATTAGCCAAGACAGTTCCTGCGTTTTTGGCAGTGAGGCAGCAGTTAAAGCAAAAAAGGATCTTTTTCCAAGAAGGAAAAGCCATTTAATAAGTTTGAGTCAGTTTTCTTATAACAGCGCTACATTTGAGGACCCAAACCCCAGGAGCTTGGCAAACCGTCCAGGCTTGGCAGGTCTTCTCCCCATCTTACCAGGTCTGAGGCCAGCCAGGCAGAACCTGGCTCTGTGCACTATGACTGTATTCATTTAAGAGCATTCCTAGTTAACAAGAAAGTCAATGCAGAGGAATCTTCTTCCCCTTAGACATCTTTTATATGAATCCCCCTCCATTAATCTAGAAGAGTAAAATTTGCAGTTTGAGCAATCTGTGGTCCAAGTAACTGTACATCAGAGTGTGGCCGGGGCGTCCGTTCGCATTCATGGCTATGCATTTGGAATGTTCAGCTTGGAACTCGCGGTCCACCAAAACTGACATTAATGTTTAAGAATTGGTCTGGGCTTTCCTTTTTGAATATGAATTAACATTTGTATGACTAACTAGTGTTAAAGTCTGATTTTATAGTGTGTCAGGGAGCCTTCGTGTACCTGTCTCATGAATAAATAAAATAAAATCTAAGTACATGCGTATAAATATTTAAAAATACAGTGTGTTCTCATACTTTTTCCACTTCACCTATGGAAATCTTGCCAAAACAAAATAAAATTTGAATGTTTACAATGTAAGAAAAAATCCAGCTCATGGATTTTGAAATGAGGGGGTGGATTTTTTTTTTTAATTTTGTTTATTTTGGTCTTATTTTTCTCTATCAAATAAATTGTTCCAATGAAATAAACAAATTTAATCATTTAATGATGGATTATTTAAATGAACTTAAGATTGAACTGGAAATTTTGAGAACGAGCTTGTTTATACTTTTCAAAAGAATAAAAGAATAAAAAGCTGCCACACCTGCAACTGATAAAAATTAGTACAAATATATCAAACATCTTTGAAAAAGCATGTGGCCAACCCCGTGCCAACTTGAACAGAATCAGAGCACTGACTGCTGAGAAAAAATACCCTCACGCTCAGCTAATGAAGGATGTTCGTCTGAAGTGATGATTGGAAATGTGTACATGGTTCAAGATTGCTTGAAGCAAAGTTATTGCTAGGAAAGATGATTTCTTAATGTTATTTTTTCCTGTATTTTATATTTTTCAACTACTTGGGTGTCTTCATTATATAAAATTCACTTTCAGTCTTGTATAAAACATTATTTATATTTTAGGGTTCTAAGTTTATAACATTCTGGATACACAGCCAGTGTTACTGTGATGTCTAAAGAATAAGGTCTGTGTTTCTATGCATAAGGTAAGGATAGAGGAGGGATATTCAAAAATAAGTGAAACTTTCTGAACCCAAACCCTGGCTTCATAAATAGAATGATGGCTTCATGCAGCCTGTAACATACCATCATTTTGCTTATAACAAATAGCTGTTAGAACAGATTTCTAAGCTTTATCACATTGACCTAATATATTTTTTTCTTCCATTCAGAGTTTCTCAACAGTGATACTATTGACATTTGGCCTGGATAATTCTTTATTGTAGGGAGCTGTTCTTGGCATTGCAGGGTATTTAGCAGAATCTTCAGTTTCTATGCATTAGATCCAATAGCAACCTCAAAAATGTCTCCAGGCATTGTCAAGTGTCTCCCCGGAGGCAAAATCAACCCTAGTTGAGAATTACTGCTTCACACAGTTATATAAATAAAGCATGAATATGCTTTAAAAATTCAAAACTGTACAAGAGGTATAAGAGGATATTCATTTTAAGTATTAGAGAACACTTTGCTATCTAATGATAATGAACATTAACAAATTTCTTATGTATCTTCTAGAAAGTTGCCATACATATATTAAAATGCCCCTCTATTCTGCACAATCATAACCATTCAACGTAAGCCCCAATGTTATTCATTTCAGTGATTTATCTCTGCGATTTTAATATTGTAATGACTAATTTTACTTTCTTTAAGAAACATTGCATCATACATTATATAGGTTTAGTAAGTACATCATCATGAATCAACATTTATATATAATATATTAATTTTACCACCAACTTTTCATTTCTTCACCTTATAATAGGTCCTTTTACCAGATTTTCCCACCACCCCCGCCCCTTTCCTTCTGGTAACTACTGATTTGAGTATATACACTGTATTTTTGTGTGTTTTTGTCTGATTTGGTTCATAAACAGGGATGGCATTTATTGAGCAAAGGTCATCAGAAACAGTAATAGTCGTAGTAATATAATAGTAGCAACAGCAGCAGTAGTGTAGAACTCTGTAGTATAGAAATTGGGCTTTCATCTTATAAACATCTTGCAAAAATGTTAGAGATATTTTTGTATTGTTTATCAATTATCTTTCAACTTTATTGACATTTTTCTCTATAGAAAGGAATTGGCATTTATCCCTCTTTTGTTTAATTTTTATTTAATGTCTTACAGAGAGTATCACATGAAAGAAAATCTTGGTTTTTCTGCTAACAATTTGAAGGTTTTTAAATATTAAGTATATGAATCAATATTCAACTAATTGAGTATATGGAGACCCAAATGCCACTATTGTTTTCTAAATATCATTGTAATATTATATATAATAAAGGGGGATATTTAAACAGGTGAGATAAAGATGGCTTATTAACTGAATGCTGTTGACAAAATTGCCTCATATTGGCGTGCAAAATAATAAATCAAGACCGTTTTTGGTATCTGCAAGGAGCAGACAGAGGTCCAGTGTAGCTTAGTGAGGGAGGACCAGTATTGTCAGAACAATAGGCCAGGGCCTCATCTATAGGGCTTTATAGATTAGAGTTATGAACTTGAACTTAATCAAGTAGTGTTGCTTTTTTAACATTCGTTTGACATATTGCTCTGGTTCGTAGTATACATCTTAGATTTTTTTAATCATGGAGCATTTTAAATTTTCTGTATTATTAATATAGCAGATTAGTAATATAGCATACTACTTTGTGATCACATTTTATCTTACGCTTTCAGCTTTCAGTGTTTCCTTAATTTCTGTCTTTTTTTCTAAAAGGCTTGTCAACCTTTATTTCCTCAAGGACTTTCAAACATTCACTTCTGGCTTCAAGTATTGCATACTGCTGGAGAGAAAAATGAAAAATGAAACCAACTTGATCTTTCTCTTGTCAGTTCATTGTTTCATCTGCTTGAATTTATTAAAAAATTAATTCTGTAAAGTTTTTAGACTCATTAATTCATATGTGAGGATATGTATGAGTTTTGATCTTTCAGTATTATTTCCTAGGCACAAAAGATGGCTTCTCCATTGCTGAGTAAGATTTTAGAATATTTCAGAACTTTTTCTTCTATTGTATCTTTGAACATTTTTTTCTATTTGACCTTTTTTAAGTTATATCTTTTTGGAAATTAAAAAAATATTTGAAAAACTATCAGTTTCTCTTACAATCAGTGTCGACCTTTGTCCTTGGTGATTTGGATTTAACTGTATCAGTGCTTGGTTTTATTTCCTTTTCTGTGACTTTAATCTATAATATTGACTTTTCCTCATTTGTTTTTTTCTTTGATATCCAACATACCTTATTTTCACTCTTGTTTTAATGAAAGGCAACATATTTTTTAGCTCTATAAGATTCATCAAGAGCATGCAAAATCTTCTTCTGCCCGGCAACCTCAGTAAAGATATATTTCCTATGCTTTTTGTCATATTCATTTACTTTTTCTTTTACCATTTTATGATGATGTCTAGGGGAGGCAGAGCTTCACACTTATTTCAGAAAACTCATCAAATTTTGTGTCTCCTCTGCACAGTCACTGATCACTTAGAAGTGATAAGCTCCTTCCTTCCCACGATTTCTTCTGCAGCAAGCTGGAGGCCTGCCTGACTACAGTGAATTTCTGTATGTTATGGGTTTTCTGTTAGATGATTTTGCATTTATTGCTCTCCTGTTCACCTCCATCAGTGTCGAGTTTATTACCATTTTTATTTCTTACTCTATCCTACCATTCTTGAGAAGGGAAAAATAAAAGCAAAGCGCATGTGTGTACATAATCCTTCAGCTGCACCCTCACCATTTTGAATCCGTCAGGGACCTCAACCATGACTCGTCCGGACCACTGTGTTTCACTCTCCAAAGAAGACTTAATTCAGCTACTTCTTGGATTCTTTTACTTATGTCTTAGAAATGTTTTCACTCTGTAAAATCTATCTGCTATTTATGTTCTTCCTTGATTTGATCTATTCTTGTTGTAATTATCAGCTTCTATGTCATCTGTAATGTTAAAACTCTCATAGCTTCATTGGACGTAGTTACTTCTTTTCTACTTTCACGTAGTCTTACATTTTCAATTGATAGTAAAGAAGGGCGGTAAAAATATCGCTGTCTTCAACAGACAGTAGATCAACTGAATCAAGTAATAAAGTAGTTAAATATTCACTAGCTATTTCTCAATGTCCACTCAATTGCTGAATAGGCAAATATAGAAATACAACAGTCTTGGAAAAATTCTGTTGAATCGGATGTGAATCTATACTTTCATATACTAAAATTTTTATTGAAATGTTGATTATAAGGCCTTCAGTGGTAAGGAGGCGTGGAATTGAAAGCATTGCTTTAGGGATGGCTAATATCTTAATAGATGTTGTAAAAAATATTCTAAGTAAAGAACACAGCATGACTTCCTGATTCTTAGTTGATCATCAGTACTTCTTGGCTGGGAATAAGGAGGTTTCACCTGTGGAGACAGGTGAAATTCGGAGTGAACAGGCAGGTGGAAGGGTTTTTGAAGGGCACAGGCTTGTCTTCGATCTAGGAGTTCCTAGTAGCTTTTTGAGCCAGAAAATGAGTTGATAAAAGCTGTGCTTAAGAAAATGTTATTGAGCAATTGAATTGAGGCATTTCATTTAATATCATTCAGAGTTGGCTATTTTCTCTGTACCAAATATCATGTGAGCATGATTGTGCAGGTTAGGGGAAAATTTCTATCTTAAGAAAGAGTCTGGTGGAATCAAGACATGGATTTTGTAAGATCTGGCTCAGTAAAATTTTAGTGGCAGGGTCTATCTTAACTCAAACAGTTATTCTATGATTTGATTTCACCATAAAAATGGAATCAGTCTGTCACTATTTTGCACCGCTAAAGTGGATTCCATGATTAACATGGGATGCTGTAAACTTCATTCCAAATCACTGGAATCCTGTTGTATCATACACATTTACCTTAATTTTAAGCAATTGCCTTTTGTGTTCCCTATGTTCTCCCTTCTCACTCAGTTTTCTGTGTGTCCTCTTGATGACTGTTCCTTCTTCTCCCCCGCTCGAATCACCATGTTCTGTCCTAATTATATAATGGGTGAACATTCTGTCTCTAAAATAATTTTATTCCCTTGTCACTCAGCACTAATTCTATTCTGGCACTTTGTTCAGTAGTTGTTTTTAGGTTATTGTTGCCTAATCAATGAAGAGTTATAGACTCCTTAAAGACAGGAATAATAGCCCACATTGTATTTATTTACATATACTGTGGCACTCCCAGATTGAGCATGTTTTTTTAATAATATTGTGTTGTGACTTTTGCTGAATTGGTGGACATTTGCTTAAGGAAGGTCAGTATTTTATGAGCTAAGAACACACATGACCAACGGAGGCGTTTTTGTTGTTTGTTTTTATTATGATTTTTATCTATTTCAAAATCCTACAAAGATGAATCACTTATCACATCAAGTTTACAGGGAAAAATAACATGAAGTTGAGACCATTCCAGTCAATGAGAAAGTGTTGACACAAACATATTAGATATAAATTAAATATAACTTGCTTTTCTTTAAATATACGCATGTTACTTCTTAAATTCATGTATGGCTTAAAGATAAATTTTGCTTAAAATACTGGTACTTGCGATATTGTGGACTTATATTTTATGAAAGGACAACTGCCAGAGTCCTGTGGCTCTGTATCCCTTAGCAGCTGTGTCCAGCTGGTGGTCCACATTCCCTGCTACTTCTGCAGTGAATGGAAACATTTAGGTCAATATTGATATAAAACTTCATGAACTTTCTTCTCTTTCAGCTTTGGTTCGCCTTTGTTAATGGATTTTCTGGGCAGATTTTATTTGAACGTTGGTGTATCGGCTTGTACAATGTGGTAAGCTTCTTCCTTCTCTATCTCATAGCAGAACTTCAGTGACATTCCTTTACTGTTTATGTCTGGGAAGTGTATCTTAAGTCAATCATTTGTATACATAGCAGGCAGCACAAATACATCTTTAGGGCCTTTGTTGCTGCGACACATCCTGCAGAAGCCCAAACTCTCCACACATGGTTTCAATCATAGCAGATCATTCTTGAATAACCCCATGAAATTATTAACCCATATATCTTGATAATAGACCCTTGTTGCCTCCTTTCTAAATGCCTGTGCAACATTTTCATGTTTTTAACTCAAGTAAAACTTTCTGAACTATATCTAAACTCATTCCACTTCATAATTTTATTTCTGAGTTCTTAAATATAGATACAAATATATGGTATGTGATCCAGTGTCCTTTTTGTCTTTTATAAATGAGTATCTGTCCTTGTGGAATAATGTTTTCTTCCACAGTTGGTGCTGAAATAATGAATTCTGACTGCCAGCTCCTGTGCTGTCTGGTAATCGACTTATTTGATATTTTTCGTGATTTTAGAGTTCTTTTCTCATTACTTGACTATAATGAATTCAAAGGCTAGAAATAAATATAAACTGTAAGCCAAAATGACTAAGAAGCTACTTAGCTTTCTATTTTGCTGGCAGGAAGAACAAAGGGTTTTATATTTTAATGCTTTAGAGACACTGCCCTGCATATTCTTGTATTGTATTTTCATTTTGATGTTGGGTCCTAACTCTAACATTCTGTACACACCCTGTGAGAGTTTATACTCTGAAGCAGTCATCATAGATAGGCATAGCTGGAAGTTGCCAGACACAGTAATATAAATTGTGGTGCTATAAATATTTACAGCTTGTATATACATTTGTGGTTGGGTAATCAAGTCATCATCCATGCACCCAGCATTTTTTTTGTTTAATAGCCACTATGGTACTAGGTATAAAATGCTGTATATAACAGGTTGCCCCTGACCCTGTGTAGCTTACAGTTTACAGGGTCAGATGTAAGATGCCACTGAGACAGATTTCGGGTCTTGATTGTGTTAAAACAGTGTTGGTCAGTTAGCAACTATATTACTTACCACGAAGTGCACTAGCATGTTCATTGCTAATTCTTATGCCAAAAACAAAAATGACAGGTGGTGTGAGCAGGACTGAACTGATGTTTGTTTACCACCTGAGCTATAGGAGCTACTATAACTGCCTATCATATGGGTAGGGGTGCAAGGGCCTCCCATTTGTTATACTTAAGAGAGAGCACAGATTGTTAAACGTTGCAGGCCTTAAAACTCTTTTGAGTAGGTTAAAATTATACAGTCATTTAGGGGAAATATGCTGACTGCTCCATCCTGATTTAGTGCTAGAAAGGGCCAAAATGTCAGAGTTGGTATTTCACACAAACCCACACCCACATACATATTTTATAATTAGGAGGCTGAGACCTAGGAGATTGTTTTAGGGTTAAAGCTAGGGCTGGAATACATGTTACCTGGTTACACAAGGAATGGATTTTAGTCTCGTTTAGACTCTTTTCACGATGAAATATGAGATCTGGATTCTTTGTTTAGCTCCATGCAGCCTTGGACAATTCATATTAATCCAACAAATTTATAGTAAGTGCCCACTACACATAAGACGCTAATAAGCTGAAGGAGTGTTGGTCAAAATATAGTCAACAGACCACTAACATGAGAATGACCAGGATTTAATTGAAGATGCAGATCCTGCAGCCCCATCCTGACTTGACAAAGAGTTTCTCAGAGATGCTACATTGAAAATAAAAATGTCTCTTGATGGTTATGCACATAAAAACTTAATATCTTTAATGACCTTTGATCCCTAGTGTTGATAATATGTGTTCTGCAATTTATGTCTCCCGGAATATAGAAAGAGGCTATTGTAGTAGAAAAGTGAATTTCAGGTGACATGGCCCTGTGTTATCATAGAGTACTTCCGGGAGTGGTGCAGAGAGTTGGGATATCAAGGCTCTATGAAGTAGGGTCAGAGGGTCGTGGGCCTCAGAGTCAATCATGGTGGAAAGGCCTAACCTTTTGAGAACATGAAGATTTGCCCCACCCTGGACATTGTCTTGCTAACTTTTGTTTGAAATAAATTGAAATTTACAGAAATAAACAGAAATTTACAGAAAAGTGATAAAAAGAATATGAAGAACTTCTGTATGTATTTCTTTATACTCATGCATGCACACAGCATGCCCATACGCACACATCATACACACTCTGGAGCAGCCTGATTTCTGAACTAGTTGATTATAAATTTAACCCCTTACTGCCTAATACTTTACTGTATAATTGCTAAGTGGCCCAGTAAAAGAGGAAATTGGTGACATCTAAGGCATTTGCTAATGACCCTGCTCTTCTTGGCAATGGAATCTCCTTTGCCGTTTTCTTCAAGGAACATTTCTCCACTTTTATTTTCCCCTCTCATGTTTATTCTTTATTTTTGATACCCTAAGTCAGCTAGAGTTACAAAACATGATTTCTCCACTTAATTCCCGTAACAGATTAAATATCATTAAAATTGACTTGAAACACTTATACCTCCCCAAATAACAAATGCCATCCTATTGTGTACTCATTGTATCCATTGTCAAATTTCTGCATCATTTTATTTTATGGATATGACACTAAAATGCACTAGTGATAAAAGCTACCATTATCCAACTGAATTTCAGTTAAATTTTATATTTTTTGTAAAGATATAAATCTGTTATTTAGACTGTTTAAGAAAATGTATCCTCTTTATTTTTATAAAGCCAGCATAATTTGAAGAAAACCAAGCCAGTATTGTTTTTAAACATTAATGCAAAATTCTAAATCAAAGATTAACAAATTGAAATTCAGTACTATATCAAAAGATAATATTTGACCAATAAGATTAATTTCAGGAATATAGGCGTTTCAACATTTAACATTAAAATATTTCTAAATATTTATCAGCAAAGTAAGAAGAAAACATGATCTTATCAGTAGAGGCAGTTAATCCAGCTGTCATTTCCCAAATTAGAACCTTAAGTAAAATTGCACAGAAGCCAATTAGCTATTATATAAACTATATATAAAATAAAACAAAATAGAAGCATATTTCTATGATTTACAAAATTCTAACCTATTTTATTTTAAATGACAAATGAATCAGAGATACCTGCCATTCCTAAATAATTCAGCATTGTTACGGAGTTTTTAGCAACTACCAGGAAAATTAAGTAACTTTTGCAAATAAAGACCAAAGATTATTATTTCTGTGCTTATGCAAATATGGACATACAATTGGACATTTAAAGATGTTCATATCTAGAAAACCCAAATGATGCCAGTAAAGAAATACTAGAATTATAAGAGGATTTGATAAGGAAACCAGATTAATTATAAACATGTAAGCTCAATGTTTTTCTCTGCTAGTAATCAATAGCTTTTTATTGATTCTAGTAAACGGCATTTTAAAATGCAAAAGAAGTAATAATTATTTTAAAAATCAAGAAAATTAGTGCATAGAATAATTTTTATAGTATCTGATGGGAAAAAAAAAATCTTACCGAAGTATATGAAGTAAAATCTGTGCAAATGGATGAGCACCCTGGTGGAGTAGCAGTTTGATCAGCTGCCTTAAGCTGGTGAAATCCACATATATCCCAAAGTCCCAGGTTTAAGATCTGGGATCCAGGGAACAACCAAGATGAACAACTAAATAAGGAAGTACTTCTTCCGCCTCTCTCTTCATGCCTGATTATTTCTCCTCATCTTCATTCTTGCCTGTATATTTCCTTTAAAAAAAAAAAAGAATTTGAACGAAGGGAAAAGCATACTATTTTCTTGTATGGGATGATTTGGTATCATCAAAGAAAAACACCTCTAAAATGCATATATGTATAAATATATGTGATTCCAAATAGAATCTCAGTAGGTGATGGGTAAGGAAATTGTATAAAATAATATTAAAGTGTAAGTGGAGTTTTAACAAGTGTCTGCAAAGCGTGTTCAAAAAAGAACACGCATGAGAGTAGACTTATCTTTGCTAATCATCAGACTATTCTATAAAGTCAAATTAGTGTAATATTGGCATAGAACCAGAAAAATATTCTGAAGAATCCAGAGTGAGATACCAGTTCTAGATTCTAGGTCTATAATTTGAGAATTTAATGTCAAAGGTGATATTTCAGTTTAGTGGAAAAGTTTGGATTAATTGTGGTTTCACAGCTATTTTAAAAAATTAAACTTGACTTCTATCTTATATCACAGGCAAATGAATTCCAGATATATTAAGATACTTTAATGTGAAAAATAAAACTGTAATAATCCTGCAAAAAATCCTGGGAAACCACTATTGTGACTCTGTATTTATTCTTGAACAAAAAGTTTTAAAATATTTTTTATGAAAAAAGAAACCATAAAGTCAGCAGATAAAGAGTACATTTGGATGAAATTACATAACATAAAGACAGAGTAGTTCATGTCTATTATAATTGCAAATTCAGATATTCAACAAATATATGAAAATATGCTCAAACTCACTGGTAATTGGGAAATTATAACATTTCAAAAATAAGAGGCAGTATATTTAATTTTATTTTTTTAGATATAGCATAACACTAATTGCTCATAAGGAAAGAAATGATCACAACTGTCCTTTAAGAATGGAACTATAAGTTATGGGAAACTTTTTTGAAAGCAACCAAACAGCATCTAGTAAAATTGAAAATACTTTTGTCTTTTTACCTATCAACCCTGTTCTAGGACTACTTCTCTCAGAAATAGAATATAAAGTATATATGTTTGAATAAAAGTGTTTACTATTTGTTTGTGAGCCCCAAATGAATGGTATATCCATGGTGTGTGAACATGACAAAGACTGCATTAGTAGCAATGCCAGGGGACCAGGAAGATTTTCCAAGATATATATGTTCAATGAAAAACAATCATGAAGAAAAAAAATGTGTGTTTTTTTAGAACAAATAGTGATTACCACACCATCTACATATATGTGTGTAGCATGTTGTAAGCAGAGTGTAAAATGCGGTGGACATACTGGGTTGTTAGGAGGGCAGTGAAAGCTTGGGGAAGAGTTTGAATTAGTTAGGAGGGGAAAGTCAAGTAAAAAAAGAAAAAGTATTGAAAGCTGTATAAACAGTCTGCATGATTTAAGCAAAGCAATGAGATTGTGTTTATGTGCTAAGAAAGTTTTTGTGCAGAGCTCCTTCTTCTAGCCATTAAGCAGGTTGCTATTGTTATTGTGAGGGAAATGAGTGCGACTGTCTATCTTCGCTCCTTGAAATCTGTAGAACAATACAATCCCAAGGCTGCTTTCCTTTATGCACTGGAGTAAAGGAGGAGCCTGGCAGATTTACTTGACCACATCTCTGATCACTATATCCTAACAAACTTGGAAAAGGCCTGACTCTCAAAACAGATACCTAGACTCCTGGTCACTTGTGTAATGTTCAGAGTTCTCTGAAGGAAACACATCCATTTCCCATACACTTGAGAGCTTTCTGGATTTGAGGAATGAATTTGATGCTTTGCCGGTCAGTGAGGGACCCAATTTCTGTGACTCATGCCAGAGCCCAGTAGAAGAATGACCCTCAGCGCTGCCAAAGGCCCAGGTTGAAATGACAGCCTACTCTTCAGCATCTATCTGTCTCCTAAAACACTAAGATGAGCCAGTCATGCTCCTACCGAGTACAGGTAGAATTAAGTCTTAGAAGTCTTTAAAACACCAACTACCCAAGAACTTGTCACCAAAGCTTGTTTGGTCTCTTTCCCAGCCTTGCCTTGTACCTGCCCTCACTGACAACCATATTAGATGTCCTAGAAGCTCCCCCAAACATGCCATGTATGTTCATGCCTGGAAGTTCTATGAGGAGTATGCTTTTCATAGAAATGCTTCCTTCTGGACCCCCAAACCCACATTGCTACCATCCTGAAAGATCCTGCATGTCCAATATCTACAGATCAGACAGTTTTTAGTCCGCAAATCCTGCTTCAAACCTCTTTTCTTCTCCATCCTCTCTCATAATTTCAAGAACACTGTGTTTTGCCTCTTGCCTGGTTCCCATGTCCCCACATCAGAGCTACAAAAGTCTGGGACCAGCTTATTTTTCTTCTGTTTTTAAGGCTCTGTATTCCTGGTGTTTATCACAGATTCTGGTCCGTAATTTATTCCCTATAACTGTCTGTCAAATGAATCAGTGGATAATGTACCTTGTGCTTCCTGAAATTTGAATATAAAACCAGGATGCTGTAAAATTATTCCTTTAACAGAAAACACAATACTTCCCAAAAGTTAACATGTGTGATTCTGAATCACTGCTTATTTCACAAAGGAAGGTAGTTGTTAATTTAACAAGATTTCTTGGCTAATCAAATATTTATGATGTTTCTAATGTTCAGTGTATTTGTTTTATGATGATTAAGTAACAGTTAAACATGGTCTTTCCTTTATTTTCTTTGTTTGGCTGGGCAGTTGTGAGTCATTGAGTCTCAGGTTCGGGCTTGACTGGAAATTAAGTCATCATTCCATGGAACTGAAGCACTTGAACTGTGCAAATCGGAAAGGCCTTTTTTAATGGCTCATTGTTCTCTGCACAGATTTTCACCGCATTACCCCCCTTCACTCTGGGAATCTTCGAGAGATCTTGTACTCAGGAGAGCATGCTCAGGTTTCCACAGCTCTACAAAATCACCCAGAATGCCGAAGGCTTCAACACAAAGGTAAAACCATATGTTTTGCAGAAATGTCACCTCAGAAAAGCATAAGTGCTGCCTTTCGTCTTTAGCTCTGGTTATGGGCCTGTGAGAGAGCTGGAGCTTAAGAGAGAAAACTTGAAAAGTGGTGATACCACAGCCCTCACCCAGCGCAGCAAACCCAGGGAAGTAGAGACCCCAGATCTGAAAGGAAATTTCCAAATTGTGTGTGGCTTTTCTTTCTGTTCCAGTTTATTGCCTCTTTCTGTCATCTTCACACATGCCTACAACATCACTCTGGCCAGAAGTACTCATGGTTCAAGTTCCTTTAGAGCCAGCTGCCAAAGACCCTTTCAGAAACCCCTACATTGAGATGGGGCTGGGACCCTGCCTAACAGTTCTCTGGCCACCTTGCTTGGTTTTTCATTGAAAAATAATTGATTTCTTTAGCTAATGAGAAAGATTGGCCAGACCTGAGCACAGGGATGAAGTAAGTCATGGGTATTTTTTTCAGTCTGGGAACCAGAAAAGTGAATACATCTAGATTAAAAAAAGAAAAAGAAAATCGCATAAGGCAATCCTAAGTAGGACAAAGCTGAAGCTGGGGTTGATTTTACAGGGATTCCGCAATTGTAAGTGACACAGGGGATCTAGCCCAGCCTGCCAGTCACACCTGAGAATAACAGAGTGGTTGAGAGTCACCACTTAAAGGGAAGATGTGTCCCTGATGTGGCAAAGAAGGCAAAGATACGAGCACAACTGCATTACTGTATTTCTATCTTAGATGTTTGTGCAGGAGGGAAGTAGGAGGTTTGAACAGAGGTCCATTGCCTAAGTCAGTTAAAATACAGTGTGCTCATTGTTTGCATGATTTGCTTGGGTAATGACTGATGTCGTAGGAAGGAAGCCATAGGACATCCTCAGTAGGAACATCTCTGGAGGCTTTGTTTTGAGCCAACTATTACTGAGTGTTCTTTCAGAATTGTCTTATTTGGGAGAAAGCATAATAGATATCTCCAAGACTGGAAAATATACAAGGAGTCAATCCTGTTCGAGTATCTTCCATATACACAAGGACACTTGGATGACTAGGTGTATTAGTCTTTGTTTACTATGATTCTATCAATGAGAAATATGGCCTTTTTGTTCTGCATTATTTGCATAAATCAAATCTGTTTTCTAAAGCGTTTGGTTCAAAGGATATGTGAGGTGGGAAGTAGGGAATAGACCCATTTGAAAATAGAAGAACCGAGAACACTCTTGAGACTTACCTGAGGTAACTTGAAGTGTTTTTTGTATTTTTTTTTTTTATTGTTGTTTTGACTTGGCTTTTGTTTTCTTGGTGTAGATGCTGAAAAATCTCATTGTCCTAGAATTTTTTTATTATTTTCTGTTGTCCCACCACTGCTTAAGATCAAACTGTATGATGAATTTTCAGAATAATTTGTCTATTTTTAAATAAATTCACTCTAACTTTAGTAGTTCTATCATTTCAGCAATTAAAAATATTAAAATACATTTATGGCATTAGAATCAGAAAGAAACTAAAGTTTCTTTTCTTTTATTTGAGCATTCAAGTGTTAAAAGAGAATTTTCATGGCATGATGTTAATGCCAACTCTAAACATTAAAAAGTTAAAGGGGAAGGATTTGAAGTCATAAAACAAAAGAGTGAGAATGCTTTGTTTAACTGACTTTTTAAATGTTTTTAATGCCTTCACAAAAGTACGGTTTCACTCTTATTAACATTCTAACCTAATGCCCGTTTCTGAATGATTGTAGAATGTGTTGTCTTTCTTATGATTCTAAATGATCCTAATGCATTTTTCAGATGTGGATAGATTGTATATTGGTCTATGGATATGTGTATATATCTTCATATTATCTGGAACTAGTCCAGTCATTTGTATGTAAAAATAAGGAAATAGTTTGTGTGTGTGTATTGACTTCAAGAATAACATGCTCCTCTGGAGCTGAGCAGTACACTGCCTATGTCCTTCACAATGAGCCGTCTGTTGAGTTGCACAGAGGTCAAGCATTGCAGGCAGTTCCTGACTCCCTCGGTTTGTTTTCCCGTAGGTGTTCTGGGGTCACTGCATCAACGCCTTGGTCCACTCCCTCATCCTCTTCTGGTTTCCCATGAAAGCGCTGGAGCATGGTAACGCTTCATGATTTCAACTGTCAGCAAGTAGCTTTGCAGTCCCTCTGGTGCCAGTTGTTCACAATTTTTTCCCCAGTTCTGCAGAACTGGAGATCACAAGAACAAATTTTAGAAGAAAAACATGCCTAACATCTGATGAGAGCTAGTCTGAGCTTTATAGCTTGTAGGTTTCATCCATTCTGGCTCTGAGACCCCATTTTCTTTCCAGTGAGTTTAAATACTAGGAATTTTAAGCTGAATTTTTAATAACTGTTTCAGGCAAGGATCTTGAAGAAAAACACTGTACCGTAATGAAACATTGATTTCTTTGTCTATGAATTCGACATTTTCTGTTAGTTACTTAGGCTTTTGTTTCCCAAACATCACATACCTACATGAAGAATAACTCAAATCTTTTAAGAGTTTAGTCTTATACTTAGTTTACAGAAAGAATCTCCTTTCCTTGACATACAGCTTTTCAAACTTTATAAGTTTGTTTGAAGTCTAATTCTCCTGATTGGTTTCAGTGTCCCCCATAGCTAGAAGAGGATGTGTAGGAGGTGCTGACTCTATATTTGTTCACACTTCTTAATACATCCAAAACCTTGCCTCATAAAGAAACATACAGTTTAACTCAGAAAATGATAATGTATCATGAGAATGCAACTCTTTCATCCCTTTCAAATAGTAATAATCCCCCTGGGAAAAATTACTCCAAATGTTCACTAGACAAGGTCTTTTATTGTTCAAAGAACCAGAGAATATAAAGTTTCTAAGCTGCTTTCTTTCTGTGTCAATGTTCTGTGCTTCAAACAGAAATGTTTCATCCTCACCGATATTCCTTAACCTATTAAATACTGATAGAGAAAATGCATGCACCAGTATAATATACCCTATGACCTACTTTTCAATTTCACCAGATCTCCTTTTCCTTTTAGATTTTCTATTTCTAGCCCCATCCCTAAAGAGGACATTATAGTGAATTATTTACTTTTAACTCTCAAAACTTCCTGTGATCTTCATACATGATGGATTTAAATTATTTTGAAATAGTTTTGTAAGTAAGAGTTTGCAAATTTAGGTGTTGAATGTAGTTTTGTTTTAAAAACTCTGACAATCTGGTGATAGAAGCAGACATCATTGTTACAGGATAAACTAGTGATAGAATTACATTGTCTGATAAGCATAGGAATAATTTTTATGATAATCTTCTGGTCCCTGACCCCAACTTTCTGTATTTGAGAAGAAATAGTGAATAGCATGAACTGACCTGAAGTGCTATCCCTAGACCCTTCCATTCATATCTAGACATTACCCTATGTTCCTAACTTCAAAGTGGTTGCCTTTGAACTCTCAGAAGTTTTACATGATTGTCACCTACTTGCCTGTTTCAAAAGGAACAAATATGGTCTCGTCTCATTTTGCAGTAGAGATGATGTTTTTCTAATCCTGGCATTATGATAATGTGCTTTTGATATTGTGACTTGTAATTTATATTGGATTGTTATAATTAGATTCCATTTTAAAAATCCATTCATGTATCTCATGTCCTCTATGTTTAAAAGGGGATAGACTCCCAATAGTTACTAATTTACCGAAAAGATATCACCGAGTAAATTTTAATTCAGCTTCTGCCACTCTTATCTGCTTTACTCAAATTTGGAGATTTGCCTAGCAATTGAATGATATTTTTCCAGTTTTTATCATTATCACCAATCACTCTCAATGTTATTATTTCATTAAATTTATTAAACCTGCAAGGTACGGATTTTCTTTTCATTGTGCTCTAAACATTATCTTGTTAAATGAAACTTTAAGGTGAAATAATTTGCAAATATTAAATAAATTTGGCATAGAAAGGCAGGCCACTTATGTTTTTATTAGTTTACTTCCTCTAACACAAATTGAACATTTTAGAATTCATTTCTAAATTCTCACTATTAATATAAAGTAAAAATGATTACATAATTGCTTGTTAACCTTATTTATTCATGTAGTATTTGTGATCAAGATACCATTGTAGATTCGAAGAATCATATGCTCAATGAATTAGTGTGAGTCTTACATTTAATGTTTGCAATCTGGTCAAGGACATTAGATTCACAAATGTATAATGCTAGTCCAAGGTATTAAATAACTGTCTCAAGTAAAATACAAAGTATTTATATTTATATTTCAGAGGACTGAGAAAGAAATCACTTACATTTGAGATTATTAATGATTTGTTGAGGAAATAACATTTAGGCTTGATTGGTAATCTATGTAGAATTGAGATATATAGAAGTTGAAGGAAAAACCAAAAATAAAGTGGGGGATATCCAGGCAGATATAGAAACTGAGCTCAGCCTTTGAATGATGGAAAACAAGGGAAAGATTGAGAAGGTAGATGAAACTAGTTTTAGAGGGTTTTGAATATGAGATCAAGAAATTGATCCTTTTTAGGCATTAAAGAGTCAATATAGAATTTAAAATAAGGAGAATATTGTGATCAGAGCAACATAGGAAAATCAGTCTAGTACGTCTTAGAAGATAAATGGTAGAAGGATAGCTACAGGTAAGAATACAAGTTATGTCTCTGGGTAGACTAAGGGAGAGGTTAAGGAGGATTAAACCCAGGAATTGGGAATGTATTTAGAAAGGGAAGAACATGTTTTGAGAAAATTTATTCATCAAAATCCTGACTTATCCCTAATGACCAGACTCTGAGACTGCAATGGATATTAATACTGTCCATCTTGCCCTCTGAAGGCTCACATAAGGTCAGAGTGGATGATCAGGAATTAAGTTTACAATTGCTTAGTTACCAACATGTTGAATGATAGAGACTGGGCATAGACTTCATAGGGATACAACCCAATCTAGTTGATCAAGGAAGAGTCTTCTCCAAAGATTTAAGCTCTTGGAAGTTGAGTGTAGGGGATGAGGATCATCGTATGTAGCCAGCACGTGTGGGGACAGATGGAGATAAAGCGCATTCTGGCTGGGACACAGCAAGTGCACAGGACAGGTGCTGCCCAGGGACCTGAGAGGCCATGGACAGTATTTCTCCGTGGGGGTCGGGGGTGGGGTGGCTGTGGACTCTAGACTTTTTTCAAACTCTGATGACCACTGTAGGATCCTGCACATCCATGACCATGAGCAGTAAATGTTGATGATCTCATCTTCCTCTTTCACAGTCTCCGTGCCGCTATAAATCAACTATGTCAAAGTCTCCTCTAGGGACAGCAATAGCACCTCCAGATGTGACAGCTATAGTATGGGGTTGGGGGGAGGGTAGTTACTGGAAAATTAGGTGAACGTCAGATCATTCAAATTCATGGAGTTTGAATTCTCAGTGGAGGGTTTGAGGGAGGAGAATTGCATGAGGGAGCTAGCCTCTGAAGAAGATAATATTATTCTTTGAGAAATACATGGAGATTGGCAAGAGTGTAGGGTATTTTTGGTGAGTTTTTAATTTTTTTGTTACTTTTGGTGAGAGGAAGTCAGTGATGGAAATCAAGAAAGATTGTAAATTTGAGAAGCCCCGGGTATAACAGCTGATTTGATTACATGTTTATGTGTGTTGATTAGCTGTCCTAAATATAAATGCTTTATTATTATACTTTGAGTTGCCATTTAAAGTAGGAACAGGACATCAATCTGAGACAAATAGGGGCACTTAGAAAGAATGGCGGACCCTGATTCACATCTTTAGGACTCCTTCTACTCCCAAAAGCTGTTCGAAGTTATCAGACAGCTGCCCACACATAGAGCCCTGAAAGAGTTTTTCTTGACCAGAGGCTAAGGTCCCTAGAGCAGATTCATTTTGTTGTTTGATGCTATGTGGATTCTGTCACAAAGATGGTTAATTTTACTAGGAAATTCTGTCTTCACTTTTCAGGGAAAGAGGCATTGTTCATTTTGGGTACGTAAATGTTGGGAAGAAAATAATTTCTGAGAAGGTGTGAGCACATTGTTCATTCCTTAGAAAGCTTCCAAGAATTTCCCTTTGCCTATTTTTACATGGTTTGGGATAGACTTTTGAAAGCACTTTTCTCTGATGGAGTTGTGATGATTAATTTCAAGTTTTTAAATAAGTTTTTCCACTCAAGCAATTCAGTAAATCAAATTTCTTCCAACCATCACAACCTTATACTTGCCCCCATCATTTTCCTGCTCCTCCCACACTTTGATCCAAAAATTGATGCTAGGTTAAAACTAGAGATGTCATCTTTTCAGGAACCAAAATTCATCTGAGTCTTGGTGTCAGGCCACACTCATGTTTTCCATTGGTGTATCTGGTCTGCATATTTAAGCAACCCTCCTTGAAATGGAATGTGGCTCTTGGCAAAAGAACATAAAATCAGTTTTGATTTAAAATAAAAAGGAAATTTTCAAATTTTTTTCGATGAAATTTAAGAGTAAGGTGATGGAAAAGAAAGTATACTTACTAGCAGAGAAACATTCCTAAAAATATAAAATTTCTCAATTCTCCACAGTCCACACCCTGGAAACTATTCCCACTGCTTTTCAGAAGAAAAAATACCATATGACTACTTATTGTATTGGTAGTAATTAAGGAAAGGGATTTTTCAACATTTTTTGGGAAGTCTATTTTATACTTTTGATTAAAAGAAAGAGCAGTCATGCTTTATAAAGTGAAATAATAAAGCACACGTATAAAATGAAACAGCATACTTCTCTCTGCCTGTTCATTGTTGGATCTTTTTAGATGGCTTCTACCTGTTTTTTTTACATTTGGCTACTTTATATCCTATAATTTCTGATAATTTGTGATGTTTGACATTAAGCTAAATTTGGGCAATCCTGCCAGTGTTCTCTGAGATTGCAACCCTTTCGACTCAATTATTTATTCATAAAAAGAAAAAAGTAAGTATTTCTCTAAGCCAAACCAGTACTGTTTTCCGGGGTTACAGGAGCATACACAACAGATAAGTTTCCTTTCTCATGGAACACACACCTAGAGAAGACACACTTGAGCAGGAAGTGTTACAGAAGAGGAAGGTCAAGGTCAAATGGAATTATTTCAAGGAAAGCTAACCTTGCTGGGGTTATAAGGATTGCTTCCTGTAGGATATAATGACAAAGTTGAAGGATGAGGAGGAGTGACCTAGGAATACGATAGGGAAGTTTCAGGTTGTGGGAATAGAAGGGGTTGAAGGAGTATGGATGTACATGAAGAAGGCATCAGGGGATAAATGAGTAGGAGTAGGGTTATGAGACACAGATTGCCTTGAAATGATATGAATGAGAAAAATTGATCACCATTCCAGGACTTGGTGAGCCTATTGTATTTACTTTTAATGGAAGCCACTGATAGATTTTAGGCAGAAAACCATATATCTTGTTTCATTTTAATGTAACCACACTGTCAAGGATAGTTGTTGGAATGCAGTTGATTGCATGGTCTAGTGTAGTGACAGTGGTAATGGAGAAAAACGGGTGGATTAAAGAGCTGTTTAGGAGGTAGAGTGGAATAGATTAAATAGTGCATTAATTAACATTTCCCTAAATACCTGGTTGTACTTTGTTATAAACCTATCAGGAACATGTGCTCTTACAGTCACAAAGTTTACCCCCAAATACTATTTTTTTAAGAAAGGTACATGGTTAAGAAAAAAAAAAACTGATATTTTGTTTGGAAAAACAGAATTAGGCTGGAATGGCCATTGGTTTCTTTCACTTAAATATATCTTATGTTTTAATGTCTTCTTAATAAACTCTGTGTTGTATTTTAAACAGCGAAGGGTGGTATAATATTGTTCGAAGTGTGAGCCAGAGTTCCCAGATCCCACCCTTACCACTTTAGCAGAAAATTGAATAGAGGTGGGATATTGACCAGGTGGGAATAGCTGCTATAACAAACCACCCCCACATTTCAGGGTCTCATCCCAATAAAAGTTTATGTCTTATTCATATAATCATAATATGCAAGAGTGTAATGACTATATTTTCTCATTTTCTGTATTCTTGATGCTCTGATATTTGAGGCCTTGATTCTACACAGACTGTTTCTCCCAGAGCTAGCTAATTTCCTGAGAGAGCAAACAACTCCCCTGCACAGATGTCTCTGATATGCAAATTACCAATCTAGAGTCCAAAACTCTGCCATCTATGTTATTAAATGCTCCCAGACCAAACCAATACTCTTGTACCCTAAATCACTCCAGTCAGATATCAGACAACTATGGATCACCCCTAAAAGTACAAAACATATCTACCCTGCCTTGTCCATTTCTTCCTATGGACACCCCAATAAAGTCTCTGAGCCATGCTCTCCCTTCTCTTATTGTTCCTTCTGCCCTCTGACAAACCCTGGAACATCCGCATGTGACACTGCATCTCATCCCTTGCCTCCTGTTTCTAGGGAACTGTGAGTATAAACCTCTTGCTTCATGACATGTTTCCATCTCTGTAATTTATCATCCCTGATGTAAACAAGCCCTAGGTCCATTTCAATACAATTGGACTCCATTTAGTGCATGGCCCCTGAGTTGACCCTGGACCTAAACTCTAGAGATGGACTAGCAGACCTATTGCTTGTTCTTAACTGTTTCTAATGGGAAATGATCCCTTGCTTCTGTTTATGTCTAAATGGTAAGAATTAGTCACAGGGCCCCACCTAGGTACCAGGACATGGGGAGTATTCTTTTTCTCTGCACCCAAGAGTTAAGAAATGGAATCCGTAGTCTGATAGGTGACTGTTTGACATTTACAACTAAGTTTACTTTCCATCATTTATAGTTCCCTTTTAAAATTTAATTTTAGTAAACAAAAATGAAAAAAGGAAAAAGCTTTCAATTTTATATCCTTAACTTTATCCAGAAGAAATGCCTATAAAATGGAGAAAGTCTAGCAAAAGGCTTGTATAACCAGGAACTTAACCCAGCGCTGGTTATGAATGTAGTTATAATCACTAGCACTTGTAGAAACTCTTTCCAATATTTTATACCATACTTTACAGAGAAAGGAAAAACTAAATTTTCTTGTAAATGTTGGAAGTAAGTGTTGGAAGTAAAAAGAATAATGTTAAAGATAAGATAGTATAGGCATATGGACAAGCTAGTTCTAAAAGTTTATTTATAAATTACTTATTGAAAACTTGGAAAAAAATTCATCTTGATGTTAATCTAATGATAGCTGATTAGCATAGTAGTTCCTCTTGATCTCTGGAGTCCTAAGAGGCCCAGAGTGTGAGGTAGGAAAAGGAGACTTAATGTTCTAGAATCAGGACTGCTCTGAGCTAGTGCTATGAAAGTTCTCAAAGTGAAAAGGCAGGTGAAGAAATGCAGGAGAAACTTGGCTTCTGCTGTCCATCCAAACTTCCAGGCAAATGTCTCGATGTCAAGAGAATGGTGTCCTACCACCTCAGTTCACTTGCCTGCAATTTTCAATTCAGGTATTCCACGGAGTCTTACTACATTAAAAATACATATAAATTTACCCTCATCTGTTTTCTTGATTTTTAGACCCTATCTTTTCTGACTGTACAGTACCATGCTATAACTTTGTCTTCAGTTTTGCTTTTTGTCATAGCCATTACTGAATACATTTTTGTAGTGTAACTGGGTAATGCTGTAATGTTTTTAATGAGCATTTAATTGAAATGACATCTTTAGAAAATGTCATCAGCCTAACCTTTGGAATATTCTGAAATAAGTTCTTGATCATTTGGTCTGTTTAGGAAATGAAACATACTTTTCTTACAAACTGGGAGTGTTCCCAAAAATATTTTCAAAGACATTTTTGCATTCAACACTTTCGAACTGTCACTACTAATGTGGAGGGCCTGTGTGGTTACATCCTAGTTGTTCACAATTGTCTGTCTTAGTGACTATGTTTTCAGTCCTCAGTTGGCCAACTCTACATTGTGTCAGTCCCCAAACCCAACCAGATTTTGCAAATCCTTAAGAACGGGCTCAACTCTTGTAGCATTGTGGATCTTGTATTGATCACAACAGGATGCACAGTCTGTCCAGGACAGTTTCCATATCTGTACTTTGTAATGCTTTTGGTGTATATAGTAAGCAGCATCATTATATCAGGTTTTACATTCCTTGCAGTCCCAGTCAGATCATTCTAAATGTGACTCAGTCCTTTGTCAAACAAAGCAGATGGGGTATTTTTCTTACTCTTTTAGGTTCATTACTCTGTGAACTTTGTAGCTGATGAACTTTGGGGACAAGCAACACTCATCTTTTTCATTTCAGCCCTCATCTGGGTGAACATGATACTAGATTTGCGAAAGGCTAACTGATCTCCTACAGATTTCATAAAATTCCAGTTTTTCTGATGCAATCAGCAGCTTAATCCTTCTCACCTCTTCCCTGGCTCTGTCAAGCCTTTGTGTGCTAATGATAGGTCTCAGTTAGAAAGGATTCAGAGTTCTGCTGGGTAAGACAAGAAAACAAAGGTTTGGTGAGATCTCCTCTGTCCTTTGCACTTTTGAGGGACCTCTTTTACAGGGATCTTTTCAAATCTTTGCTTGGTTTGGCCCTCTGCTGGTCTCAAAGTTCACACTCTACTCACAATCTACAGGGTAGGGTCTGCCTCCGAGCGCCTTGCAAACTTATTTCCGTTTTTGTCTGAACTGTTCTTTCCCCTCTCATTGCCCCCTTTCTCCCAAATTTCTATCTGTATTAACCTATGCTGCTTGTCTGAAGCAATGTTTTTACTGCCCTTCACACAGATGGTGGTAAATTATCTTCTGAAGGCTAGCTTGAAGAACTCAAATACTTACCTTGCCTTGAGGATTTCTTTTCCCCAATCAAGAAGAATCCACATGAGATTTCCAATATCCAACTAAAATAAAAAAACAACTGAACTCCAGGAATGATGTTTTTCTGAGTGAAGTAATAAAATCATAATAGCACTGTTGGAAACAAGCAAAGTGGAAAGAAATAATTTGTCAGAAATATGTTTCAGGAACAAATTGGACAATCAAAACAGGTTTTTCTAGCCTGAATTATCAGCAAGCTATAGCTTATTAATGCATTCATCCACAAATGATTTCTTAGGATTTCTGATCAGGATTGAGTCACTGGCAAGTTTAAACAATAAATGATGCCCACAAGATATTTGCTTCTAAAACAGTTGAAATGTAACCTGCAAGAGAACAGTCAATTCCTTGGGGATTTCCCCAACAGATTGTGTACAGAGTGATGACTTGTGACTTGTTTAGAGGATCTATCTTTTCAGAGGCTCCTGGCATGTACCAGAATCTTAAATAAGTGTGGGAGTTTCTCCTTCAAGGGATAAATTATTTCCAAGTGGTATTAGTTTTGACTGGGAAAGGAGATACTCTTTCCTAAGCAGACAACTAACATGTAATGTTGGGTTATCCCTCCAAAATAATGAAAAGAAATTAGATTTACCCTATCTTTTCTAAAGTTACCTTAAGTGTAAGAGAGTATCTCAAGTGTGACAATGGTATCGCTTATCAGTAGCATTTTACTGTCATGATGAGTTAGAAATTAATGCGTTATAAAACCCTAGACGCTACAATTAGAAATGTACTTTCTGTTTCCCTATCTATTTCTTCTGTCCATGCCAAATTGCCAGCATAGTGTTCTTAAGGAACTCTCTGAAGGTGCCCTGTTCCTAAATTAACTCTCAGTCCCACAGGTGATCAAAAACCTAACCCGTTTAAAGACTAGCTAGCTTTGTGAATTATGTCAGTTTGTATGAAGCCTCATACTGCTTTTTCTGTCCTGATTCTGTGAACATTAGCTTCCTCCATATTCTTTTCATCTCATGTTGCTAGAGAGGAGGGATCCCTCCATGCATTAGACTCTCTTATTTCAGAGTGTGTTCTCCTCTACCAGTTTCAGCTCCTCTTGTTTTCTTTGCTCCTAATATGGATGATTTTGACTCTAGGGGGACAGTTGGCGATGTCTAAAGGCACTTTGGTTGTCACAAGTAGAAGTTGATACTGGGCATCTAGTAGACTAGGCCAGAGTTGCTGCCAAACATTCCACAATGCGCAGGATGAATCCCTCACAATGAAGGATTATTTGGAAAAATGCCAATAGTGCTGAGGTTAAGAAACTCTGCACTAATGAAATACCTACCCTAACTCAGAGTAAGTCAGGTCTCAGCTGCTTTCTGTTACTCCCCAATCTGTGGACTGTGCATATTTCCTGATGTAGTACAGAATTTCTGTCATATCGATCTAAATTTCTGTTCACTTTAATTTTCTCCTATAAAATTTCTTTCCATTAGATATTGGTATTTCAGAGGAGGAGTATTCCTTAATCTAATTATTTTCCCGCCTTGAAGTGATTGTCTTTTATTTTGGGAGGTCCATTTTGCTAATTCAGCGATTGCAGACTCTCATTTTTACAAAGTTTACAGTTTCTTATTGTGCAACCACTGCATGTTATATAAATTTCTGATTTGGATTTGCAGGTAATGCTAGTTCTTAATTACATATATTGTTTTGCATATGTTAACACTAGTAATAAGCTGAATATTAGATATATTAGAGAATTTCCTCTATTAGTGAGCATAATATAGAACACTTAGAACAGTGCCTGCCATATAATTCTGTTTTGATATTAGCTATTTTAAAGTAGAATTTCTTATGATATATAACAATTTCATTTCTTATGTAAATATCCTTAAAATATGAAGCATGTTCTAATCCTCCATATTAGATGTTTGCATGTTTAATTTTAGTACATGAATCAGCTAGCATTTGAAATAATAATATTAAAAGGAAATATAGAAAGTTGTAAATTTTGATTTTCATCTCAGTGTTCAAACTTTTCCTCTAGGCTCTGTACTGCTTAATGTAGGTAGAAATTCAGAAAGGCACTCAGATCATTGATCTTCTCAGTGTAAATACCTGTTCTCCATTCATGAAACACGGAAGATGAAAATGAGACTAAGAAATACATCCTTAGCTAAATTGAACAGGAAGAGCTAAAACTCTCAAGTCTCTACCATGAAATGCCTGGGGTTGACTAAATAACTTGGACCTTAGAATCTTAAAATTTTCTATCTGAAAGGAGTCTTAGTGATAACTCAATCATCACCTGTAGCTGATGTATCCTTTTTATAGATGTGGAAACTGAGACTCATAACCTAAAATTTTTTAATTAAAAAATGGCAGGATGAAACAAGAGAGAATAGCTGGAGCAAGGTCTTCTCTCATTACTGGCATTTTTTTCTACTAACGCAGCTCCTATCTACCTCATTTTTTAAAATATCCTTTTGTTTCTCTTCTTAATAGCACCATGCTTCATAACATCTGTTCTTCTTATTGCAAATGTAAAGAAGTTTGATCACTTGATACCAAGTTTCATGTTCCAATCTCTTAATTAGTGTTTCTATACTAAAATATCCAGAACCAATTTTGTCCATCTCAAGTAAATGATACCATCATATGATTATTAATTCAAGCCAAAAAAATTTTGAATCATCTTTGAATCTTCACATTATTTTTCATCCCCTATTAAAATCAAGCAAATCCTGTCATCTCTACCTTCAAAATATGTGCCAGTTATATCATTTTTTACCAACTCCAAAATACTGTTCAGTAGAACTACCTGTGTTGATGGAGATGTTCTTTATATGTGCTGCCCAATATAATAATCACTAGCCACATATGGCTGTTAAGTATTTGAAATGTGACTAAATGTGACTGAGAAACTGAAATTTTTTTAATAACAACTTTGATATATAATTTACAGACCATAGAATTTGCCCATTTAAAGGGTGCAATTCTATGGTTATTAATATATTCACATAGTTGTGCAACTCTTGTCTTTTCAAATATTTTTATTATTGTTCTTTTATTATTAAATTATGAGTCCTTTATACGTTCTAGATAAAGTTTCTTATCATATACATATTTGCAAATATTCTCCATTCTACTTTTTGTCTTTTTACTTTCTTGATCGTGTCCTTTAAAGTACAAAAATTTCTAGTTATAATGAAGTTTAATTCATCTAATTCTTTCTTTTGTCATCATATCTAAGAAATCATTGTAAAATTGAAGGCCAAAAAGATATACTTTTATGTTTTAACCTAACAGTTTCAATTCTATTATCAATTTTTTTTGTTAATTTTTTTATTGAGGTGAAATATTTATAACCTAAACTTCCATTTCAACTACTTTAAGTGTACACTTCAGAGTCATTCATTACATTTGGAATATTGTGCAGTTATCACCATTATCTATCAAAACATCTTTTACCAACCTAAATTGAAATTCTGTACACAGTAAACAATAATTTCTCACTCTCCCTCTCTTCCTCATTTAATCAATTTAAATATAAACAACCACAGCATTAGTACTACCATATTAGACATACCTCCAGTATCATCCTTTTGAAAGGATTGCTACAAACATTTCCAAATTGGTATTGCACTCATTTTTATTCCATTCTTGGTTACCCATGAATGGACTCTCACAGAAAAACTGGACTGTTGCTTTAAGAGTATAACTCCTACCATCTCGTTTTCTGCTCAGAGTTTTTCAATGGTTTCCCATCACAAACAAAGAAATTCAGATACCTCACCATTCCCTACACTGATTTACCCTTCCAGTAGTCTGAACACACTCTTTCCTTCTCTGAGAGCGAAACTGGTCGTTGCGATGGACTTTCAATTCAGCAACACTGTCCATATTCAGATATTGGCAATTTCTCTTTTCTCTTCCTCAAATACTCTTCCCCCTAGATAGTAATGTAACTCACTTCCTCACATTATTCTGATCTACTCAAATATGACCTCTCTCAAAAGATTTTTCCTGAGCTCCCTATCTGAAAAAGCAGCCCCAGTCTTTCTCATTCCATTGCTGTAGTTCAGATAACATTGTGAGTTAATCTTTTCTTATCCCAAAATTTACTTATCCTGCATCAGGAAAAATGAAATGTCCCAGAGCTGGATTCAAGGACCCACCATTGCTTGTTTCTACCGCATGATCTTTGTGGTATTTTAGAAAAATAAGCAGCTAATAAGAGTCAAATTCTTTAGCAAGCAGGTGAATTCAAATACATATATACAGCAACTCCTGGGTTGAAAAATGTGAATACAAAAACCCCTATATCCTCAGCCTATAGGCCACAGACATGAATCTGGGTATAAAAAATAAAAGGAGATTGGCAGTGTCGCCCCAAAAACCAATTCCTGATCTTAAAATAGGCTATAGCGCCTTAGGATAAAAACCAGACTTTTTGCAGCAGTTTAAGCTAACATGAATTACACGATTCTAACAGTTTTGTCTTAGTGATTGTCATATACATTTCAATCTCATCCTTAAAAAGAAAAAATTAGAAAATATATTAAAATTAAAACTTCAAAATCCTAGTTTTATTTTCTCACTGTAGATTGTGTTCCCTTAAATTGCAGATTTCAGAACTTCATTTAGTTGTATGTGAGAATCTGAGTAGTAAATATCCTCCAAAATTAAGTTTATTATGTATCATTTTTATTCATCTGTCTTTCTTCTTTTAGTGGCCTATAATTCCATTTTAGCAAAATTTAAAGGTGAATGTAAATGGACACTTAGAAACAACTCTAACTACTGGCATTGATAAAGATATATTGTTTGCATTTGTTTGTCTTTTCTTAACTTGGCAAAGAAAGATTTTAATCTTTATAAAAATGTATATTTCAATGCAAATAAGTGTTTGGGCTTTTTGCTTATTGGAAACCTGGTTTTGTTTCTTTCCTCTGAAAAAAATATAAGGGCAAAAATTCAGAGTTAGAATGACAAAATATTAGAGTCACAGGCAAAGAAATTTTGAAAAATCTTTACATTTTGATTGATGTTTCTGAAGTTGTATTTGTATCTTCTGAATAAAATGGATTTCAGGCTGCTTTGGACATTAATGCAAACTTCTTATTTTTCAGATACCGTGTTGGCAAATGGTCATGCCACAGATTATTTATTTGTTGGAAATATTGTTTATACAGTAAGTTTCTCTCTATTTCGTAAACCCTTCTTAAATGATGTGTGTAGAATGTGCTTCTCTAAAGCCTTTATAGACAGCCTTCCCCTATTACTAGTTTTACATTTGTAAAATGCACTTTATAGATTCCTTAAAACTCGTAATGGTTATGAAATTCTTACATCATTTTTTTAGGGAAGGCTATGTAGTCAAGGTTTCTAGACAGATGATTGACAGATTTTATTCTTTGTATGATCATTTCCCATCTACCTATGAAACAAACACCATGGGAGTTGATTTCTCCAATCTTCCAAGCTAAGAAAAGGGCAAAAGAAGCTACTACTTATTTGAAAACAATCACTAGAATGAGGGTTTTTCTTGAACTTAACCTGCCTTTTATTTTTCCTAAAACTAATGCTTTGAAATTATTTACCAAGATGGCCCTTTCAAAACTCAACTGCCTTAGATATTGGGGACATTGGGATTCCTCATAGAAAGTGAAAATAATTCACTGAGTTATTATTTGTCTAATATGTTTCCCTAAATTTCCTTCCTGTTCACAGTATGTTGTTGTTACTGTTTGTTTGAAGGCTGGTTTGGAGACTACAGCTTGGACTAAAGTAAGTTTTCTCCAGTTATTTCTGTTTAGTGTACATTTTTATGATGTGATATTTTTATATCTTGAAAAACCAATAAAGCAATATGTATCCATCTTATTTTAAATTTTGCATGTAAAAATTGTGGTTTGATCTCACCAGGGCAAATTTGTAAGCCAAAGTTTCCTTATGATTAATTTATTGGCATTTATAACTTAAAACAGCTTAAGTTATTAAAAGTCATCTCATTTCAAATTTATATGTACATTGTAAATATGTATGTGTGTGTTTGTATGTAAAATGCAGAAGGCAAAAAAGGGAGTTTTTAATTTCCATAAAGTTATCACTGAGAGATAGTCATTGTAAACAGTTTACTGTGTAATCTTCAGATATTATGTATACAGATATTTTTAATAAGATAGTGTATCACAATACATGTAGTTCAGCGAGCTTATATTTTCACTTAAAAATATGACCAACATTTTCTATACCTTGAAGATTGCATCTGTATAATTATTGTTCATGATTAAAGAGTATTGAGTTTTGTATCCATCCCATTATTTTAGACATTTTGATTATTTCCAACCTCTGGGGATTATGACCAATGCTTCCTCCTTGTCTATCATCATGGTTTAAATATCTCACCTAATTCTGTGCTGAGAAAGAGGGGCAGGAATAGAACATCAATGTAGAAACAGGGAATCTTTTAAGAGACTTGATGGCAACATATCCTGGGATATTAGAGAGGATATTAGGAGGGATTGAGAAGAGACCCAATTCTGGATTATTAAAAAAAAAAAAAAAAAAAAAACTAACAGAACTTGCTGATGGATTTGATCATGAAACATTGGAAGAAAGGAAGATGTCAAGAATCATAATACTAAGAACAGAGAAGAAAATTAAATTCTAGATTTTTTGAAGTTCCTTGGAAAGTGAAAAAAGCAATGGAAGCTTCAAAATAATAAAAACATCTTGATTGTCTGTTAGATGCTGTCATATTAGATTGATGAGACCTTGTTTCATACGTTTCCAAGTTGCAACAAATGCCGCTAAGTAACTGAGAGGGGTCTGCTAACACTTTGAGAAGAATCTAGAGTAAGTCAGCTCTGGGGGCAAGAATATCTTCAGAGTAGTTTGGGGCACTAGTTACTTGAGTTCTTTGTTAAACCTTCGAGACAAAGAAATTAGATTGATTGAATTTTCCAGCGAGCAGGAGTCATTGAAATCTACCTAAAGAAGGGTAGCTTGGACACAGGGATTCTGCAGTTAGGTGGCATTCATGTGACTCTCCCATGCCATCAGAGAAGCCTGCCTGAGTGTGTGTTTTCTTCTGCAGTTTAGTCATCTGGCTGTCTGGGGAAGCATGCTGATCTGGCTGGTATTTTTTGGAATCTACTCAACCATCTGGCCCACTATTCCCATTGCTCCAGATATGAAAGGACAGGTCAGTGCTACTAACTGTGAGTGAACTTTCCATGTCTTATGACAATGATGCTTTTCTGTGTCTGTGAATGGAACCCCCTCCCCCTCCACAAGCAAAGGTTGGTATTGCCTGCTTCCATCAAAATTTATCAAGAGAGAAATAAACGAAGTCAAAATACCTGGGAAAGGTGGTTCAAGTCACAGAAATGATATCTGAAATTTTACTTGTGGTGAAATTGCTAAATTAAATTCGCCAACCTACCCAATGTCCATTTCTTCATAATGTATTATATGTTCTTTGCACACAATTCTGATGATCCTTAAAAAATTGGAGATACTTTGAGTTGTTCATAATCAATGTTTGTGTTTATAGTTTCCAAATTATTTATATTCTGATTAGTTGATATTGACCTGTGAAAGGTAAATCTAACTCTATTAACCAGATGAATAATTAGCCAGAATCTCTCATTATCCATCTCTTGACCTAGATAGGCTGTGATTTAAGACCCTTATACCAGTTTGCATTTTTTAAAATATTTCTCTTCCTTTGTGTTATCTTTGTTCACTGTTTAAGACTGAGTTATCAGTAATGGGAAACTGTGTCTTAGAATCCCACACTATCAAGTCTTGGGAGGAATTTGGCAATCCTGTGGTCCAAACCTCCTCCACTTACAAGTGAATATGTCAGGCTCAAGCCCTGCTGGCTTACCCAGCAAGCCCGCTGCTGGGACCTTCCCACAGTCAGCTTGGTCCTAGTTCTCTGGCAGTAGGCTGCCTCTGGCCCTGTGCTTTAGAGGGCCTCTGTGCTGGCCTTTTCTGACAGGATTTGTTTTTCATGGGTGAGAATTTTATAGTACATAGAGCCAGCACCCTCACTTTCTACTGTGCCCGGGGATTCCCAGGACCTGGAATTTCCTTCCCAAACAGCTAAAGGTCTGCTCTTGCAGGGTGCCTGGTCCTCTCCTCAAATCCAGGCCAGTGTGCATATCCTTGGGCCCAAGGCACATCTATTTGCAAGGGATATGCCGTGGGACCATGGGATGTTTCAGTAGGAGTAGCCACTCAGATTTTCATGAGGATGCCCATGCTTTAGGGCAGAACAGGGATGGGACGAGAAGGACTGGTTCTGGGCTTCCACTGGTATTCCTGCCCCAGGAATTCTTATTTTATGAAAGACCTATTCATCTCACATCTTTACCTCACCTGTGCTGCAAGGAAGAACCCACATTCCCAAGTTACCCACATCTAGATATGTGTCAGCAGCTGTTTCATGTAAAACAATCCAGTCATCGCTTGCCTTTTACTTGGTACATCAACCAGTAATATACTGCAGGGTCTCTGGGATCCCCTCTGAGTGTAGGTGCTGAACAGGAAGGGCCTGTCCTACAGGAGTGGGCTTGTAGATGCCCTCATGTCTCTTTGCTTCAGTAAAGAACATGGCCAAACACTTACTAAACTTTTCAGCTATTTTCCGAATCCAGGTGGTAGAGGAAATCACAAGGCATGCATTGAATGAATCAAGAAGACAAAGACACTTTGTATTTTTAAAGAAATCAGTTCTATTTTAAAGCAATATTATTCATCCTCCAAACAAACCAAGAGAAGTATTCACTGCATGGAGGATCACTTGATAAGGCATTGCTGCCTAGATGATATTTTATTCAGGAAATTTTACAGCCCAGCACAATAAAAGGGACTGCAGCAGATGCTATAGACAGTTTCCTAAATTAGAGGAGAGTGACAGCCAACAGGATGGGAGCCATTGTTGTGTGATTGGCTGACAAAGTCCCTCTTAATGTCCTCAATAGAGAGATGACCTAGTAAGCCCTTTGATATACATTTGTGCCAGTAACTGATTCAAATATGTATGAGTTAGGCTTGTTGCTTCAAAGACTCAGATTCATAGTGAAATTTCCAGAGTTGGAGACTTTTTAAAAAAAATTTTTTTAAAGTAAAGAAATTATAATATTAAATCAGGTTTCACTTTTATGTAAAAGCTTTTTTTATTTTTTCCTGAAACCATGTCATTTTAACATTTGTGATTGGTTGGTTGGTTTCCATGAGGCAAATGATGCTTTGAAATTGAACATAACTGACTGAGGTTTCATTAAGCATTGAATGAGATGATTAATGTAGTTTTAATGTCACTAGATTTCTCAGTACGTAATCTGCTGTCTGTGATTAAAGTACTGTTTATTATCTCTAGTCTCTTTCCAGAAGAAAGCTCTTAGTAGGGACAGGTGTCAGAAAATAATGTCAGAGCCAACTTTAATACTCCTTCACTTGGTGTCTACCACCTAGTAGTTTGCTTATTCTTTGAAAAGTGGTAGAAAATTATTTAAAAAAAAAAATGTTAACACTTTTGGAACATCACTTAGGTGGAAAGTGGATAAAATTATCTTGAAGTCTCAGAAAGACTTTCTACTGTCTCAAGAGAAATTAGATGCTGTTATAAAGTAATGGATCCAGTTACAGTAAGTTACGCAAGTTGGCTCTTTCAGGAGGCTTTTGCGAATGTCCAGATCATACCCAGCCCTCTGGTTCTGGGCTTGTGTTGTGGATTGAATTCCTCTGTGGAAAGCCTAACCCCCAGTGTAATGATGTTTGGAGAGAAGCCCTCTGGGAGGAGATTAGGTTTTAAGAGGCCAGAGAACAGGCACACTTGTTTGGTGCCATGTGAGGATACAAGGTCACTGTGAGTCGAAGAAGGCCTCACAAGAACCTGATGCAGTCTCTCTGATGTCAGACTTCCAGCCTCCAGGACTGTGAAAGATAAACTTCAATTGTTGGTAAACTACCCGATCTGTGATATTTTATAATAGTAACCCGATGTGTCTAAGACATTTGGTGAATGTTTAGGACTGACAGATACTCTGAATAAATAACACTTTCTCTTTATTATTCCTGTTGTTGTTCTTATTTTTACTGCATTTTAAGAATGTTTCTAGTGAATTTTATAAACTGCTTTTTGTAATTCACAAAGCAGTCAGCTTTTGCCAAATGAACTTTGTTCCTTTGAGTTCTTGAGTTACACTAGTCTCCAATAGCAAACATTTCTCACTCAGGAGTGAAGACAGACTCAAAACACAAACGTTCTGTCTACTCATAGCATCAAAACTGTTAAAAAGCTGCATTGTTTCCAATGGGGTTGCCTAAGCTAATTTGATTAAATATTTCTTTGTTTTGTACAACATATTGGGATTTTTTCTCCAGGGTGTGGGAAGGAGAATACAAGTTTTCCCTTGAGAGCAAAAGAAAGACAGGGCTATAGAATGAGAGTTATTCTCCATTGTCAAAGAATCTTTATCTTCCCTAAAGCACCACATAATATAGTACATGAAACCCACACAGACAATGAAAGGGATGTTCCTGTGGATTTTTTTTTTTTTTAAATCAAATAATTAATCTGTATAAGTCTCTAGAAAATTTACATGTGTGGGACTTTAAGGAGTACCCTGTTTTTCTATTTTTCTATATCCAAGCTAGATCAAAGTTAATCAAAAGCTCAGGTTGTGTTTCTCCTGGTTAATTCCATTGTCCTCAGCAAGGGGAAATATGTGGTGATACTTTTTTTTTTTTCAGAGGAGACCCTGTGCTTTTCTCTCTCCCCAGAGCATAAACAAGGGTATAAATTTTTCCATAGTAGATCCCCAAAGCCAGTGTTCAAGGTGGAAAACAATAGACTTCCTGTAACCCCATGTTGCCTGCTGAAACAGAGCTTTGAATAAGACAGATGAGGAAAACTCATCTAAAACTGGGTGAGGAAATGTTCTTATCAATTCTTTCACTTTAGGAGTGCCTGAAGGGCTGCCATCTTATTTGGCTTCAGTTTAAAAGTCAAGAGACCTGGGGTGCCCTGGTGGAATAGTGATTAAGTCAGCTGCCTCAAAAGGAGCACAGACCACGCATATCCCTAGGACCTGAGTTTGAGTCTCCAGTCTGGGTAGAACAACCAATGTGAACAACTAAGTAAAAGTAAAATAGCCTTAAGACAAAAAAAAAAAAAAGGCCTGCCTCAACCAGTTTTGTGACATTGGAAAATCACTTAACTGGCATTAGCTTCCTTATTGGGCAAACTAAAACCACCCACATTAGTTGCCTCAGTGGATGTAATACAGATATAATAAGATAACCTTTTGGAAATGTGAAGCATGTGTACTCTTCTTTATCCTGGAATGATCAATTTTTGAACTTTTTATTTTTATCGAAGGAACATCTCATTATAACATTTTATAGGTATAAGGTATGCATCCATGTAAATCAACATCTGTATATAATGCATCAAATTTGCCATCAAAATTCTCATTATTTAAACTCCCAATCCCTTAAACCAAGCCATTTTAACAATTTTAGGCCTTGATGTAATATTTCTTAGTAAGGACTGCATCTGAATCATCTGGATCTCTTGTTAAAATGACAGCCTCCTTCCAAAATACACACACACACACACACACACACACACACACACACACCTCTGTATGTAAAACCCCAGCCTCTGAATAAAGCTCCAGTTTCTTCTTCCCTTTAAAGTGTGAACCTTGACTCTAAAACACCTACAATATTACTCTATTATGATGCTTAACCCTGTGGTGGGTTTTATAAGAGAAGATAGTATGTTTGAGATGTTCACACTCATTTTTCATGATGATGATGTGAGACCCACCAGTGACTGCTATACATCATCTCCTTTTTGAATAGAAGATTGTACCCAAAGACATTACATCGTTCACCGTGGAAAAATACTTTTCACCAACTTTGGTACTTTTCCTTTAAAAGTCTTTTCATTACTAGTAGAAGAGAGGAAAAAATTTTAACTTCAAAACCTACAAACTGCTAACTCCGCCTGTGCTGCCAAGCTCCAGCTCCAGCCAGTTTCTGGCAGATGACAGAGTCTTTTTTTCATTATTATTATTCCAAATACAGGAATGGGTTTACTTTTGAGTTTTATATATACACTGTATATACGCAATGCAAATCCCAATGGACTAAAAGTAAACCAAAGGAGGAATGGTTGCTATTTTGCCATCTTTGAATAAATGTAGGTAATTACTCATCTTCTCTAGGTCATTGCCTTCTCCTGGACATTGCAGCTTAGTAAGAGCTCAGGCCCAGGTATTTTCCACATGAAACAGAAAAAGAGGGATTTTTTTTTCCAATTTCACATGCTCTGAGAGGTAACATCCCAGAGGTACAGGTAACATCACGTCAGTCACCGTCTGTGCTTAGTACAGTTCCAGAAGCTCTCTGCAAGACAGAAGTCTGCCCTGGGGCCTGGAGACCACTTGTCCTCAGATAAACTTTCCTGGTGCACAGATAGATTGTTTGTCCCCTGCATTCACCCTCCTTCACCCTCACAGATTATATCCACATAGTGCTCAAGAGGCCCTGCACCTTAGGGGATCACTTCCAGCCTCAACTTCAGGGAGAACTTGGGTCCAATCCCCCTGTAATGAATGGTTTAATTACCTGGAAGGAGAGAAGCGGAGACATTTGCTGGGGATTCTAGGGAAAAAGTACATTTCCTCCTAAAAGGCATCCACCAAAGAGATGGCCTTCAGTGAATAACATTTTTCTACTGTGAGGCCTAGAGTTGTTCAGCCACAAGGAGGGACGTTCCCAGCAGAACCCTCCTGTTCCTGTGAGAGGTGGGCTAGAAAGATCAGTACCACAAAAATCCCTCGTGATCATCAGGGCACTATGTGGAGCAGCCTTAACGCCACAGCCGTGCCAGTGCTGCCTGTTTTTGTGAGGAGAAGATGTGTCGGAAGCCCCTTCACACATGCGAATGTGCAGCGTTTGCACTGTACCCACAGATATGTGATCAAGCAAGGAAATAGGTGATTTTTAATCCCAGTGTTAAGGTTTTCATAGAAAATATACTACATTTGCATTTGGATGCTTGTCAATTTGTTTAGAATTTGGTAAAGAATTAGCTTTACTGTCGCCAGTGTTTAGGTAATAGCCTCCCAGCTACATCTCATCTTGTAAAGTTTTAGGAATTACTGGAGTAGAGAAATACTGAGTGGAGTAGTTCTCATTTTCTTCAAATAATGAATTTTAGAAATCTATGGTCTGACCGGTGGGAGAAGAGGTAAGTAAGTCTCTTCAGGTAGGAAGTCCCATCAGCAGAGGCTTGCCTGTTGATTTGAAATAACTTTCTGGCATCACCTTTGTACAGTTGTTTTTAAATATTCAACTTGGCTAAATTGTTGAAGCTCAGTTTACATTTTGGCTTTTAAGATTCTACACTGAAATGGTAAGACTAATTTAAAAGATGAAATACATACATGTGTTTCTGGCCACTATTATTACCTGAGCAATGTTAAAAGGGCTCAGACCTCCTGGCTCTCAAGTCTCACTTCCATCCATGGGTCCCCTTATCTGTATATGTCTGCCTTCTTTGACAGCTCCCCACCCTGCTCCCTCTCTGAAGCAATCACAAGAACTGAAAAAAATTAAAACTCTAACAAAAAATTCTTCATTGATAGTGAAAGGAAAATCAGAAGCATTCACTTGATCTAGGTGGGTTCTCACAGGCCTATAAAAACTGGGGCTCTAAAAGCAGAGAAATCAGAAATTGTTATTCAGAAAATGGATTTTGTAGTTGTTACGTGTCATAATAAGTTGTTTTTGTTTTCCTTTTCATGATAAACAAGCCAGGGGAAAAGGTATAGTTTTTAAACGGTGTTAGCTCCTTAAAGTGATTTCAGATTCTCCCTTCACAGGGTCACAGGAACTGCACTTACTTTATCTCAGTTGCTTCTTTTCATCCTTGCTTCATCTTCTCCCCGATACAGTCCTCTCTCTGTTTTGGCAGTGCGTTTTATTTTGGCCTCTCGTTTCAAAGATGCTGTGTGTTCATTAGTGGCTGGATGGCTTTGATTGTGAGTTATTTTTCTCTTTGGTTAAATATTTTGTGGTGGTATTGGCATATGTTATTATTTCTGATGTTAATTTTGGTGAAATATCTGTCAGCAAGTACACATTACATGTTGATTTTGTTTGTTTGTAATATTTATACTCAGTGGTCACAGAGGATGTCTGATGTGGTTGTGAACTTTTCCTTTCTCCAAATATGTGGGAGAGTGTATGTATGTGTGGCGCTGGAACTGGGACCCCTCCAGGGCTCTCTGACTCTGCTGAGGGAGATGGTGTTGTCTGGTGACCATGGCTGTGCCTTCCCACTCAGAGCCATGGGTGACGTTGAGGTTTGGTCTTTTTAAGAGGTTGAAGTGCAACCAGACAAAGGATTTGACAAGAAAAGATGAACATGACAGGTTCAACTAAGAAGGGAGAAAATGAAGCACGGCCTGCTGTTAAGTATGTGCTTGAGTATCCCTGTTTTGTCAATGACTCAAACCTATTGTTTGCACAGTCCAAAGGACCAAAGGATGACTAGACAAAGTAGGTGAGATTTCCCATTCTTATTGTTGCCATCGGCTTTGTAAATGTCCTTCAAGGCCATCATGTGCTTTTTGAACCTGGATGAATCAGCTGCCACATGTGTTTGATGTGCCTTTGGCTAAAGACAGGGAAAGAAAAGCCTGGGTTACCTGTATTTATGTCCATGGTACACTTTAATTCACAGTTTTTGTGGGGTTATTTTTGTTTTGTTTTTTTTAATGATTGCCACCAGGATAGAAACTGAAAGAAGTGGGTGTTTGTGTGCAGACACTTCCAAGTGTGTGCTGAAGATAAGCCATCTCCACTCTGCTCACCTGGCTGCTGTGGTGGCATCGTGTCATCTTTTGCCTGTCCTTCAACCATATCCCCCTTTTCTGGTCAGAGTTCTTCCCCTCTTTGAAAATATGCTTTCACGTAATGTTGGTTTTACCTCTATTCCACCTCTGGGTCTGGACCTTCCACCCAGGACTGGTCAACCAGGATATTCATCCCATGAAAAGAGTGATTGATTGGGAATGGACATGGTGTCCCCACGGAACCACCAGGGCGTTCAGGAAGTGAGGTCAGAAGGTGCCAATGTACTATGGGAGCACAAGCAGGAAAGAGAGAGGAGAGTAGTGCGAGCATGGGGTGAGAGACTATGACAGGAGCAGGGGGCTGGTCTGAAGGTCCAGAGGAATGACTTAGACCTTTATCCCGAGGACAACAGGACACCAGGGGAACTACTATGTTGGATTTGTGTTTTGAAAGACTATTTTGGCTACAATAGAGTCAAGAGTTTTTTTATTTTGTTTTATGGAAACTAATAGGAGAAGGGGAATAGTCTCTTTATGTTGAATTTTTTATAGAAAGGTGATGTCACCCTGGAGGTGCCAAGAGCCATCACAAAGGGAGTATCTGGCTGACTGGGGATGAATTCAGCATGGACTGAAACCAAACAGAAAAAACAGCACTGTGTGTACTCCTGCATTCACAATGCCTGAAGCGAGGGCCATCTCTAGACTTTGCAGTACACACTAGTCAATATGTTCCTATTTTTGCAGAGGACAATTCAAATGGGATTTTTGTTATTCCTGACAAAAGTTTTAATTCATGAAAAAAATAATAAATTACAGGCACTAAATTGGAATCGGCTGAGTCAAGTTAAGAAAGAAAGAACTCTTATTTCCTTTCTAGAACATTTCAAGTCCGTCTGGACCTATTTTGAGTGTTCAGTAGCCACATCTGGCCAGTGGTTACTTTATTGGATATCACAGTTCTTGACCAAAGAAATTCAGAAATGCAGATATATTCTCCAAAGCTAAATTTATTGCAAGCAAGAATGAAAAAATAGGTAAAACCAACCTCAGATGATATTGAACCTGGGAGTTTAATCCTACAGGCCCCTTTTCTGCAATGAGGTTATGGACTATCAGACTTTGATTTCAGTCAGTTGCAATTAAAATACCTTGGCGCTTATACAAGAACTCCCCCCCACTCACCAAAAAAAAAATCTGAGAACAATAGGACTATTAATCTATGCTTATTAATTTCTTTAAGCAGAGTTTTTAATTCAAGTTTCACAAAGTGTGGATCTGACTTGAAGTAGTTTTCCTGTAGTTATGGTTAATTACCCTAATCATTTCCTCCTGAATATGACAGGAAAGTGTTCAGGACCCAGAACTCTGTTCACATTTATGTCATAATGCAGCCAGTGGGGTAATAATAATATATATCACTGAATACAAATTAGATATGTTCCAAAGAAATGACTAATTCATTCAATAACTGGCAATGCCTAAATTGGATTATTTGATGCCTTAGATTATGTGAACCATTCTAGAGTGTTTTGCCCCTTCATCCATCACTAGATAAAGCCAAGCCCTGTCATTCCTACTTATGAAATGTCTGCATCCATTCTGTTCTGGTCCAGTCTAGTTAGCTGGTGCTACATACTTTCCGGACTATTGCAGTAGCTTCATAACTAGTTTCTTATCATCTAGTCTGTCTGGGTCCATTGGTTTACTATAACGAAAACCATCTTTCAAAACACAAATATATTGTAATCGTTCCCCTGGCTTCCAGTTTCTCTTGGGATGAAGTTCCAAGTCATTTATCTGGCTCCATATCCCTGGACCCCTGCTCCTGTCATACCCTCCTTATCAAACCCACACTGGTCTCTCACTTCTCTGCTCACTCTCCCACAGAACATTTGCACTTCCCCACCCCACTTTGTGAATGTCCTGGTCTCTACCTTCTGTCTCCTAAGGCTATGCAGGCCTCCCATGAGGGCAAGAGTACCTTACTCAGCATCTCTGACCAGTTTAAATCCCCCTACTACATGTTTTCTTTATATAGTTTACCTCTGCATTGTTGTGCTTAACACAATTTAAATTTTACATGTCATTTAACACCTCATACCCATTAGGATGGCCACTGTTAAAAATAAATTATTTTTTAAAACAAAGGAATAAGTGTTGGTGAAAATGTGGAAAACTGAATCCTGTTGCACTGTTGGTGGGAATGTAATATGGTATATTATGGAAAGTAGTGTGGCACTTCCTCAAAAAATTAGAGTATAGAACTATTGTTGGATCCAGTAATTCCACTACCGAGTGTATTCTCAAAAGAATTGGAAGCAGGATCTCAAAATATTTGCATACCCTTGGTTATAGCAGCAACATTCACAATAGCCAAGAGGTAGAAAGAACCCAATTATCCTTTGACAGATGAACAGATAAACAAATTATTATTTATACATACAGTAGAATATTAAGCAGCCTTAAAATAAAGAAAATTCTGTCACATGATGCAATATGGATGAACTTAAGGATATTATGTTAAGTGAAATAAGCCATTCTCAGAGAGACAACTCCTGTGTGATTCCACTACCACCATTTGAGGTACCTAGAGTAGTCAAATTCATAGAGACAGAGAGTAGAATGGAATGATGTTTGCCCAGGACTGGAGGGACAGAGAATAAGAATTTAGTTTTTAATGTCTATTTCAGCTTTGCAGGATTAAAATTTTAGAAATCTTTACACAATGTCAATATAGTTAGCACTACTGAACATTTTAAACATTTTAAAATGTTTAAAATGATACAGATTGTGTGATGTTTTTGAGCCACAATTTTTAAAAATTTATATTTGTGTGACTTCATAATTAATATGTTTCTCCCTCTAAACTGTAAACTATATGATGAAAGTAAATGCTTTAATATATCCTCAGTACACACCTCCCATCATTTCTAGCCTCAGTTAATATTTAAATGAGTTAATAAGAGTGAACTGTTTTTATGTAGTATTGGGGACTCTAGTTGGCTGAGTGCAGAGAGAGAGGAGGAAGAAACTCTTTTATTTTTATGTTTGTATTTTGTTGTTCACACTGGCTGTACCTCCACCCCTGCCCTCTGCACCCTGGGCCCTGGACTCAACCCAGGGATATGTCTTTGTGCTCCTTTGGAGGTGATTAAATCACCGCAGCTCCACCAGGGTGTGTCTAGAATTTTACTTTTCATCATTAATGTGGGAAAATAATTCTTAGAAACAAAAGGAAATGGGGGATAAATGGTTGCTATTTTGTGTTAACTATTTTGACTGATAAATCATTTTAAATGATTATGAAGTCTTTGCCTGGCTAAAAAATATCCATTAAAAGAAAATTAAATTTTACACTAGGGCATTATAATTATTTTCTATAATATAAATTACTGATTTATAGGAGGTTTTTGAATCTGATATAACCATTTATAATCATTATTTTGGAAAACAGTTCATTATTCCAAAATAGTTTATTTTATTAGGAAATATAAAGTCGAGAAGTAATTTTAGGTACAAACTTCCAGTGAAAAGATAAATAAATTCCAGGAATGTAATATACATTATAATGACTATTGTTAACAGTACTGTATTGTAACATTTGAAAGTTGTCAAGAAAATAGATTTTTAAAGATTTTCGTCACAAGAAAAAACTAGGTGATGTGTATTAATTAAATTTATGTAATAACTATTTATATGTGTGTGTATGTATATATCAAATCATTGTTTTGTACCTTCAATTAATACAATATTATATGTCAATTCTAGCTCAATAACACTGTGAGGGAAAAGAAGCAACTCTAGATAGTTAAAAAGTAGTCTACCTGGGCTTGTTTATTTGTTAAAAGAAAAACTCGTCCTTAGTTTCCATGTCTCCAAATTAATGGAATAGCTTAATGAAGGTAGTGTTATCACAGAGTATGAATGTGTGTTCTAGTCAAGTCTTTTATGACACTCTTCTGACATAGGTCATCTTCGTGATAGATTGCCACCTACTAGATGACATATTACGGTCACTTCCTCCCAATATTTTTTAAGGAAAGTAATCCTTTATTCTTCAATATCATTCATTAAACTGCCAAAATCAGGAGTTATTCTAGAGTTTGGTTTTAATTTGTAAAAGGGTGAAATGAGCTTCCAAATTTGAAACATGGATTATCTGACTAATAAAGTGATGTATTTCAGCCTGTATCATGTATGAATTCTCCTAATACTTTAGTTTCACTATCATCGAGTTTTTTTTTTCTATTCAGTAGTTCACTATATATTTTAACTTCTTTAACACTAGTTCTTGATTGTCTTTCCTTTGATATCTTCTATCCCTTCCATCACCCTGGTATTCCCTCTAACTCTAGTCCTAATGCAGTAGTTTCTCTAGGATAACACCATTATGTTTCTTAGGCATTTTCCTTTCTAATCTTAAACTATAGGTCCTTAAGTTTAAATTTAGTTTATTGATCACAGTTTGCCAAGAAAGCCCTCTCAAGCTACTAAAATCACCATCACTGTGAATTCTGAAGATATTTTATAAGCCCTCAACTTTCAGACAGGACTTAGAAAGTAGCTGTGTTCACATTAAGAACTCATTGAGAACAAGACTTGTAATATGCAATTTCTGACCAAGGGGAAATGCTCCTTTTCTAGTGACTTTCTAACAGAGCCTCTCTTGAGAGCCCTCTATACCAGAAATACATATCTCAGTCTTTGAGGGTTGCCTAGGAAAAATAATGTGTTAAATAGATTGTAAACAAAAGGTTAATAGTCAAATCACTCACTTCCACTCAGCATTGAGAAAAATAAGTTTTCTGTTACCCCCATAAGATGGAAAACATCTTGAGACAACATACCTACTGTATGTAGAAGACCATTCAGTAAGTGCTGAAGGAACAGATGATTGAGTGGGAGAGGAATATAAACCAAATGTCCTGATTATGTCCCAGTCATCATCAGTCAGACTCCCCTCGACTTGCTGAGTTACTTGTTATTGGTTGTATAATTCATATCAAAACTAATGAAAAATGTTCTAGGATAGTAACTGGTGAATTTAAATAATTTTGACTAATTCTGTCATCATTGTGTATATATACCACATCTTTTTTATGCACTCATCTATTGATGGGCATTAGGTAGTTTCCAGCTATTGTGAATAATGCTGCAATGTACATGGGGGTGCATATATCTCTTCGGATAAGTGTTTTTTTTTATGTTTTTAAGGTAAATACCCAGTAGGGAAATAAGTAGATCATGTGGAATTTTCATCCTCAATTCTTTGAAGAATCTTCATACTGATTTCCAGAATGGTTGCACCATTTTACACTCCCACCAATAGTGAATTAGAATTCCCTTTTCTCCACATTTTCTCCAGCACTTGTTGTTTCCTTTTTGGGGATAATGGCCATTGTCACAGGTATGAGGTGATAGCTCATTGTTGTTTTGATTTGCATTTCCCTGATGATAAGAGAAGTAGAACATCTTTTCATGAACCTGTTGGCCATTTGTATGTCATCCTTGGAGAGATGTCGATTAAAATCGTCATCCAGTTTTTTACTGGATTGCTTGTGTTTTTTTGTCCAATTTTATGAGTTTTCTATGTATTTTGGATATTAACCCCTTATCTGAGGTGTGGAAAGTAATTATCTTTTCCCATTCAGTTGGATGCTTTTTTGTTTTTTTAGGTGTGTTTCTTTTGCTGTGTAGAAACTTTTTACTTTGATGTAATCCCTTTTATTTTTAACTTTATTTGCCTTGTGATGGGAATCAAGTTGTCAAAGATATCTCTTAAGTCTATGACCAGTAATGTTTTGCCTGTGTTTTTTTCTGTGTATTTGATGATTTCTGGTCTTAAATCTAAGGAGTTAATTTTGTGTAGGGTGTTAGGTAGTGGTCTAGTTTCAACCTTTTGCATGTGACTGTCCGGTTCTCTCGGCACCATTTATTGCAGAGACTGTTCTTGCTCCATTATAAGGATTGGGCTCCTTTGTCAAAAATTAGATGCCCACATATATATGGGTTTATTTCTAAGCTTTTAATTCTGCTCCATTGATCTTTCTATTTTTATACTAATACCATGCTGTTTTAATCATTATTGCTTAGTAGGTGAGTTTGAAGTCAGGGAGCATGACTCCTCTGCTGTTGATTTTTTTCCCTGAGGATTGTTTTTGCTATCCTGGGTTGTTTTTTTTTCCAAATAAATGTCATGGTTTTTTTGTTCTGTGTCTGTGAAGAATGTCTTTGGAATTTTGATAAGGCTAGCATTGAATCTGTATATTGCATTGGACAGTATGAACATTCTGATTATGTTAATTCTTCTAATCCATGAGCGTAGAATACCTTTCCTTTTCTTTGTATCATCTTCTATTTCTTTTAGCAATGTCTTATAGTTCTCATGGTATAGGTCCTTCACTTCTTTGGTTAAGTTTATTCCAAGGTATTTCATTTTCTTTGATGCATTTGTAAATTGTACTGTTTTCTTCAGTTCTCTTTCTGTGTTTTCATTGTTGGCATACAGAAATGCAACAGTTTTTTTAATATCAGTTTTGTAGCCTTCCACTTTACTGTATTTGTTTATTTTTTAGTAGCTTTTTGCTGGAGTATTTGGAGTTCTGTATGTATATTATCATGTCATCCATGAATAATGATCATTTCATTTCTTCCTTTCCTATTTGGATACCTTTTGTATCTTTTTTCTTGTCTAATTGCATTGACCAGTATCTCTAACACTATATTAAATAGTAATGGTGAGAGTGGACATCCTTTCTTTGTTCCTGATCTTAGAGGAAAAGCTTTCAGTTTTTCTCCATTGAGTACAATGTTGGCTGTGAGCTTGTCATAGATAGCCTTTATCATGTTGAAGTACATTCCTTCTATGCCTATTTTTGGAGGGTTTTTAACATAAAAGGTGTTGAATCTCGTCAGATGGTTTTTTATGTACCTATTGAGATGATCATGTGGTTTTTGTCCTTTTTTTAATTGATGTAGTGTATCACATTTATTGGTTTACATATGTTGAACCATCCTTGCATCCCTGGAATAAATCCCACTTGATCATGGTGTATGATTTGTTTAATATGTTGTTGAATTTGGTTTGCTAGTATTTTGTTGAGAATTTTGCATCAATACTCATTAAATATATCAGTCTGTAGTTTTATTTTTAGGTGCTGTCTTTATCTGGTTTTGGAATCAGCATAATGTTGATATTGTAAGTGTTTGGAAATTCACCATATTCTTAAATTTTTTTGAACAGTTTATGAAAGATTGGCATTATTCTTTGACTGCTTTGTGAATTCACTGATAAAACCATCTGGTCCAGGGCTTTTATTTTTAGGAAGGTTTTTAATTGCTATTTTGATTTCCTTGCTTGTTATAGATCTGTTCATGATTTCTAGTTCTTCTTGGTTTAGCTGGAATAGTGTACATTTCCAGGAATGTGTCCATTTCTTCTAGATTCTCCAGTTTGTTGCCATATAGTTGCACATGGTATTCTCTTTATAGTCTTCTGTATTTCTGCTGTATCTGTTGTGATTATTCCTCTTTCATTTCTGATTCTATTTATTTGTGCAGGTTTTTTCTTTCTCTCTTTTTTGTGAGTCTAGCTAGTGGCCTGTCTATTTTGTTTATTTTTTCCAAAAAATAAGCAACTTTTAATTTCATTGCTTTTTTGGATAGCCTTTTTGATGTCTATTTCATTTATTTCTGTCCTAAGCTTTATTATTTCCCTCCTTCTATTGGATTTAGGTTTCTGTTTTTCTTAATTTTCTAGTTCATTTAGGTGAAGATCTAGGTTTTTGGGGGTAATTCTTCTTGTTTTCTGAGTAGGATTGTATTGCTGTAAATTTTCCTCTTATTACTGCTTTTGCTGCTTCCCATAAATTCTGGTATTTCATGTCCTCATTATCACTTAACTCCAGATATTTTTAATTTTTTTCTTAATTTCCTCCTTTACCCAATGGTTTATCAACAAAATGTTGTTTATTCTCCACTCTTCTGCAGTTTTCCTCAACTCCTTTTGGTTGATCTCTACTTTGATGCCATTGTGATCTAAAAAGCTGCTATATATGATTTTAATCTTTGGAAATTTATTGAGTTTTGTTTTGTGTCCCAACATAGGTCTATCCTTGAAAATGTTCCATGAGCACTTGAAAAGAATGTGTAGTCTATAGTTTTAGGGTGAAGTATTCCATATATGTCTATTACGTTCAACTCCTCTATTTTGTTGTCTAAAGATCTTATTTCTTTATTGATTCTCTGCCTGGTCTATTTTTTACTGAAAGAGGAGTATTAAAGTCCCCTACTATTATTGTGTTGCTTTCAATATCTCTGTTTAGATCTGTTAATATTTGCTTGATGTATTTGGTTGCCCCATTATTGGGTACATATATGTTAATAAGTATTAAGTCTTTTTGTTATAGATTCCTTTATCATTATATAATGTCCATTTTTTAAATCTTTTTTACCTTCTTTAATTGAAAGACTGCTTTATCTGATATGAGTACAGCAGTTCCTGCTCTTTTGGATTCACCATTAGCTTAGAGTATACATTCTCCATATGTTCTTTTTAAGCCTTTGCTTGTCTCTTGACCTTAGATGAGTTTCTTGCAAACAGCATTAGTTAGGCTTTATTTTTTAATCCATTTAGCCATTCTGTGCCTTTTGATTGGTGAGTTCAGTTTATTTACATTTATACTATTATTGTCATTTGAGAACTTGCTTCTGCCATTTAGATTTTTGTTTTCTGGTTTTGTTGATCTATTTGTTACTTTGTTTATATTTTTGTAAAGTCTTTTTTCTCTTTGGTTTAGATAGTAGAGCCTCTTTTAACATTTCTTTTAGAGGAGGTTGCAAACTCTCAGCTTTTGTTTGTTTGGAAAAACCTTTATTTCTCCTTCAAATTTGAGAGTTTTTCAGGATGTAGTATTCGTGGCTGGTGCTTTTTATCTTGTAGTATTTTAAAGACATCATTCCATTCTCTTCTAGCCTGAGATGTTACTCCAATGGGAGAATTTTTATGTTACCTCCTTTTTTTCCCTGGCTACCTTTAAGATTTTTGAGTTTCACAATTATGTGTCTTGGTTTAGTTGTTTTACACCAGTATAACTGGGTGCTCTATGTGCTTCATTGGAAAGTTTTTCAGCAATTATTCTTTGAATATGCTCTCTGTTCCCTTCTTTTTCACTTCACCCTCTGGGATACCCAGTACTCTTATATTCCCTTTCCTAATGGTGTCAGATAGTTCTCTGAGTGTTTCTTTAATTTTTTTTCCATTTAATTTCTCTTTCTTCTTCCTCCTGACTCCTTTCTGCATTACTACCCTCTATATCACTAATCCTTTCCTCTATTTGGGTTTTCCCATTTCCATAGCTTTCTTTATTATTCATTAATTATCTCCTTTAAATCCTGTATTTCTGTTAGTTTTTTTCCGTAGGACTTCAATTTCTGCCTTTTGCTCCTTAATTATATGTTTGACATCATTGGTTTGTTTCTCTGAATTTTCTTTTAACTCTCTGAATTTCTTTGTTTGCCACCTAGAATTCCTTGTCTGTTAAAAAGAACCAATCTTCCATGTCTTCAAAGTAAATTTCTGGTGAACTATCATTTTGTTGTGAGTCCATTTCTTGAAGTTTCAAGGTGTGTTCTGGTTTTTCTTCCCCATGATATGGGTTCTTGTTGATCAGCTCCTAGGGTTTTTTTGTTTTCTTCAAGGGGGCACTATATTTTGGGTTTTTTTTTTTTTATATTTTAGACCCTTACAGATTTCTGTAGTGTTTTCTGCTGTGTCAGGGAGTGAAGATGGCTGCTGAGTTTGGGAGGGACATGGGGGTGGGGGCACCTGGGAGTGGTGCAGTGGTGCAGCCAGTGGCAGCCTTGTTTTGCTGATAAAACTTGACTGGCTGGGGCTGGGCTACTTGTCCCTACTGGCTGCGCTTGGACCCCTTGTCCTCAACAAATGACCAGCACCAGGTCCTTTCCTTTCCACAGGTTGCTCTCCAGTGTCTCAGCCCTGGGAGCCCAAGTCCCAAGTGGCCCAAGTCCCAGGGTGTGTGGTGTGGTGGGAGGAGTGCCACACCTCTGTGCTCCTATTCTTTCTGCCCTCCAACTCTCTCCTTCTGGACTTTTTACTAGCCAAGAATCCCTGCTGACAGCAACCACAGTCCTCCCCGACTCGGCTTGACCTAGTAGGCTTACCGCTCCCAGCTATATATGAATTCACTCCACTAGGAGTTAGTGGTGTTGCCTCTGCAGTTTCTACAGGAGAGAAACAAGGAAGCAATGGGCATTGCTGCCACTGCAAGTCCCTTGCTGCTGGAGAGCCAAGTGGCCCTTCTGCACCCTCTGAAAATGCTGCTGCACCTTGCTGCCACACACTGATGTGGCTCCAGCAGCAGGCAGTCTGTAGCTGTGCTGTGTGGAGAACAGAGGACTTGCCTTTACCGCCGAAGTCTCTGCACAATCCCAGCACCTTTCTCATCCACCTGTAGGGACAGCTGGTAGAATAAGCTCCTTCTGTTCTCTTAGTACCCCCGGCCAGTTGGCAAAATTTCAAGATGCCTCTACTTGTGTGGGATCTCGTCTTGGTTGTTACCCCTCAGCCCTGGGACATGAACCTGTGTCCTTGGGATGTATGTGGATTGGGCTCCACTGGAGACGGTGGACCTAACTACTACTCCACCAAGGCGCACCTGGCTATGGTCTTTTGTTGTGACTTACTCCCATAAAAAGATCTCTTAAAACTTAAGCTCTTTTTCCCTGCTAGTATCACTTTTTGAGAAGTTATTTACTAAGGGAAATATCTGTAATGTGGACTTAATGAAAGTTGCTGAGAAAGACCAGTTTGCTCTGTTGGCCATCCATTCAACCTTGCCAGTTTGGAGCTGTAGCAACTTGCTAAACTTTTCTTTATTAATTGTACCAATCAGGAATCTTGACTGCAATGAATGAGAATCAACAAAAAGTGGCTTTACTTAAAAGGAATCTGTCAAAGGAAGTGATACAGTTTACAGAATGTATGCACAGGTTTAACCAGCAGGCTCAGGACCTATGGAGGCCACGCCAGGGTAGCGTGGTTGGGACAGGACTGGCACTGTTGCCGTTGGCTGTGTGCTTCTGCTAGTGATGGACTTCGGACTCTACCACTGGGAGTAATCCTGGACGTACCCATAGTGCAGGCTGGAGCAACTGATGGACAAACCTAGCAACTCTGCCAGGACCCAGTCGTTTGCTTTCTGTAACGGTTCTCTAGCCGATTTATTATGAAATGACCCAAATGTGTTATAGAAAGACCCTGGAAATGCCCACATTCTCCTGCAAATAACTGGAGAGAAAACATCTTTTGTACCTGGCTCCCATAAGGGCTAAGAGTGAAGAGAAGAACCATAGGATTTTTGTTGTTGTTGCTTTTTTAACAACATCTCTCAATAAGAAGACAAATTTGTCTGCTTAGCTACTAATTGGAATAAGATCAAGAAGTACAGCTATAAAACATCATATTTAGTAATGAGCATAGAAAAAGCAAGAGTCATCTATGTATGAAAATTTACAGAGGCTAGAGTTTGGGAAAAAGTTGACTTGCGCTTGTTATGCTTAAAGAGGGTGTGTTGGGTATGCAGGGATGGCCTGTTAGGGGCAGAAGTATTGTGATGGATAAGCAGACATTATATAATCCTGCAGTCAGAAATTAGCAACACATAACATAATTCTCTCTAATTTGTCACTAGCTAAAGTAATTTAAATTTTTCCTTTTATTTGTGTTTTAAGAATATTCAGTAGCTAATCTATAGAGGGTTGCCTCTTGGCAAACTTGTTTTATGTGAAATAGCTAAATATTTCATCAGATTAAAAAGTGTAATTTCTTTATTTTCTCAGAATACTGTTGTCAGGAGCAGCCAGAGAGATATAATTAGCATATGTCATTGTGTTAATTAAAACACTGGTAAATTTTCAGCTTAAGCAGATTATTACTAAAACCAAGGAAAGTACTTCTCCATACTGACCCATACAGTGAGGCCTTGAGTGGTAATGACAGGTTTGAAATGAAATTTTTTTTTCCATCAGATCAATTCATGCAAACCTGCTAGAAAAACTTTTCAATGAGGAAATAGTTCTGATAAGCTACCATTTTTCCTCTCCCAGAAACTGTTTATCATGGCATGTTATGTACCCCCTAAATGGAAAAGACAATCTCATCTATCCCAATGTGCTCCCCTAAAAGCTATTCAGAATAAATTAATCTTTTCAACAGAAGCAGCCAAGGTTTCTAGCAAAGGAATTTGCAGTCTTTGTGGTTTGGGTAAAAAGGTGGTTCATTTTACCAGTTTCTTGCTGAAATATGTTTCATGATAAATTCAATCTTTGCTCAGAAAAATTTCCCCAAATCTACTTCTTCTGTGCAAAATTCAACATGAAAGCCTTTCTCTATTGAAGCAGCCAAATACTGAGTTTGTATAGAACTGGGCAAACAGTTTTGGGGCCAAGGTTAAGGATATTTATTGCTGGAGGTATTACATGTGTTTGTATCCAGGAAGAACAAAATTCAACACGGTGACACTGGTTTTCAAATATATTAATTTACTTTCTTTTGTTTTAGAGGGAATTTTTTTTGCCTTATCCCCTTTGTAATCCTTTTCCACACTCGGTAGAATTTGGAAGGATTTTTGCCAGGGATAACTAGCAAAGGTATACAATGTGTGAATACACAGGAGATCTGCTGGTTTCTTTGCACAGACTTCAGAGAAAGTTCCTTGCACTCTGACTTTGGCAGAGCGTGCAGGAAATTCCTCATTGGTCTGCCCAATGCAATAAACAGACCTCCTGCATCTAACCACATCCATGCTGAAGTTTCTTCTGTGGAGTTACTTTTGCTTTTTTGTGTAAAAGTTAAGGGTCCCAGCTTTCCTATTCCACAACTTCTTTAGCTCCTAGGCTTTAGAATTTGTGTAGGGCTGTGTTTAGGGGTTTATAGGACTTGTGGTTTAACTTACTGTATGTTTAGTATGCACACAAGGAAAAGATAGACAAGGTAAGCAGATCCTCATGGATGTGCTTCTGATAAAACTTCTGTAACACTAGATTGATCAGGAAGATCAGAATTTAGCATTTGCCTTTGGGTTGCTCATTAAGGACATTGCTTATCATTGTCAATGCAGGTGAATTCTTCTGTAGCCAAAATGTGACACCCCCGCCTGGCCAGCCAGACAGCCTCAGCATCACCAGAGTGAAGACTTGTTGGAATGTTGAATCTCAGGTCCCATCAGGGAACTACTGAACTCGAATGTGCATTTTAAACAGAGCTCACATGATTCCTAGGACACTTAAGGTGGAGAAGTCCTGAGTCACATCCAAGCTACCAGAGAACCTAAGTCCCTGCTTGTAAGGTCTCCAGAGCACAGTGTGAGGGAGAAAGCAGAGACCAGTAGGGCAAAGAGGAAGGCAAGCTGGGGAGGACATGGCCTGAGTTAAATTATGCTCATTAATTCAATTTGAGGCAGGAATGTGTGTAAATAAACGCCGGCAGCTGCAGAGGTCCTATTTCCTTCAGGGCTCAGGCAGGAATGTCGGGGCCATGGTGGCCCTGAAAACCTGACTGGGGATCAGTCAGATAGCCCTGCAACTGTGAGATAATAACAAGAAGACCGTATCATGGTCATCATATCAGAGAGCCTTCAGCACAAAGCACACTGCTCAACCAAGTGGAGAGGTGGCTGCAGCAAAGATGCAATCTTAATTGTTTGAAAAGATTACACTCACTGGACTATTCCCGCCTCTTTAAAAAAAAAACATCAATGCAGATAGGATTTCCAGGGTTTAAAATGAGTAGGACAGTGCACTGGTTCTACACAGCCTGTTAGCATTTCCAAGTAACTTTTTTCCCGTATGAAACTGAGTCCATGGGAAACACGGAAGAAAAAACTGATTTCTGCAGTTTAACAGCAAGTCCTTTGTACCATTTACCTTTAAAATGTTTACAGGTTTGATTTGGGGGCAGTTCACGTTCATTAACTTTTGGGGGAATGAGCCGTCATCACCAGTAAACATTTAGTAAACCCCACATGGCACGCTAGGCAGTCACTTGCCTGGCTATGAAAAGATAGTTCTCATGCTGCCACTCTTTGGAGCTCAATGGATGTTATTTATTGTAAAGAGACATCTGTTTCCCTGCTTAGAAATTAGCCACAACTCCCTTGCCCCTACTCACTGAGGAATAGCTATAAATGGGAGGAGTCATATTCTTCTTCAATTTTGACAAGAAATGTTTTCCTAAAGGGCTGCTGATGATGGTAAGGTTAGTCGTGTGCTAGGTACTTTACTGAATGCTGATGTATTTAATCCTCATAATCATTCCTAGTTTAAAAAGAAGAAGTTAATAAACTTGCCCAGGGATCACCAACAGTATCAGAGGAGAGGCTGGGTTTGATCAGGACTCCTAACAGCAGCCTTCACTAAACAGCGATGACTTCTCTTGGAATCACTCACTGGCTGTCCCCCCGCAGTGTGCCTGCCTCATGCCTTCTCTGTGCTGTGAGAGCCCTCTGCATTACTTTGTTATTCCAAAAAAAAGTTGTTTTTTCTATTATTATTACAGACTAAGGTGTGTACAAACCCCTCACCCACTGAATTGCTAGGGATTTCAGAGAAGGGACCAGCGTAGAAGAAGCTTTCAATGAACAGAAATTAATTACTCCCGAATGCTGACCGTATCTTCTTCCCCTGCCTGCTCTGCTCCTATAGGAGGATTTGCAAGGTTATCTTTCTTTCCCCACACTGAATGCATTTCAGAGGAGACTGGGGAGCCCTGTCTGTTGACTTTGTGCCAGCTTCTTTAAAGGACTCAGGGAACATCCTCCCCTACAGACCACTACAGGTCAAGCCAGAGAAAACATCACTTCGGTCCTCTTGCGGACCTCACAGGACTCCTGTGAATGCTGGCACAGCCCGCACATGGACAGGAGACATGGGGAATAATCTTGCAAGTCATTGAGACTTTGACTGTCTTGGCAGACACACTGCCTTTAGGAGGGATTTAAATTCTGGCTGAGAATGACAGGAAACAGAGAAAGGAGTTTTCATGTGTAGTTATTTCATCCCCTCATACACATGACCTTTTCTCTTCAGGAAAAAGTGAACTCCAGGGGACCAAAAAGATGAAAAGGATTTCTTCAGGCTCATCCATTTGCCCATCCTCAATATTCCTAACTTGCAACACCATCTTGGGAGATCGATTCATAGGACAGAGGGCGTTTTCACTCTGCCTTCATTGACTTTAGTAAACCAGGACAAATTGCGGTTGACTGGGTCTCTGTTCCCTTCTCCATTGCTGGAGAGTTGCAGAGGGACTCAACAAATTCATATCAATCCTTGCACGCTTAGGTTGGTGACTGTATAGGATTGGAGGAAGAAAACCATTTGACAATTTCTTTCCTTTACGCATCACACCCAACTTCCAAATACTCAGCGCCTGACTTACTTGCAGGTGGTGCAGCGCCCCTGCCTTGCTTCTGCTCTTTTTTCTTGCCTGTCTCCACCAGCTTCCTCTGTTTATTGGCAGGCTATCAGCAGGTGTGGAAGGAAGCAAGAAGATAATTCTAAAATCAGTATCTGCCTTCACTTATGCTTCAGGTTTGTTTTCTGTGGAAAATGCAGAAATTTTGTACCATCGCCATGAGCTGGGAATGCGATGAATCCTTTTTCTCTGCCAATATTAGATGAAGGCAGGTATAGTTACTTTTACTACCAAGTTCTTGCTCCCTACCTTGAGCTGACAGTATCCTGAGCATGCTTTGAAAAGTAAGATGTTTGAAGAATGCGACCCAAATCAGAGGGCCTGGGGGAACAGAATTCCATGTCCCTACGTATCCTGCTGTTTCACTCTTACCTGTTGATCTCAGGTTCTTGGTCTCCTCTCTGAGCCTTTCTTAAATCCATGGGCCCTTTCCCCATCCTCTTCTGTCTACTCTGACTCCCCACCCTCTACCTCTGCTGACTCTGCTGAGACCAAAAGAGCTCTCTACAGAGAGGAAAGGAACTTGGCACTGTGCTCTCACCTGGGTGACCTTTCTGAGTCATTGCCTTTAAAGCAAGGACATGCAAGCAGGCTGAGTTCTGCTGGTCTAGTCTCCGCTTGCCAGCTTTGCCTAGACTTGTTTCTTCACTGTAACCTTAGAGCCAGTCTCTTTCTTTTGCCTCTTTTCTCCTATGCCTTCTTTCCTGATCCTGTCCTCCTCTCCTTCCATCCTTCCACCTGGGCTAAGAGGCTTGCTTCTTAACATGGTTCATTTAAAGACTCAGTATTGAGCCTGGCAGTTGTTTCAAGAATACCACTTTCCCTTCCCTGCTCACTTGCAGAGTCGGGTGGCTGCTGTTAGAGACACCAAGTCCTGAAGTGTTTGGTCCTAACCCAGATAAAGCTTAGTGACCCACTGTTTCTCATTATGTTTGTACCTATTGGTTCTATAGTCTTGTTTCTTTTAGAATTAGAGCCATAACCTGAGAAGACGGGAATTTGATCAGAGCAAGGCATCAGGACCTTTAGTCTCTTTTAAAATTGGCATTTTGCTCAGCCATGGGGATTGTGTCCATTACTCCTTAATGATATGTTTATTTATCTAGCCTCACACAATTCTTTCTTGCTCTAGGTAATTCAATATTAAGTTGTTATAACTAGAACTCTTACTGAAGGAAGAATAGCAAAAGGAATTGTGGGTTCAAAGGGAATTGCAGGTTCAACTTTCCCAAGGGAAATTAGGAACAAACCCTTGCCAAGGAAGATGTGGGAAAATAAGGAAGAGAGCCATCTTCTATGGAAGCACATTAGCTATCTCTGCTGATAATCCGTTATTTTGAAGTTGCATTTGTTTCGAAGAAAATTTTTTCCTACCAGAATATTGCAATAATTAATTCTGAAGTTGGCAGATATGTTATATCATCTCCTAGATCATAAAATTAGTTGTAATGTTTTGTGTCCTGTAACTAGCCAATAATGACATTAAATTTTCTAAACTGCCTAAAATGGCACCAGCTACCTACCCCCCAAAGTAGCTGGAATGTAGGGGTGCTGTTGGTAGAATAAAGAGCTGATGGGGTTGGGTCGTAAATCTAATTAGCAACTGCTCTGGAGTATCCTCGCTGTGGACATGGTGCCTGTTGGCTCTTACTGTGTTTGACTATATGTTTTGTGTGTTTTTATCATTAGGAAGGGCTTCTGTGCCTCTGCATTATATATGGTACCTATTCTATATTGCCGCCCTTTTGGCCTCCCTAGTTTTTGTCACATCTGCAGGTGCAGTCTGCCTTTTGTAAACAGGTCACTAAATCTACACTAATGGTATGAAATAACGGCTGATGCCATGCATGGCCTTACACACTCCACATGTGCCGATGCATACAGGAAACTGAGAGGAGACCTCCCGGAACAGAGCACCTTCCAGGGCCACCTCGTGGTGACTGATGCCAAGTGGTAGTCCTGAGCCATTCTGTACCACCTGGGAGCTGTCGAGTGCGGTCTAGGGGCAAATGTTCTGAGACTCTGGACCTTCTGAGAGGGACCCTTATAGATTTACTGCCACCAGTGTGGAAAATTATGAGGAAAACATGATGAGGTTTCCTTCCAATTTCTAACACCTTAGTATTTCATTTATTTATGTACATGATATTTCTGATTGTTCATTATGGAAACATTTGTAAAGAAAAGGAGAATCAACTTAGGTACATTAACAACTAGTCAACTAGCAGATACAGAATATTTTTCCTTGTATTAATCAACTGTCCCTAAGGTCTAAAGGTTCTCTATAAACATCTGTGTTGTGTGATTACATTCATGGAAAGTTCAGAAACTTGAAAAGCTAATTTATGGTGTTAAAGGTCAGGAGAGTGGTTATGCTTGGATGAAAAGAGGATAAGTGAGAAATAGAAGAGGCATGAAGAGGTTTCTGCTAGGTTTCTGTTTTTTTGGGTTTTTTTTTTTTTTTGAGTGCTGTGTCCACAGTCAATTTTATAAAAATGAAAACTATTTTGAGAGGTACACATTGTCTGCACACTTCCATATAGGTATATATATGTATATATGTCTAACTTCAATAAAAAGTTTACATCTAAAATTTTGACATGAAAGCATAAGGAAAAACATTTCTCCTCTCTCCAACTTTCATTGATAATTTCAGACAAGAGAAGGGGAAGATGGCAACGAATCTAAGTGGTTATCTCCATCCTTCGTACCTTCCTCACATCTACGCTATGAGCTGTTTAGCTTTTAATAATTCTTAATAAGTTTTGGTTTGCCTGTTGAGGGAATCCCAGTTCTCTATTTTAGTTGATTTTTAATACATCAGTACTAAACATATCAATGTTTTTTTAATCTCAGAGTGCTTCCAAATAAATATTCCAGTTTCTGCTTATGTAATGAATAATATAAATTTGTTTCAAAATACTGGCTTGGAAATTACCACCATTTGAATGGTAAACAGAGTCATGGGCGTAAGTGGACTTCCTGTGGCAGGTGACAAAGAGACAGGAACAGAGCCCAGAGCCCCAGGGGACACTGTCATGATAGGGTGAGTGAAAGGAAACAGAAGCTGCCTGCACAGAGTACAGTGAGCGCCTTAAAAAACACAGTTGAATAATTCAGTCATGTTTCCTCTGTAAGTGAAATGGCTTTGAGTGGCTGTGAAAAGCCTTGTCTGAAGTTTTAGGTGAGGATCAGAATAATAACCTGACTGAGAACTTAGCAGCCATAGTTTTCTTTATTAACATACTTCAAAAGATACCCTTAAATATTTTTTATAAAATTCCTGAACCTGACTAATAAGGAGAATTTTCTTTATCAAGTTCACAGAAAGCTAAAAACAAAATACGGGGCTGTGTGTAGCCCCGAGGGGAAGGCTGGCGAGGCCTGGAAGTACAGGTCTCGAGTCTGGGCTGGGGTGCTCAGCCTGGTGGCGTAGAGAAGTACAAGGGCTGGTGGGGCTTCTTACAGATGGAAATTTTACTGCCATATGTAAGTGTTTTCATGTGTTTAAATGTGCATAAAGTAACAGTTTTGTTAATATTACATTTTATTTAAAAATGAACATACTACTTATAAAGCCTTCTTTCTCTTCTTTACTTTTGTATATTTTTCCCTATAATTTCTCAAGGACTATACCAGGGAGCAAATAGCCAAAGTTCCACCAACAAGAGATTTCCCTTTTAAAAAAGAATAATTAAATGTGATTTGTATACCACCTTCAGAGAAAATATTTTTATTTTAGTATTTTGTTGTTATCGTTGTTACTTTAATCCCAATTTCTTCCTCATTCCCCAACAAAGATCATATCTATTCCTTGCTATTAGTTATGTTTAATCATCATGTGTCATATATTTCATTTAAATGGTTTTGTAAGAATAATAAATTTCACAATTTCAGGAAGTTGAAAATCCCCTGGGCAGAGCATTGTGTGAATAAGTTTTATTTTAATCAGCTTTTTTTTTTTTAATTTCTTGGCTAGAAAACTCCTTAAGAAATTATTTTACTTTTCTTAAGAAAATCTTTGAGATGTGGTCTGCTCTTAGCTCTATTCACACTTGCTTGAGGCTCAATAAAGTGTCCTTTAAGAAGGACTATTATTTTAGGCTCTGTGTGGGTTATTTTATGCAACCCTTAGCTCTTTTCCGGTAGATTATCAATACCATTTCCACATCCTCCTGTCCTAATGCAATAACCTCCTTTTAACCTTCATGGTAGTTGAAATTCTGGCAGCACTCAATACTCATTACTACTAGAAATTCTCTCTTTTACTTCTGAAACACAATTCTCTCCTATTTCTCTTCATTGTTGCTTTACCATTATTTCACTGGTTTATCTGACTTCAAGGCTTATACCCTGAGTATCATTTTTTATACCCTAAGTCTCATTGATCTGAAGGATCTTTCATCAGCTATCTTTTTTCCTTTCTCCCTGGGTTACATTACCTATATCATAACCTTCAATTACATTTAAATGTTAACTGTTTTCAACTATATATCTTTAGCCCAACACTTGATAGTTGCTTATACCTGAATTATATTGAAAGTGGAAACAGCCACTTATTCATCTGTTGTATCTCTTTAAATAGCTAACAGAATACCTGGTACATAATAATAATTAGATGGATAAAAAACATGCTCACATCAGTATAATTTTTTAAATGTTTTATATGTTCACTTTTAGGACTTTATCCTAGGGAAATATCCCCTAAACAATGATATACTGCAATAAAAAATATAGATATTTCCTTTCCCTGAAATATATTTGTACTTCTCTCCTGATGTCCAGCAGGGGCCACCCTCACAATTGACATGTTTGAAACTAATGGTTTTATTTTATGAAACTTCTTAGTGGAAGTACAATTTGTGATGGAGATAACACTTTGTAGAATTTTTTTCTTTAGTCTTAGGGGACAGACCAATTTTGAATTTAAGTCTTTGGAACAGAGATGCTGAAACATTTGGGAAACTTTTTTGTTGTCCTAATGGGAGCCTTTTATTGCCAGAAATTAATATCCCATAGAACTGAAGAATAACCTATGAAATTTAGCTTTTATAAACAAAGCTGTGTTTAAGTTCTGTAGAAACAGAAGGTATTGCTTAAAAATGACATGGCAGATGTTATGAAAATTTGTTTTAATGCATTTCTCTCAGGTTAAGTCATGTTTGCCAAGTTACAACCTGGAACAGATTTTGACAACTCAGCAGAGCTCAGCAATTGAGGATCTGCAATGACAGCACCTACATTGTGTGATGGGTCACAAGCATTGTCCAGCCAGGGATGGAAAATGAGCCTCTTATTGCTTGAGAGTATTCTGCTTCTCTTCCTGAGTCACTTAGTAAAGCAAAGCATAGTGGAAAATGCAAGCTACCTTGTCTTTGAGATTTACTTTTACTTAACGAAAAGTACTTCTTAATAGGCACTCTACATTGCTCTTAAAAAACTCATGGTTTTATTCAATATGTATTTAATATCTTTAGAGCAAAAATGATTATGTTAAAAGCCTATAGAATTCAGAATATTTATAATATACTTATTTATATTTTTATTGATATATGCAGAGTGATATACACACAGATTAGGGAGTTCTGTGAAGTGGGTACTATGTTTGGAGGGAACATGCTCTAGTCTCTTACCTTTGCTCTTAAATGTATGAGTACAAACTAGGGCTCAAGTGTCCCACACTGGGGAATCAACAAAAAAACAGAACAACCAGTGATGGTTTCCTTTTGTTTGAAACATTAAAAAGAAATCCCAAGGAAACCTATCTAACAGTTTATTGGACAGGTGATTCTTTGTTGTTTGCCTGATTTGGGAATAATATCCTCTAAGAAAATGGAGATATGTGAACTTTGAATCTAGCGCACATTTTTATTAGTAGATGGTATCAGTGTGGATGCCTACCATGCAGACTGTCTCTTGGTGTAGCACTTTTGGGTTATTTAACAGACATTTGGGTTTTAGGAGTAGAATTTTCTTATGCTATGAAAAATAAATGTAATGGTAATGGAAAAAACAAATGAAGGTAATGGAAAAAACAAATGAAAACTTTGTTTTTACACACACACTCCTTAGTGATTTTTCTTCTTTCTTCCTCCTGTTTGTCTGAGCTATTCAGGAAAGTTCTGGTCACACAGAGTGCAGCGCTCTCTCAGTTCTTTCATTTATGGCTGGAAGTGACCTATTCCATAGCATGGGGAATTTGTGGGGGACCACAAGCTAGGTTACCTTTGTGTGAAACACAGAGTTTGTTGATTGTTTTTTGAAAATAAACAAAGATTAGATCATTTAACAACTCTAAAATAGTCTCAAAATATTACCCAGGGCTGCTTTAAATGCCAGAACAAGGTGTCAAGTGGTAGTTAATAACCAATAGACTGGATTTTGGATTATTTCCATCAAACATCTTGAACATATCAATCAAATATTGTCTTAGTACACATATGGAAGGTTATTACTGGTGAGTAAGGTTGCCTTCTTTCCTTGGTTCCTGAACACTGGAGTGCCATGGAGCCTGGACAGCTCAGGATGGACACTGCTGTAAAGAGGGGCTACCATTTCTGCCCTTGCCTGTGTGACTGGCATGCCACAATTTATTTAACTTCCTGGGATTGCCTGACTAGTGGATGATTTAAAACTCAATTTATTAATGGCTTTGTGAGACAACACATAAGGTGTTCGCTAAACTCCCTTAATAGTTGGTTGGTAGATGACATTTATAGGATTTCTCTCATTTCCTAGTATCAAACTAATAGTTTTGCAGTATTTCTTAGCAACAACTCTATGTGAGTATTTGGTGCAAATCATTCCATGGTTAGGGTACAAGGCAATGTTCTAGGACATGGGGATACAATCAGGATGCAGACTAAGATCTCTATTCTCATGGATTTTCTATTCCAGTAAAGTAAAGCAGAAACAAAAGAATAATATGCAAACAGGGAAAATAAAAACTATCTCACCGCTATGCAGAGAATTACAACAGCAGTGTCTGCCTGCTTCCTTCAGATTAGATGGTAATGGAGGTATCTCCGGGAGCCACCATTTTAGCCAGGATCCAAATGACAAGCAAGGGGACCCATGGTGCCTGAACCAATAGAAAAGGAACTGAGCAGAGGGTGCAGAGTGGTGCGTTCCAGAGTAATGGTTGGTTTATCTAGAGCGGGTGTTGGGAAGAATAGCAGGAAAAGAAAACAGAGACTTGAGCACTAGACAGACCACGGAGAGCACTGGAGAGGACTAAATAAGAAATTAGATTTTGATCTAAATGGGTTGGAAAGTCTTTGAAAACTCTTTAATCAGGAAAATGATGCAATATGATACCTAGTTAAAAGATGGACCTACTGCCATATGGGAAACAAGTGGTGCAACAGAAGGAGTGGCAGCAGGAAGACCCCTGCAACACTTCTGGTTTGATAGTGGTGACTTGGACTGGGCTGGAGGCGAGAGAAATGATTGTATTTATGGTGCAGAGAACTTATACAGCTTAGCTTAGGGAGGAGAAGACTGCACAAAATCTAGATTGGCGGTCTAAGCAAGCAGGGAGATAGGTGGTGCTGCTTAACAGAATGGAAAAATTTAAAGAAACCTTTGCGGGGACGGGTGTGCGGGGGGTGGGGGGATCAAATCTGGATTATGTTAGCTGCTAATACAGAAGATACGCAGGAGCAGCAGGAGAATCATAATCTTCATGGAGGTTGTTTTGTTTGTTTTTACCCCGCCCCTGGTTAGTGAACCTGGCTCCATAGACTTTGCATGGCCTGTGCCTTAGCCACCTTAGCCACCAGGGTGTGCCTCTTCATGGAGTTTGGATCTGGGTGGGAGAAAAAACTCCCCACTTGATTTAAGACAATCTATGGCATGACCCAGACAGTCGACCGAGAATCAGACAGTGCTGTAATTAGTGTTATGTTAGGAGGCAGGCCTGGGAACACTCTCCGTTAGTGTGGTAGGACGTGGCGGGGGAAGCGGGAGACAGTGTAGAGACAATGCTGGGGTTGCAGAAAACCTGGCCAAAATGGGCAACTCAAAGGGGCTGATGACAGTTTCTAAAAGCACCAAAACTGAAGGAAGAAACACTCCTGTAGGCTTCTGCCAGCCTGGTATTACTGGAAGTAACAGATGAACAGTGTTGGGCCAAGGGATTTGTCAGTAGATTTGGGGCTAAGGAAAGTTGAAATTAAGTTTAAAGAGAAAAAAAAGTGTCTGAGCCAAAAGAGACTTGGGATTTTTGTGGGGTAAGAACTTTTCTTAAATAAGGAGATCCAGTAGCATCTGTGTTCATGTAAAAGAAAAGAAAAAAATCACAGAACTTGGAGTCAAGAAGTTTTCTGTGCTTGTGAATGCCTTTAAAGGAATTAAATGTTATACTAAGTAGATATATATTTTAATGTAAAAATGTTACATAGGTATGACTATGGCTATATCATAGACATTAATTTAAAGGGCGATTTTTAGAAGAAACTAAAATAGATAGGATAGCAAAATTTTAATTACCTTTTTTCCATTACTTTCATATAAAATCCTGGATGTAGGGAGAGGGCGGCTTCAGAAGTCAGTTTCTGAGAGGACTAAATAAGCAAGGTTTAAATTGCCATTGATAACAAAGAAGCTGCTATGGAAGGCTGAGGTTTCAACATTAGATTAAATTTCACTCTAGAGCTTATTAGCTAAGCTACAGTCAGTCTGTGGAGACTTCTTTTAGCCGGCTGGCTGGGAAACTCTCTCCAAACAGGATACGGAGATTATTTGAAAATGATCATTGCTCATTCTGACAATAGCTCATCACTGAATGCTCAGGGGGACAGCCTCTTTTAGACATGCATGTAAAGACAACATGAATGTAAATGTCATATGTACGAGTATATTAATACAAGCTGATCTACCAAATTGGAAGATGCCTGAATAAAGATAATTCTCAATAATGGTTACATTAACCTAGATTTGGGATCTATTAAGTAACTAGCCTAGTATTTATAGGAAAGAATAACGCCCCCCCCCAAAAAAAATCTTGGCAATCAAATGAGACACAGGACTTTAAAAAGGATAATACAAAAATTCAATGAGTAGGAAAGGAAGATGGCTAGCCAGATATGTAAGAACCCAGTTCTCCCAGCACTGTTTCCGCATTTCAAAAGCAAATGCAAGTCTAGTCAGAAGACACTACCCAGCTGCAGAGTGATGTGCTAATAATCTGTTAGAGGGTTTTGGCATTTTGGGGGGTTTTTTTTCACTTGTACAGTGAAACTTCAGAGTCTCTTTAACCACCTCTCAAACCCTGGGGACGCTGGACACTTCTCTACAGAAGGATACTGGGTTATTTGTCTAAATGCCTGACATCTCTGAAAGAGGAAATCCAGATTCTATCCATAGAAATCCCCATATCTAGTGGACAAAAATCAAGTATAAGTACTATGTATCTAATGTTAATATTTTAAATCACGAGTATTTGAATCAATCACTAATATCCATTTATTTGAAATGCTTAGTCACATATAGCTTCAACATCAATTTAAAAATGTCTCTGTGTGTGTGTGTGTCTGTGGTAGCATCTTTTACCATTGAAAATTTCTTCTTCCAGTTACCCTTGAGGGTTGATGCCCCAGGTGCTAGTCTTCAATCTCCTCTGTCCCTCTGCTTGTTTCTGTAATTTCAATCACTGCTCTTAGATAGTGACCACAATCCCCTGCCCAACTCAGTCCTCTGGTCGACTCTTACTGAATGAATTTTCAACTTTTTTAACAGGTCATTTCCACCTAAATGTCTCATGGTCTCTAGGTTCTCAAAATCAATATATCAAAATAATAACAAAATAATAACCTTATACATCCTCCAGCACACAGACATACACACACTTGTATACTCACATACACACACATACACTAGGAGAGGGGGAAACAACAGAACAAAAACTTATTTCTCCTGCTATAAATTCTGTCTTGGTTTTGGGTAACTAAGTTTAGGAACTGGAGACTGACTCTTGACTTCTTCCTCTTCCTCTCCACATGCAAAGGTATGTCCAAGCATGATTTGTTAACCTTGACCTTGCGTTGTAGTCTTCCCCTTTTCTATGTCACTTTCTTCAGTATAGTGACGACCTCCTGACTGGAAGCTGCCAGTTCTCTCTTACTTCTTCATCTCAGCATTCTACAACATGTACCCCATCTCTGTCGCTCTCAACAACGTCCTCTGGTCACCCTACTTCCATCACAGTGCCACTAAGTCTATTCTCAACATAATAACTGGGATGATCCTTTAAGAACCTAAAACAATCATGTCACTTTGCTATTCAGGAACCTCTAGTGGTTTCCTCCTCATTCAGAAAAAAGTCTGTGTGATGCTTCAAACCATTTATGCTACAAATTCTTCTCCCACATTCTTCTCTACCACACTACTATCCAAGGGATATTCTGGCCTCATGAATTCATGTCTTGGCACTCTCCCCGCCTCTAAGTCATTACTCACATTTCCTCCTCAACATCCATAGTATACATTTTGTACAACTTACTCACCTTCTTTCCATGTTTAATTTTTATTTACAGAACAATTTATCTTCTGATATACTATATAATTTACTTGTGTCTTTAATGTGTCTTCTCACACATGTAATCTCTATGAAGTTACAATTTATATTGATTTTTCCACTGTTCCCAATCTGAAATGATAGTAACTAAATAGAAAGAATCATCTGGGGAGAATTTTTAAAGGTTGTTAATGCGAATTCCACCTCAGACCGGTTGAATCAAATCTGTTTACCTATGTGTATGTATATTTGTATGTATATATATACATTAAACTGTAGCCATCCTCTTTCTCTTTCCCTCCTTCCCTTCCTTTTTTTAATGTTCTTAAAATAAGAATTAAAAAATTAATTTCTCATTTAAAATGAAATATTTTAAATATCTCATTTGAAAAATAGTAATATAATAATAATAATAATAATAAACCTCCTGATTTCCTGTGCTGAACTCTTGGTTGCTTTCTTCTTCCTACCACCTGACTGCCATCGGCTGGTGAGTTTGGGCTTGCCGCCTTTTTCCTCATCATTCTCTCTACTCACTTGCTGCCACGTGAGTTTTTCTGGCAATGTAGAGGTCACCAATGTAGAGGTCACCTAAACTCCAGACTGCTCCTGTCCCTCATGGCTCTCCTCTGCCCCCTGACAACAGCAGCAACCTCTTACCCTCTGCTTTCCAAAGGACACTTTACAGGCTCCTGTGAGGCTGTGCTCTCCCTCTTCCCGCACCGCCTCACCTTAGTGGGCAGTTGTACATATAACTGAGAGAACTCGCAATAAAACCAGTGGTCACATACGTGTCCAATGCACTCTTGTATGTTTTTTCTTAAATCTTGATCATTTCTTCTCTTCTTTGTTGCTATTCTTCAAGAAAACCTTTCTCTTAAAAGGTGACATTATCCCAGCTCTGCAGTTCTCCAGTGCTAGTCTGTACTTGCCCACTCCATGCCTAAGGGACTTTGTCCTTACCTTAAACTTCACATGGCTGAAACATCTTACCTCTTTGTCTGCTTTAAAGCAGATTTCTTCTAATTTCTCTGTTTCTGTCTTTCCTCTCTGACTTAAATCCCCTGCCTCTGATCATCTTGCTGATCGCCCCCACCATTATTTGCTCTCCCAGCCAAGCAATCCTGGTATCCTGATGGCTGTTCTTACCCGTCCTAATGTAAAGCATCTTATCCGTTATTGCTTCCTGTCTTCCTACCCTCTTCCTTTGGTGATATGCACAGCTACTACCTTGATTCTTCTGAAAATATTGTCATTAAGTCTCTCTGTCTGAACCTGCAGTGATTCCCTTATCTTTCTTCCACATAATCAACCCAGTTGTCAAGGCTTTCCACCTCCTGTCCCACCTCACTCATTCCTCAGTATCTGGCCACCCAGCAGTGTGGGCTCCTCCTCTCTTCTTTCTTGTCTGCCTTTTCATGAGTGCTTTCTCCTTCCCCTATAGCATGTTCTCCGTCCTTCTCTGTGTCTCATCATTCTGCCCTTTATTCTGCTCTTGTTCCTTTACGAATATACCTGACCAGTTCTTTCCTTCTTTGTTGCTTTTTCCACTTCATTATTGAGATGACAAAATGAGAGTTTTAGGATAGGAAATCCTAGCTTCTTGACATGTAATCCTGTGTTCTTCCCTGACTAGTCTCTGGATCTTTGTTTCGCCCTGGTGATTAAATCAATTCTTAGAGATGAGGTCCTTAATAAATATGTTTTGTTAATAATCAAAACAGGATAAGAAAGATCAGAGGAACCAATATATTGTTACATCACAACAAATGATAACTTTGTGTATGAAAGAGCTAAATTAAAATCAAACTTCCAGTCTGATAACCCCTTACTAGCAATCATTTGGAATCTTGGCTTCTTCCTTGGGCTTCTTAGATTAACACACATCTTAGATTTCTTTCTCTTACTTTTTTCGTTTATATAGTAAAAAGGTTCATTGACTCAGCCATTCAGCAAAGGTTTCATGAATATCTATGATAGGACATGTTGATTTCTAAGGCCTCTTTCAGCTGTACAGTGACAATGACATTTTCTGATGATGAAGATCTTACTTGATTAATAGGACTTTTAGAGACTTTTTTATTATTTTATTTTTGCCACTACAGGCTTTCTGTATGTATCACCCCCTGCCCCACCCTTTTTGGTCCTAACTTTTTTTTTTTTTTTTTTTTTCTGTTAACTCAAGAAGGCAAAGTTGAATAAAATTCAATCTGTTCAAGAAAATAAGTGGCCTTTCTAGCACCTAACATTTAAATATCAAAGTGTATGCTAGCTATTCAAATAAGGAGTATATATAGTACAGCACATATTTTAAATAATAAAATACGCTCTCTAAAGTACAACTGGCAAGTGATTCACAATGTGGTCCATATGTGGGTTCTAACTTTTATTCGAATCTAAGACTAGTCCCTATGCTTTTAGCTATCAAATAGGATACTACATTCTTAAGTAAATACATAATGTAAAGAAAAAAAAAAACATGTTCTCAGAGTTCTGTAATGTACCAAAGCATGATAAAGCTGGCTCTGAAATAGGACTGTGCAGTTTCTTTTAAGAAATTGAACTGTCTTATTGCAATGCTTTTACACTTTTTGTATAAAATAAGATTTTGACTTATTTCTGGATCCTTAACAATTTTTTCCAGAGACAAGTTTTGTGCTGACAAATAATGTTATGATCAAACATCTCCCCTACCAGACTATCAGAATTGAAAAATTTAATGTAAGTGTTATCATTTGAAATAAATCTTAGACATCTTATTTAAAGATAGCCCTTCAATGCCTGGTGGTTTCCTTCTGATACATAGATAGATAAATAGATAGATAGATGATAGATAATAGATAGATGATAGGTAAACAGACAGACAGACAGACAGACAGACAGACAGACAGATAGCTGATAGATAGAGATTTGCCCCTACATCTATAATAACAGATCTTTTCGTACAACAGTTACAATGACTTCTGGAAGTCTACAGTCATTTTGTGATTAGAGTGCATGTGACTATCCTGAGGAACTGTGGGTCTGTGGTAACAGTGACCTAAGACTGTTGAATGGAGTTTCACTGACCATCTTGTCCTGTCTCCTTGGTACTGAGAGGTTCCCCATTAGTTCTTCCGTGGCTCTTGGATACAGTCATCTTTGTAACTTCTTGTCTTGTATAAAAGTAATGAAGCAGTGCTTCATCTCCCTATTCAGAATAGACAAAGGTATGCAGGAGGCCCAAGTCCCTGGAGGTGTCTTGTAACAGCATTCCACAACAGCTGTTCCGTTTTAAGGCTCAGTGCGCTCAACAAATTCCAGACGCCCCTAGCTGAGCAGTTGCTAAATGGTGACTTCAAGCTTCACTTGGTTCAGGCCTCAAGGGGGCTGAGCCAAAGCTGACATGACTTACTGTTCAGGCAACAAGTTCCAAAGAGAGAAAACATTTCAAATACCAACTAACTGCTGCTTTCTTCAAAAGAAATTGACTTTAGAAGAGCAGATCTTCTGGGCAATCTGGGTCCATTTACTTTGACAGTATTTTCATCTCCTAGTCGGGGGCAGTTGACTCAATGATTTTGAAAAATGTGTGGTTCTTTATTTCGTGTGTGGTAACTAATTTTTAAATAACAATACAATGGAAAATATTATTTGCATGATAAGAGGTACAGAGTGTTAAGGAATATTAAAAACTGAATATATTGACTTTAATATGAATTAAGGTATTAAAATTTTAGATGGTGATCTTTGAGGATCCTTATTTACCAATAATAACCACATGTTAAATTTTATTTACACCTCAGATATTTTTGCTAAATATAAAAGCATCACTAGTCTACATTGAAGTTGTTGATTTATTCACTTTTTTTCCAAAAGGACACTCTGAGAACATACTTATGTTACTCTAATAATAATTAAATCCACAAGCTTAATGACCTGAATTCCTAGAATAATGTAGCTGGTAAAATAACTGTCATATTTTATTTTATATTAACATGTAATCATTTTTATCATTTCTAAGTGTGCAATTCAGTGGCATTAATAATATTCATAATTTTGGAATCACTACTATTCAGTTCAGAATTTTTTCATAATCCTAAACAGAAAATCTCTTTTCATTCAACACTAACTTCTCATTACCCCATCATCCTTTAATGCCTAATATATGCTCTATATCTATGAATTTTCCCCATCTAAGTACCTAGATAACTGGAATTATAGAATATGTGTCCTTTGTGTCTAACTTATTTCACTTAGGATAATACTTTCGAGGCCTATCCATACTGTAGCATGTTAGAATTTATTCATCTTTAAGATAATGACCTCATTCTGTTAGATGTTTTGTGGAGAAGGAATAAAGTTTTCTTAGACCCTCTTAGGGTTCCTTTCTGGATCTGAAAATTAAACCAACAAAGACGTATTAACGAGAGAAAAGCATACAAATGTATCTAAGTTTTGTAATGAAGACCAAAGAAATGACTAAACCTGAATGTTTTTATGCTAGGTTTGATGAAGAGTGGAAAGTCATGCAAAGATTTGATAGAGTAAGGAGTCTGAGCTTTTTGACTCAGGCTGTAGAGAGGACACGTCTCACATCAGGGTCTTCTGACTTGCTTCAGGGGGTACAGGGTAGAAGATGGTCAGAGAGACCTTTCTGCATCTGCCTTTTTCTCACACTTATTCAATATGTCAAGGTGCCACCCTTTGTGGCCGTGTGTCCAGAACCCTATCAATACAAATGTCTGTCAACATTTATGTTGTCTCCACCTTTTGGCTGCTGTGATAACGATGCTATGAACACTGGTGTCCAAGTTTCTGTTTTAATGTTGATTGCACTTGAAATGTACCTTGTTTTCTTTTTGATAGGAAATATTTTCTGAAAGAAATATGAAACATTTATTCTAAAAGTGTCTCAGGATGGATTTTTGCTCTTTTCAAATACAGTATTTTTTTTCAGTGGGTTTAAGTTTCCATTTGGAAAGCTTAGCTTGACTAGTTAGAGAACTAGTCTTCATGCCTTTTTGTAAACACCATCTTAACATAACAAGACCACTCTTAGCACCTACAAAATATTAAGTAAATATGGAAAAAAGACCAATTATTCCCTTTTAGATAGGCCTGGGAGATTTGCGAGAGAGGTGTTTATGTTAACATTTTGCTTGTGAGCAAAAGATTCCACTGTTTTCCAGGAAGTCTGCCTTCCAGAACCTGTCAGTCATGAATCTTCTGAGGGCTCCAGACACCTGAGCCACTGCTGTGGTGCTCAAAACAAGGACCCTTGGGAACACAAGCACATGTTTCAGAAGTTCCAAGCAGAACCACAGCCTTACTGAAGCTCGACTATGACAGTACTAGCCACATGTGTGAATCCAGCGAGTGTTTGGTTAGAAGCCGAAAGAGTCAATGAATTCAATTATGTGTTCTTGTAGAGTCTCCTCTCCCCCAACAACCCCAAATTTGAAAAACATGAACAAAGGCTGTCTTCGTCTTCTATGTTTAACTCCCGCTTAGCTCTATATTGCGATCCAATGAATTTTTTTTTTTTTTTTTCCCGTTAGGATAACATACTGTTTTGCTCCCAAGTTTGAATGAAGGTGGTGGTCTTACTCAATATCGTCACCAGATAGTAATACATTACTAACAATTGAGCTTATAATAAAGAATTGTGACCTTTCAAATTCCCCTGTCTGTTGCATGTCACATTTTACCTTTCTAGATAAGTGCTAATTCATGTTAAGTCCGCCTGAGAGATTTGTTTAATGAGCAGATTAAATGGATGATTATCCCTCTCTTAATTTTTTTTAAAGGAAAGGCTTCTTGTGATGTCCCTCTGCTATTTGGCAAAGGAACACAGAAGGGTCTTTTTAAAATTACCCCTGCAGGGTCACTGGGACCCAAGCTGTTTGCTTCATTAAACCGGGGTGGCTTCTTTAGAGCCAGCCCCCTCCAAACAGCCCCGGACACAATTGTATCTAAATTAGCATCTGACTGACCTCTTTTCTCTCCTTTTTTTGAGCCCCAGCTGACAGGGATTGGTAAAAGATGTTAATTGGTTGGGCTTGACTCAGAACAATAGACTTGCCAAGATGACAATAGGACTAATGTTTCTTTCAATATGCACCCAGATTCACATAAGTACCTCTTTTAATTACTAGGAATTATTGTAATGCCTGGTCAATGGAATAATTGACCCTCAACAGCTAGCACATTTCTGTAATAAGTAATGGCATAGGCCTAGTCAGAGGAGTGAGTACTAGGGTGATTTGCAAAGTCTAAAAAGAGATTTTCTCAGCTAGTGTTCTGTGATGTACCAAGGCAGCCCAGTGGGAGTCCAAGTGAGGAAACTAATTCGGGTTTTACCAAGCTCCAGTGTGTGGGAGCATTAGAATCTGCCATCAGCATCATAGCGTTGCAAAAAGGAATGAGTTAGAGGTTTGAAAGGAAATCAGTAACTTGGCTGTTTTAGACTCACGTAGTCTCACATGGGATATAGGTCAATGGCTCCAGTACAAGTCTAAATGTTCCAGAACACCTGCTTTTGCACAGGAAAACACCGGGTTCATTTCCAGCCTATACCTCAGTTCCCCTCTATTTTAAAGGGGACAGTTTTATTTTAGATGTTAGCTTAAATGAACCCTAATATCACCTCACTCTATCATCATAAATTACTAGCCAGCTTACAAATAATTTTGGACAGTATTGAGGTTCTTAGAGAATTTGTTTAAAAAATAATGTCATTATGGGATGGATGGAATTCACTACATAATACAATTCTACTTTACAGTTTCCATTTCAATTCTAATAATCAATTCTAATCCATTTTAAATTGGCGTCCTCCCCAATTTAGACTATGGAATGAGCTCTACTTGGTCCCTAACCTTTCACGTGGAACAGTCCTTTAGTGATTTTAACACCCCATCTGAGTAGGAAGTGTTTTGTGAGATGCCTGAAATGTGATAGTGTATCTGGTAACCTTGTAGCCTTTGAGGTTAAACAGAACTGGGTCCCCCTCTGACCTTAGCTGACTTCAACCTGTGTCACCTTAAGCAAGTTACTAAAAAACCTAAGCTTAAATTTCTGCCTTAAGAAACAACAGGGGGTGGAAGTGGTAAGGGGACAAAAATGCTTATTTCATAAAGTAATTGCAGAATTAAATGAGTTTATTATTTTACTCAAGATAGTGCCAGGAAAATAATAATACTTGATTTGTCATCTGTTATAATGATTACCCCAGTTTTCATAACCAGGAAATGATAGAGATACCGTTGGTGCTGTGGGGGTCAAAGGGAAAGTTCCCTCCATTTCTCTGAGATTCTTCACAGATTGGATGCATGAACAAAGTAACATTATATGTGGTTGTAAGAGAAAGGCCCAAATGTAATGTAAATTGAATAATATACATATTGAGAATTTATATGACTATAAATTCTCAGGCAGTTGGGGCAAACTCACATTTATATTTTGAACTGAGGCATAGAAAGGGAACCTGAGGTCTCAGGGAAGAGACGAGGGGGTCACCATGTAGTAAGAAGGAATGATTCATCCTTATTCTAAATAACTCCCCTTTCTACATTCTTGGAGAGAATGGGGGCAAAATACCATTTCTGGACTAGGAGAAGGGTGGAGACCCAGGGTGTGGCAGGTACTTCTTTGATTAAGGGAAGGGGTAAAGGGTTAGAAGAATTAGAGCTTCTCCTTTGCCTGTGGGGCTGTCCTCCACTGGACTTGGTTCTTCATGTCAGAGTGGGGCATGGACAAGAGACCAGTTCTGAGAGAGTTTGGGTGTTGTGTTTTCTTCCCCTTAATGCTTATTGCTGTTTGACCCTTAAAGCTTTTCCAGCATGTCCCACTGGTCAATTCATCCCTAGAATTGAAGAGAAAATAGGAATATGCTTTTAAAATGGTGAACAATAAAATACTAATGCTTATTTTCGTCTTTTAAAACAACAGATGAGAAAAAAATGTCAATTAACTATGACTTAAAATTCCTAAGTACCATTCTGATCTTCTTGACCAGGAAATTGTTTTGCTTTCATAAAATAAGGATTTATTTATTTCTGGCAATTTTCTATCAGAGGAAGGAGAACACTTAAGCAAGATCTTGATTATTAGTTCTCAAGATAGTTATTTGTTTCCCACACAGAAAAGTAAGTTTCTAAATTAGATTTCAAAAGCACACACTAACACTTTAACTTGGTGTAAAGGCTATCATAGACTTCAGATGTCTCAGTTAGAAGTCTTTTTTGTGTTTGAATGTTTGAGCTGGTCAGTAAGCTCAATCTTTTAAGAATGCAGTTCTTTCAGGTTACATGGAAGATATCTATTAAACACAGACTAGATGAAAAAGACCCTGTTTTTCTTGACGTGACTTGTGTTAGGGCATTAAGGTAGAGTACCACATCTTTCTGAGTTTTCCTATGAGTAACCTTGGTCCTCACCATGGAGAATGGAATCTTCAGTGGAAACAGTCTGATTAACTATCAGAAGCCCAAGTTCTAGTCCAGCTTTATTATGAAGCAGTTCTGAGCCCTTGATCACTCTAATCAGTCACCCAGAATCTGTTCCCTCAACTGTAAAATGAGGGAATTGAACCAGATGACTTTATAAAACTCCACAACAAGTTGAAATACAAAATTAACCATCACAACACCAGAGCAAACAGCATCATCTCTCTTGTGTTTGTACTATTACATGTTCATGGCTACCTCTGCTTCGTTAAACTCTTCCTCTGGCCTTTAAGTGTTGTGAACTCCTTAGAGTTCAACCCAGTCCTTCATGAATCTCTTATCTCTTCCTCGGTTCTCTCTTCTGTGCCCACTCTTCACCTGAATATAAATATTTATGTGATATATGGAAATCCCTAGCTATTAGCTCTTTCATGAGTACCAGGTTTGCATTTATTTATAAGAACCGCTCGCATTTTCTACCTATGTGTTTGCATGATCACCTAAGATTCAACATATACTGAAAAACCCAGCTGCTTGCCTAGTTATGTGCTTAAGAGCAGCAGTATTCATCTGTATGCTCAAACACGGAAGGTGGAATTCCTCTCATACTCTTCTGGCTTACACATTCATCTTTTCATAATCCCATCCTTTCCTTCAGTAAGATGTCTTGCAAACCCACTCCCTTTACACTTTCAACTGTTAGCATATTGGTTGTGTCCCTCATCAGTGTCTGCTCAACTATGGCAGTTACCCTGGATGATCTGCATACCATAACCCCCTACATTCTATGCTTCCCCCTGTGATACAACCACATTACTACTTAGAAACCTGAGAAAGATCAAAACTACCTAAATAGTAAATCCCAAACTCCTTGGAAAGGTTTTCAGTATTCCCCTGATGGAGCCTTTCTTTATCCTCTTACTCTCTTCTCTCATTTCACCCCACATGGGAAACATATTATGTGTTTTCAAGTGTGTGGTTATTCTCCCTCTAGGGAGCACCCATCTTCCTTCCTCAGCTGTTAAGATTTGGTCCTTTCCAAGGAGATGTGGTTCTTGGAAGACTTGCCAAGATTGCACCCTTACATGTTACTACTGATGTGGAGTCTTCTCCAAACTTCCCAGAAAAATTAAATCCCTCTCTCTGTGCCTACCCATAGTTCTTAAATGGGTTTGTTCAAACTGCAAAAGGAACATCTATTATCCTGCATTATCACTGATGGGTTTTTTATCAATCAAGGTCTAACCAGGAATATAGAAACCAGGCTAATTATTTAAAATAGTAAATTTCACATCAAGGAATTAGTTGCAGCGGTAGTATAGGGGCTGAGAGAGAAAGCAGAGATGAACACTACCAGAAAGTCCCCACCACTATGGACTAGAAGACTGAAAGGAAAGAGCCCAGGGGCTACATGGCTCCATAGAGCGGGGATTCTGGTGGATCTCTCCAGCAAGAACAAGAGTCCCTAGGGAAACTGGGCTACTTCTGGAGAATTCCAGAAAACCCAGAGAAGACCTGGCACAGCTTTCCCCTCTCCCTGCTCTCTATTCTCTTGCCAGAATCTCCTACTGGCAGAACCCTACTTAGAGTTACCAGAAAATGCAGGCTGCAGGGCTCAGCCCCCATGAAACAGAACAGTTACAATGAAGAGGAGATTAGAGTGAAAAGAGACCAGGCGCAGGTTGTATTTTTCTTCCTGATATATAATTGAACTGCTTAAAAACAGGGCCTCATCTTATTTGGTTTTGTAACTACAGTGCCTTGCACCAAGTAAAGTTTAATAAATATTTAGTGAATTGAAATGAACTCTAAAGTTTCCTTCCAAGACTAAAATTATGCTTTCTCTACCAGTGCATTGCCTCCATTTATCATCATGTTAAACAAAAACATGAAACATTTCCATGAAATTTTTCATTATAAAATCATAGATTTTATGTAATTATTTACTTAAACTCATGCTTAGTTCAATCTTAGCCCTGTTCCTTAACTAACATAAAGCCAAAGCTATTTATCAGTTTCTGGGTTGATTTTGAAAACATTTTCCACCAACTGTGAGTCAGATTAAAATACAAAAAGAGAAATAGAGACATTGATTTAATAAATGCTAACAATGTGTGAGAAAAAAAAATATGATGTTGTGGGTAATTTTCACATAACTCATCCTAAATATGCCTTTGAACAGGCTCCTTTCCTGGTTTGTGGCCAGGCTCCCCTGTGCCACTCAGAACAGACCTTAAGAAGTATTGCAGGCCTCACCATGGTCAAAGCACAGCAGGTCTGAGGCAGAAGGCTGGGTAGCCAGTCACTGCCTGCCTTTGTGAGTTGTCTTACTTTCACTCAAAAGGACATTCCAGAGAAGAAAGGCTGTCCTCACAGCAGCACCATGACGCTGACATTCAGATGCAGGAAAATGCAGGGGCTACTCTCTTTCTTATGAATTAACTTTCAGTCCTATTCTCCTAATATCACAAGACCCTGCAAAATCCTATGGGTTGAATTGGTTGGACATAGTGTTGCAATTTAGAAGGTTCCATGGGAACTAACCTTTGAGCAGAGCTGGAAGGAATCTTAGAAAACAACCCAAGTCCTTTAAGTTCAGCAAAAGGTGACAGAGTTGCTTATGACCTGTCGCTCCTTGGTGCAGGGGAGAAAAATATGTCCTTTCTTTCCTTCTAAGTCTTTGGGTGATCTAATAATTAAATTGACGTAAGACAGGTTAATAGTAGAAAAACAAATTTTGTGCATATGGGAGCCCCAAAGACAGTTGGGGCGATTGAGACTTGCATGCCATCCTGAGTTAAGGAGAAAGGAGGTAATGGTCTGAGGCTTCAAGGAACAGAGAAGGTAAGTTATAGGAAGATGAGAGGAACAATTAGAATTAGAATTAGAATTCATATAAATAACTATAATTTCAGGAATAATCACTGATATTAACAAGTAATTTACTAGAAAATTCTGCCTTTGTGAAGTTTAAAAATAGCATGGCTTTACTGTGCTGATAAATATTTAAAGAAAGACATACTCCCCTGCCCCCATTAAGTATAAAAGTAATTTCACAATGGATTGTATTCTTTCAAAATTTAATTGATTTATCATAGCAATGGCCTATAATACAGTAAAAGATCTTATTTATTTCTAAAATTCATTAAGTGCCAGAGAATACATTTTTATCATTGAAAATTAGAGGCCCCAAAAGATCATTGACCATGAAGATGGAAGATGAGAGAAAGTAAGAGAAGGCAGATATTTGTAAAGAATAATTATCTGTAAAGGGACATGTTTTTACATTTAGTGAGTTCATCTTTTATGAAGTCGAAATCTTGGTCAAACCACACAGAGGATTTGAACTGACTGACTGTCAGATTAGGAAGGTTTTAGAAACGAAAGGTCACTGATGCGGTGTACAGGAGAGGTTTCCCAGAGCGTTGTGATAAATAAAACACTTCAAGATGCTAGAGATGCAGGAGTGTTAGAGAGGAAGTTTTCCCGGGGAGAACATCAGTTTATAGAATAAGAGGGAGGCACATTTGGAGCAAGAAATGAGGAAACCAAAATCGTATTTGTTGATTCGACCGTGTACACCTCCAGCTATATGATATTCCAGTTACAAGGTTGGTTTCCTTTGGTGATTGCGTTGTTGTGCAGGAGCAGACCAATGTGGTGTAGAACACTCCACACTGTAAAATGATGTCTGTGACTTGTGGCGCCAAAGGGAACCTAGAAAGGAGAGCCAGCTCTGAAACCAAAGGGGCTCTTAATTTGGAAGAAAATGAGCAGAAATTTGCATGATAAAATATTGCAATGGCTTATTTTAAGGAAGATTTGCTCTGATTCATGAAAGTTTTGGTTCCCCTTAGAACTAATGAGTCTGTAACACAAAAGACTTAGATGCCATGAAACCAAGGATAGCATGATTTCTGGTACAGTGATTAAAGTTAGTCTCCTATCCCTCCCGGCATCCCATCCCTTCGCATTTCATTTTAGACCCCGCTTGTAACTATGTGGGGATTACTGTATATATCACTAGGATTATATTCAATTAATAGCCTATGTATTTTTCATACAAATTATTACAGAAAGCAATCTGCCATCTGGAATTTTGTTCTGGACTAGAAGTTAAGCAGTAGGAAAAAGAGATTTAAAATGCTACTCTTCTTTGACAGGGATATTGATACTTGCAAAAGTCAGTGTGAGCACCTATGTTGCTTGAGACTTTATACAGTTAATGAATTGGAGGTCAGAGCTGACCCAGATCATAGACAATGAATTTGTTTTTTTAACCCAGTCTAAACCCAGTAAGTAAATAAAACTTACATTTAAAGAAATGTGCATTTTTTCCAGATGTGAAGATATCCATATTCTATTCTCTTCCAAAAGTATACACTTCTTTTTAGGAAATGTTCAGATGAACTCATAATCAAGACTTAGACATAGGGAAAAACAACATATGTTCATCTGGGAAAAAAAATTAAAAAAGATCTTGGCAAAGGCATTCAGAATAAAGTAAACAATTCATCCTTCTCTGTTCTTTGGTCCTAACACTTGAACCTTGAACTATGGAAAAAAGAAAGAACCTGTGAGTACTTTTCAAGAGTATACTATAATATTTGAGACTGTAGCATGCGATGACATCTCTTTCTAGATACTTTTAAAGTAATATATGATGAATTTTATATATGTGTGTATAAATGCATATATATGTATGTATGTATGTGTGTATGTATGTATGTATGTGTGTGTGTGTGTGTGTGTGTGTGTGTGTGTGTGTGTGTAATATAGAGGAAAGCTATTCTATTTCCTGGGAAGATCATTGGTCTTTATAAGTATTCATAAAAGAGAGTCATCTCAATGAGATTGGCATCCTATACCTCCAGGAAATCCTGCCCCCTATCTTGCTGATGTTTTACTAGAATTAACTTGAGGACTCAGAGCATTGGCCATAATTACAGTGATCACCTTAGCCTTTATTGGTATCTACTATTTGTGAGGTTCTATACCACATGTTGATTATTCATACTTATGCTTAATTAATTAGTATTTAAATTGCTTAGTATAAAGCTTTATTTGATTATCATGATTACTATCTTCATTATAACCTTTTCACTACATTTTTAATTTTAGTTATAAAATGTTTTCTTTCAAATACTCAAGTATATGTGTGTTATAGGTATACAGATATTATATATTATATAATATATTACAAAAATTATACTAAAGCCATCAGCCAGAAATAACAATTGTTACATTTAGATTGGTGTAATTCTTAGCTGTGTGTACCACCTCTTTTTTTATTATTAATAAACTTTTAGAAGTAGCTGATTTATAATGTTACATATTTCAGATGCACAGATTTCTAACTCAACATCTATATACGCTACATCATGAGCATCACCAAAAAACCTCATCTTAATCACCATAAAATTGACTCCCTTTCCTCTTTTGCCCACCCCGCACTCCTCTTCCCCTTTGGTAACTATATAAAGTTTTTCGTTGTTGTTTATTCATTTGCTTTGTTTCTTTATATTCCACATATGGATGAAATAGGTGTATTTGCTTTCTCTATCTGACTTATTTCACTTAGCATAATTCTCTAGAGGTTCATACATGTTGTTTCAATAGGAAGGACTCATCTTTATTTTAATAGCTTCGTTATGTTTCATTGTATATAACCATTCATCTGTTAATGTACACAGGTTATTTCATATGTTAGCTATTGCAATGCATAGGGTTAACATAGGGTTGCATAAAACTTTCCAAATTAATTTTACCAATTCTTTGGATAAATACCTAGAAGTGGAATAACTAGATCATATGGTATTTCTAGTCTTAATTTTTTGAAATGTCTCCATATTTTCCATAGTGGATGTACCAAATTAAAGTCCCACCATCAGTGTTCAAGGGTTCCCTTTTCTTCACATCGTATCTTCCAACACTTGTTGTTTCTTGTCTTTTTGATAACAGCCATCCTAACAAGTATGAGGTGATAGCTCATTATCGTTTTTATTTGCATTTCCCTAATAAGTGACAGTGAACAACTTTTCATGCACCTGTCAACCATCTGTATGTATTCTTTGGTGAAAAATCTTTTGCCAATTTTTTTAATTGATTTAGGTTTTTGGTTTGTTTTTGTTGAGTTGTGTGATTTCTTATGTATTTTGGATATTAACCACTTCTCGGATATATGATTTCCATCTCTTGTTCAATATACCGCCTTTATGTTTTTATGCTTACAGTAGTCCCATTTATTTATTTTTGTTTTTATTTCCCTTGCTGTTGGAATTGGAGCACCAAAGACATCTCCAAGGCAGATGTTAAGAGCTTAGTGTCTGTTTTCTATGATTCAGGTATTAGAGTCAAATCTTCAATCCATTTTTAATTAAATTTTGTGTATGATATTAGACATTGTTATAGTTGCATGTAGCTTTCCAGTAGTCCTAACACCACTTAAAATGTCTTTCCTTTCACCATTATATGTTCATGGTTCCTTTGTCGTGAATTAGCTGCTGTATATGTGTATTTATTTTTGGATCCTTAATTCTGTTCATTGACCTATATGTGTTTTATTTCAATATTATTCTATTTTGATTACTGAAGTTTTAGTAGAGTTTAGAGCATGACACCTACATTTTTGTTCCTTTATTTGAGGGTTGCTTTAGCAACCCTGGTTTATTGTTATACACATTTTATTATTTTTTTGTTCTTTTTCTATGAATAATGTCACTGAAATTTTGATAAAGATTGCGTTGAATCTATATTTTACTTTAGATAAAATTACCATTTTAACAACATTGGTTCTTCCAGTCCATGAGTACAAAATGCCTTTTTGTTTCTTTGTGTCTTTTTCAATGTCTTTTAACAATGTCTTGGCGTTTTCAGTGTACAAGTCTTTCACATCTTGTTTAAATTCATCCGTAGGTATTATTTTCTTTTGATACAAGTGAAAATGGAATTGTTTTCTTAATTCCTCTTTCTGCTAGTTTGTTTCTATAGAGAAATGCAACAGATTTTTGTATACTTATTTTGTAGTGTTCAGCTGGAAGAATGGATAAGTTCTTAGAATTAGAGAAGACTGAATCATAAAAGACTGAATTTGAAAGAAATAGAAATCTGGGATAGGCTTATCACTAGTAAGGAGAATGAAACTAATCAAAATTCTGAAAAAAAAAATAATAATGGTAGTCTAAAAGCAGACTCTATTGGTGAAGTCGACCAAACTTTCAGAGAAAATCTAATACTTACTTTTCTCCAACTCTTCCAAAAAGTGAATAGGATAGAATGCCCCCTAACTTTTTCATAAGACCAATATTATACTGACACCAAAACTAGGCAAGGACACTATAAGAAGGAAAGTTATAGGCTAATATCCTTAATGAACATGGATGCAAAAATCTTCAACAGAATATTAGCAAACAGTTCAGCAGTGCCTTAAAAGGATACTACAACATGATCAAGTGGAATTTATTCCAGGGAAGCAAGGATGGTTTCAACATCTGCAAATAAAATAATGTGATATATAACATTAATAAAATGAAGAAATAAAAATCATATATCAACTCAGTAGATACAGATAAAGCATTTGACAAGATTCAGCATTCATTTATGATAAAAATGTCAATCAAATGGGCATAGAAGGAACATACCTCAGCATAATAAAGACCATAAGACAAACCCATAGCTAATATTATACTCAGTGGTGAAAAACTGAAAGCTTTCCTTTAAGAGCAGGAACAAGACAAGGATGCCTACTCCCAGCATTTTACTTAACATAGAATTAGAAGTTTTAGCCAGAGAAATTAGGCAAGAAAAAGAAATAAGAAGCTTCCAAACTGGAAAGGAAGTAGTAACAAAACAGTCACTATTTGTGGAAGACGATATTAAACATAGAAAACCCTAAAATTCTACTAAAAATCTTAGAAATAATAAACTATCTCCTTTTTAACTTGTATTCAGATCATTATATGAGATTTGAAGTTAGTTTTGTTTTTGGTTTTAGGATATAAAGAATTTATTTCTTGTGCTAAGGAAAATTAACTAGTAAGGAAAGAAGGTGCATTCTATAAACTCTAAGTTTGTAGGAAGTACTATGAGAGGTGAGGGGTAGACATAAGGATTCTTTTTACCTCCACTTCACCCCCAACTACAGTCCTGAAAGACTCCCTAGTCACTTTGAAGGGAAGTTTACCCTTCTTTAGCCCACTGTCTGACTTCCAATTCAGCTCTTAACCTGTTCAGAGCTGGCTGCTGCCCTCATCATTCTCTGAAATTAGACTCACCTAAGTCTGCAACCAGCTTTTAATTCCAAGTCCAAAGGATATTTTCCATCTTTTACATGACTCTCTGTAATTTTGCTGTCGTTGATTTTTAAATTCATATTCTCCCAGCATTCCTTTTTTTTTTCTCCAGTCAGTCCTGTTCCTCTCTTCTGGGCTTTTCAAGGTTCTCTCCTTAGTCATTGGCCCATTCCTCCTGAATGGTCTTATCAACTTTTCCAACTTTTACTAATATTTATGTGCTCATGTCGCTCCAGGTCTAAATCTCTGAAAGGTGAGATTGTTCATCTAAGTGTCAAACTCAGTGATCCAGTGCCTTCTAGATTTCCCATTTTGGATGTTACACACACACACACACACACACACACACACATCTGAGTGATAACTTCCTTTTCTCTGTACTTCCCCTCACCTGTCTGCCTTTCTGCTTCCATAAATGACTCCACATCTATCAGCTCATATAACTAGATGTCAGACTCCTCCCTCTCACCAGCCTACTCAGTCACTAATCCTTGCAATCCTGCCTCTGAAATTTGCCAAATCTCCCTGCATTCTATTCTGCGTGACCTCATTAGAACTTCAACATTTCCAGTCAATGTGAATACAGAGCCTCCATCCTATGGTTTTGCAGTTTGCCCCAGCACTCCTGAGTTCCCACACCCTTCCTCAGCCTTTAACAGTCTCCTTTTGCTGAATATTCCAGCATTTTTTTTTACTTCTTTATACCCTAAGAAAATCTGTGAAAACAAGAGGTTATAAATTATCTATTTTCTTATATTCCAAGAAGTAACTCTGTCCCACACCCCCACACATCATGAAAGCAAGGACTAATGAATAGCTCTAACAAGACCCAACAACAGCAAGGCTAAAATACTTTCCCTACAACGGATTAGGTTAATATATGTGAGTATCAAGGCTAGCCTGTTGTTGAGTTTTCCCCTTTAAAATATGCAAAAGATCATCAGATATTAGAAAAACTAAACTGAAAGAAAATTCATTTTTCTGTGTTATGTTTATTTACCTCTAAAATGTTGTGCCTCCATGAGAAACTTAAAACTAAAACAGGGATATGTTATTTGGATTGATTATATGACATACTGTAGAATAGTAAAATCTTTATAATTTGAAGTATTATTTTGGTTATTTATTTGAACAAATGTGTATGAACATGAAAAAGGTATATTGAAATAAACTTCTAAACAAAAATAAGTTAAATCATTTGTTAAGAGTAATACAGTTTTTCTTGTATGATTTATTTCTTAGATTTTTACACTGTAAATCACTGATATTATTGTGAAATGTAGAGATAGTAATTAACTGAATTTAATTTTGGAGAGTAAGAATTAGTTGCATTTTTTGAATTTTAGAACAGGAAAATCTTGGCATTGTGATTGCATGCAAGTATGTATAAAAGGAGGTAGAACACAAGCATTCTTCACCTCAAAAATTTTATAATTAGGGCCTATCATCTTAATTAGAAGCATACAACTTTTTAAAATCTCTGTGGTCCACTCATTATGCTTAAGAGTTTCTAGTCTAAACTTCCATAATTTTATTCTAGTATTCAAAATTTGGATAACTGAGTGAGTATAAGCAGGAACCCATGCAAACTTGTAGGAATTTAGAATAAAAAGATAATTTTACAAGACTCTGATTAGTCTTATTATGACAACATTTTTTGAGGCATTAACAGTGGCTGGTGACAGGCTGATGAGATCTTTAGATCATGAAGTTTTCAGTGAACCACAAATAGAAGGAAATAAATTGACAACTCTCACATTATGGAATTGCTACGATTCCCAAAGATGACAGACAGGAACATGTGTTTCTAGTCTGTGGGCAGAGTAGTTGGTCTCCCATAGGCAGTTGCTTGCTCCTTCCATGGAAGGCCACCAAGTGCTCTGAGGTTATAAATAAGCAATTTATTGGCGCCCCTTCAGAGAGCATTAAATAGAAGAGAATATTAACATTAGCGACTCCTTGTGTTCTTTCCTGACCTGCTATTAGAATTACTGTGGCACATCTAATACGCCTGCATGTCCAAATATCCCTCACAGGAGTGTGCTCTCCTAAGAAGGGGAGGCCTGTCTGTACCAACATTTGTTGATCATCTGTTCCTGTCTCAAGCAACTGCAGGCAACTGCTGACCAGCCGCACTGTCCGGCTATGACATGCACTAATTCTTATCCTTGTAGCCTCATTGCCATAACTATACTCAGAGCCATGACCGTTAGCAAGTCCACAGAGCATAACCTGTGGGGAACCAGGCTTGGATTCTGCACTGTGCTGGTCCACATCTGAGGGAGGGTATCCACTTTTTATTATCAACTTGAAGTGAAAGGACAGGTGGGGTTAAATAGATCCAGACTTGCTGACCCTGTTTACTTTAGAAAGCAAAGGAACGACCGAGAAACACATGTCTTGATAGAAGCACAGAGTAAAAAATAGCGCCCCTCTTCACATGAGCAAAGGTTTTGCAATTTATCATATTTGGCTGAACAATGTAGTAAAATTTTCCCATAACCAAATCCACCAACATAGCCCTGACAGGAGCTACAGTAATATACTTGCCAGTTCATGAAGCCCTCTAAAATAGTATTTTATTAAAGCCTTTTATTTTACTTTCAGCAAACATTTCTTGCTTGCCAGCTGTGGGCCAGTGCTCTCCTAGGCACTGTGGACAGTAAGGGGTGCCAGAGTCTACTGCCATGGGTGGGGCTAAGCACTAAAAAGCATGAAATAGACAGTGCAATAAATCTGTTCCTGCTTTTTACTGTTACTTTTTCCAAGTTAAGAAAAATTGCTCTTTTAATCTTGATGTTCATCCAGCTAACATTCATTTTGGCAAAATGATTGAGACTGAAATCCCAGTGGCCAAGTCTAGATTCCATCCCACTAACTACTTACTTGTTGCCTGGGGATAATGCAACCTCTCACCTCCATGTTTCTTCTGTAAAATGAGCACGGTGTTAAGTCCTCTGTACCTAGAAGTTATCAATGTAATGGACATTGCTGTCCCATGCAATATTCTCCTTAAAGATACTACCTACATCTAGGGTAGGATTTTATAAGGACTTTTATCTTCATCTTTCTATAGACAGGAGATTGAATCATTTAAATCCTTTTCTGGCTTTCTTTTTCTAAGACTATTGGCATTGTATACTTCTAGCAACTTCTGTGAAACTGTTCTCTAGTTGAATATGACATTATAGAAAATGATACCATAGTTAGAGTCTAGCTTTTTAATTGATGGATTTGTATCATTACAAAGGGTAATTCCTTTCCAATTAACTGGCATAGAAAGGGGAACAAATATTAGCCAGTAAGCTGTCCTTCAACTTACTTTCCCTTTTTTTTGTAAGAATTAAAACATGTAATAATGTCCCATAGAGTATATCCCATAGAACAATTCCTACTTCTTCTTCCCAGGTGTCTACAGTGTCTCCCCATTCATGACAAAGCAGAGAAAGGTTTGATAAGAGTGATTATGCTATGAATAGTAGATCACATGTTAATATCTGTATTAACTAGCTAGGGCTGGTATTAGAAAGAATCACAAACTGGCTGGCTTAAAAAACAAATTGTTGTCTCACGGGTCTGGAGGCTGGATGTTGAGAGCCAGTTGTTGACAGGATTGATTCCTTCTGACAGTTGCCTGTCTCCTCTGTCTCCTCTGTCACTTCTGTCTCCTAGCTTCTGGTAGTTGCTGGTCATCTTTGATACTCCCTAGCTTGTATATGCCTGCTTTATGTTCACATGGTATTCTCCTGGAGTTCCTGTCTGTGCCCAAATTTCTCTTTTTTAAGGACACCAGTCATAGAGGATTAAGGGTCTACCCTAATAAATCATCTTAACTAATTACATCTCCATTGGCCTTATCTACAAAGAAGGTCACATTCTAGGTCTACTAAGTATTAGAACTTTAGCATTGGAATTTGGAGAGACCCAATTCTGCCTATAACGATATCTTAAATTGGTTTTTGGTCGAGGTGGTTTGTATATATATTTCTTTACTAGAAACTAAATGGATAAAAACAGAACTGTGCTTTTTTTTGGTAAATCATATGCCTTCTCACTTGCTATTTGATCAACTCCTACTCATCTTTCAAACTTTTACTAAGTGTTTGACAGAAGAGTATTCTCTCAGCTATGTTTGGGGCATCACAAGGACTTTTCAAATGTTTGCTGTCTGTATTGAAATCAAGTAAAAAAATGTCGAGTCGATTTCCTTTCTGTCTGACATTGAGCTCTATGTCGAGAATATAAAAGTGAAATGCTTAGTCATTGTCCTCAAAAATTGTGAGAGAAATAAACATATTGTAAAAAATGTTCTTTGTAAGAATGATGTACATGGAACAAGTTATCTCAAACTACAAAAGGTATAGTGAGTTTTGGGGTGATATCAAGCAAACATGATTTTCCAAGGAAAAAAGTGACTCCCCTCAGCAAGATCTTAAAGGAAAACACACATGCTTCCTTGTATTTAAGGGGAAAGACAGCATTTCAGTAGGAGAGAAGATGCTTTAACATCAGAGAGATGGGAGATAAGCTGGGGCAGGGGGCACACATGCACAATAATCAGTGGACACAGAAGAGAAAAAAGTGGAATCGAGTGTCAGAACAAAAGGAAGAAATGAAAGAAAGAGAAACACCTCGCTGAGGTTAAAATGAAAATAATTCTGCGTACGATTACAGGGACATTTATAAATATTTAAAAGATTTAGAGTTAAAGGAGTTAGGTTAGTATCCTCAATTTTTATAGAAAATATCTCCAGTTAATTTCTACCCCACCATTCTAGAATGCTTAGGGTTTTCGCCAGCTTCTCTGACTTTGCCCAAGTTTGCAGCAGTCTCTTCTTATCTTTTCAATCTTCTTTTCAAGTCTTCTTCCTTGTTATCTGATCACCTCTTACTGATATCATCAACTTCTACTAAGTAACAGCTTATTCACAGGGGAGGGGGCCTTTCCTGATTGTGCCCACACCTTCCCCAACTGCCATCAACTCCCAGAGCATCCTGTTGTCTACTTTGTCCCTTGAATGGCATTTACCACTCATGAAGTTGTTTTCCAGTGGCCAGGAAGCCTGGGAAACATGAAATGTGCCTTTCTTAGAGTCTGCTGAATCTTAGCCTGTAATCTGTCTGGCGAACAGAAAGTATTCCGTGGATGTTTTGCTAAATGAATGAATGAGAAGCACATAATTGATATGGACCATGTCTCAAAAATAAGCTTAAAATTTGATATATTCTGGAAGAATGAACTAAAGAACTGAAAAGTAGCTTGGTAGTGATTTATCTTGACACAAAAGCCATGGAGGACAGAAGAACAATAATAGGCAATAATAACAGGCAATGTGACGTCCCTAGGTTCTCCTGGGCCTATCCCTCTATCTTCTGTGTGCTTGTTTTGCATTTTCTTTCCCTCCTGATCCCTCTCCATTCTTTCACCTTTTTTCCTTCCCTGTGTCTCACATATACACTTTGTTCTAATATAAGTGCATGATAGTAGTTTAATAATACTCTCCCCACCCCCATGACATGGCTCATTTTTGTGCTCAGTAACCCCAATGGCATCATAGTCATACCTCCTATGCTACTCAACACACTGGGAAATGCACTTAACAAAAAGGTTAAGAATCTGTATTTTATCACCTTTATTGAATGAAATTTAATAGCTTCTTATTTCAGAAGTGAGCGCAGTATTTGGTTTTTCTCTTAAAAATAAATTAGGTTTGACTTTTTGGGGGCCCTGAAACTTTCTCAGTCCCAAAATAGACCCACAGCTGTCTATGTCAGCATTCTAAACTTCTTTTTGTCATAACGCCAGTTACTGTTTCTCCAACCATGAAGCCGCTTTTGGTCCAGCAGAACTGTAAAAGAAATAATCTGACGCATATTATAATAGATGAATTTGTGCTGAGAAATGTGCATCTTGGCATACAAAGATTTAGAAGGTTTGAATATTCATAAGGTCTTATCTAAGCCACTCACTGTTTATTACTTCTTCGCATCAAGTTATAGAAACGTAAATCCTCAGAGGTTCACGGCATATTCAGTGTGAGTGCACTGGAACCTTTAAAAAATATTTGGCACAACAAACTTTCAGTAGATGTCTGTTTATTCCACTTTGCCATCCTCTCAAATAACACTTTCCTTCTCATGCTGCCTTCCTTCAGAGTGGATGGCGAAAGCCCAGATAACTTTGTGATCACTTCATCTCCAAACTGTATTTGATTTAACTTTCTGTTTATACCATTTATCTTCCTTTGCTTCAAACATCTTACATTGATGAAGACTGCTTTGAAAGCAGAACACCCACATTTGGTATCATTGCATTCATTTTTCTTACGTTTTGGCTTCAATCATGGTGCTTTTAATATTCATAAAGTTTGAAAAAATAAACATCCTAGACTATTTCCTCTGAATGGAAATGTTATGGTTTCAAACCCAAGAGAAAACAATTGGTAAGTTCTGCAAACCCACATTTTCTGCGTGTCAGTTGGAAAGCCAGCTCCATCCTGGCAAACGTAACAACCTCCTTGACACTTTTGGGCTTCCCAGAGCAGATGTCTGTGGCCTGTTTTAAGGAAGAGGCAAGAAGTCAGCAGACATACATATGTAAAGATTCCCTTTGGAATAATAGATGCTAGAATCCTTTCAGTTGATTCAAAATGATGCTATTTATATTACTGAGGAACTAAAAGAATTATTCAGTTTATTTCACTGTGTTCAAATGAAAATAGTTAACTTTTTTTCTCAGCCCTTTTTCTTTATACTAAGCCTGTCTTAATATTTAAAAGTAAAAAAAAAAAAAGATATTTATAAGTGATATTTTTCATTTTAGAACATTATTCTAGGATTTATCACCCAATTCTTACAGATTGCACATATATTAGTTGCCATGTTGCCCAAAGTGAGATTCCCAGGTTTACCAGTTCTTTTCCGACTGTAGCCCCTTCCTCCCTCTCTTGGTCTCGTGCTCTCAGAGATTGGTCTCCTCTCCCACACTAAATGACCGAACTGTTTTACACACCTTCAGTGTCATGTTTCTCTTTCTTAGAACACCTCTGCCTCATCCGTTTTGTTTGTATGGTCTTTTCTCAGGAACTGTGTACTTTGTCAATATGCTTAATGCTAACCACCTTTTCTATGGATCATATGCTGAAGTTCACTTAAAGACATTGGTAACCTTTTTTCATTCCTACCACTTTATACTAAGGATGCTGAAAGATGAATATTTGGGTCTCCAGCCCTCCTTGTAGCTACAAGTGCCCAGACTGACCAGGGAGCACAGAGAAAGTTGGCCAGGGGTTCATATCATGAGAATGGAGCTGGGTGGCCTACGTTTTCTTCCTCCCCTGAAAGCAGATCTAATGCCTAGCGCTACATTGGCCATCTCAGGACTGTAAGGACACAAACAAGAGGAAAGAAAACCAACAGTGAGAGCCATGGCATTAAAGGACTAAAAAGGCTGAGCACTCAATAGCACTGAGAAACAAGTACCTACTTCCAGAATTATTTGAGGGGTTGAAATCAGCCACTATTAGTTGAATTTTCAGTTGCACATAGACAAACATAATCTAACCAGTCATCTCCTCTCCCCAGAATACAACAAATATAAACACCTCCCTATCCTTGGGATTTCTTATACATTTTATCTTTAAATTCTCTCTCTTATTGGCTTTTCTCTACCATGATCAAACTTCCCTGACACGAGCTCCAAACCACCTTCATGTCTTTGTTTTCTGACTCTGGACTACATTTGAATTTCAGGCTTACTGCTCTTCTACTCTCCTCATACCCTTTACTCCTTGCATTGGATTAAGCCCTCACCGCTTAACCCTTCTCTCTAGTGTGCAAAACCAGTGGGTCTCAGTTTCCTCTTCTTCAAGCTCTCTGCAGAATTGGATATTTACTGCCTTTTCCTGCCATGTTTAGGTACTCCCATGCTCCTGGCTCTTTGTCTTCCTTCCAGTCTTTCGTTCTTCTCCTTCTTTGTTCCTTTAGGCATAATGGTTCCTCAAGTTCTGTCACACTTCTCTCTTCACTTTCTCTCTTGCTAATCTCATCTAGTTCACACAGCTTCAGATTTTTACTTTTAAGGAAAGTTGCAGGCATAACTGAAGGCAGGTAGGCAAGCAGGCAGGAAAACAGAGGAGGAAAGAAGTGTTTTTACTTATTTTTATTTTAGGTGTACATCTTAGTTGTTACTCCAGCCCTGGGATGCTAACCCGGGTCCTTGGGAGGCAAACTTGTGTCCCTGGGAGGCATGTGAACTGTACTCAGCCAGAGATAGTGAACCCAGTTCCCATTCCAACAGGGTGTGCTCAGACATTTTTATGTGAATAATTCCAAGATCCGTCCCACTCTGCCCCATTGTTGAAACTAGTCTGATTCCAACTGTTAGACTATACACTCTTAGCCATTTTCACTCAGCAAAACTTCTCCACCTTTCCTGCAATTTCTGTCCTCCTGGTGACCGTCATATGTGTAGGAATATTCTAATTGGTTTTTCTATTTCAGTATATCCTAGTGGAGCCTACCAGCTTGGTACCTTCCTCTCCCAAACTCTCATATCCAATCCATCACTCAATCCTTCCCATTATTCTTCATCCAAATGTCTTCTCAATCTGCACTTCATCACCACCCCATCACTCTAGCACAAGTCACCTCTGTCACTGTATTATGACCCCTAACTGGTCTCTTTCTAATCTGGCTCCTCTCTAATCTGTTTTCTGCATAGTTCCTGGAAAGTTCTTTCAATAATGTGAATCACATTCTGTTCCTCCCCTTTTCTAAAACTTTAATGATTTCACATTTTTTAGAATCAAAATCCTTTATAGGCAAGCAAAGATCAATCTCATCTAGCCCCATCCATCCTCTCAACTTCATAATAAAGCACTGTCTGACCAAACTGCTCATCTCTTACTTATTCACATACAGTAATGTCTGTCTTGCTCTGGGCCTTTGCATGTGCTGTTCTTTCTTTGTGTGTAGCATGTAAATCCCCTTGCTCAAGCTCTCTTGCCAATTTCTACTTCTCCTTATTCTTTGTAATGGTATCAAAATGTTTTACTTCATTGCCATTAATGGCAAGAATGTTAATTGTGTTGTTTGTTTAATAGTCCATTCCTCCCAACCCCTAAAATATAAACACCATGAGATGAGAAAACTTAGATACTTTTTTCATTGTGTGACCAGCAGTTAAGTCAGCTTGAATATTTAACTTAAGCTCAGAAGTACATTTTGGATGAATAACAAATGAAGGGCCAGTACATCCTATGAAACAGAATCTGTTTCCTAGTCTCTTTTCAAGCCTCCAGGATTTGCCTTTAGCTAGTCTTTCCTATTTCCCCTCTCATAACTCTCTTATGTGTGATAGATGATTAAGCAAATATAATTTTTCATTGTTTCCATCTGCATGCTTTTGTTGCTGCTGGTCCTCAGTTCAGATTTCCCTGCTATGACTATTTTATTAATGTCAACATGCAACTTTTTTATAAGTCAAATACATATCACTTTATGGCTAGTTTTGCATTTGTCCCCAACCAGAGTGATGTCTGCCCCTTTCCCTCCCATAGCACCTTGCTAGATCTTAATTTTGGCGCTTCTCCTTCTCCCATGCCACACAGAAAAAATATATTTTATTCACATACACTAGAAAGGAAGTTGCTGCAGAAGCATGGCAGCCTGTAGGTGTGACCTCAGCCTGTTGCTGAGGTCAGAAGCTCAGCTGGTAGATGTGTGGATGAACAGGTAGGCTGCAACAGCTGGTTCTGCACACTATTGAGGCAAGGAGAACAGCTAGGCAATTTGTCTGAAACACCTAATCCAAATTTGGTGACAGATATGGAAGTTCTTGGCCAACCCCAGAAAAGAATGACTTTGTTGAGAAGTGTTGAATGCCATCCAAGAAATGGTGGAGCCAGAGAGTTTAGATTCTTACCTACAAGGTGTGAGTGCAAGCTGACTTCATTCCCCTAAACTAGAAAAGCAGCAGTACTCAAGTATATTGGCTCCAGTAGCCTAGTGGATGTGCTAAAGATGGATCTGAGAGGAACAAAAAGGGAAAAGGCCCCATATGTTCATTGGAAGGAGTATCTAGACTTGGTCTTGTGGGACTGGTCAGCAAAGAAACGTCAATCTGCTGGGGGGTTCCCTGGTATCTGTTTTGTCATAGCTTCCACGAAAAAGAAACCTTTTCATCACTCGAGTAATTGCCACCTCCTCCCACAAAGGAAAATAAACAGAAAATTCTCTGAGCATCAGCTGTAACTGTTCTAGCAAAGATCAAACTAAAATACTTGCACCTTGTGGTCACTGGCATCAAAGGCTGTAGGTTTTCTTTCCGCCTAATTTTAATATGCTTGTGAGCCTTGGGAGGCTTAATTAAAACTGCAGGGGAGCCAAAGTCAGCATATAAAGGAACTGTTTTGATGCCTTAAAAACCCAAGCAAACAGAATCTGGATTATTCAATTAGGTACGCTTATGGGATTTGTCTTGGGTGTTTTGAGTGCTCAAAGCCTGCTGGGGAAGTCATTCACTGGGTTTAGACCTGAAAGGAACCATATTTATGCCCCCCAAATTTAACTTTTCATCTTCTTATTTAGGCTTCCCATTACCAGTGTATTATTGTGAGCTGGACACGTACTTTTACCCTGACTTCTGTTTACTCTACTTCTCCTGCTTCTGATACCAGATTACACGATAGGGCTAGCCCAATTTTTTCTGCCTGGTTTAGCAGTCATGTCCTTGGATTGCTTTCCTACTTCTCGCTGATGGTCTTTGATTTAATAAGACACGGGGTTGCCTGAGAAGCATGGAAATTCAGGGCTTCAGATCACCCAGCTAGCCCACTTCTTATGCATCTGACCTTAGACCAGTCCCTCATCTTTACTATATCATCTGGAAAATGGAGATCAGGGTAGTAGAAACTCTGCCAACACCATAGGTGTACTGTTTATTCTATAAAAGAATTTGTGTTATAAAGTACTTGGCACAATGCCTGGCTCAGGATACATGTTCCAGAAATGGCAACAATTATTATGATTACCCCAAGATATAGGTAGTCACATGTTGCTGAGCATCTAACCTGGTATCCAACTGGTGGAAAGTCACCCAAGAGAAAAGTTTTACCTGATACCCAATAAAGAAGTGTCTTAAGGAAGTGTCTGCACAGAAATACTTAGTGTCAGTTACTAAAGATTTACAAAAGATATTGCCTGGATGATACTCCTATTCTGGGCCTTTCCATGTGTTTATGCTGTAGGAATACAGGCAATAAGACTCTCTCTATCTCCATATGTGTATAAGTTTTATGTAAACTTCATGAGCCAATTCCTTATTCTATCTATCATCTGTCTGTCTGATCTTCCACATGACAAAGTGACATGTCTTGGGAAGGCCTGTTCTGGACATCTGGAGGAGGCCTCTAATTACCTAAATATAAATATAGAATATCTATCTATCCATCTATGTATATAAGTATGTGTGTGTGTGTGTGTGTGTGTGTGTGTGTGTGTGTGTGTGCAGAGAGAGAGAAAGAGAAGAGATGGTTAGCCTGTGTAGAAAATCATTTCTCCTCTATGTCTCTAATTAATTTGTTAATAAGAAGCTGCCTATAGCAAACCGGCTGCTACAGATACAGGAATGTGGCACATCCCAATCATTAGGAATCTTTCAGTCTAAAAAAGATGAGTAATCAGTTACATATGACACTGAGCATAGCCACCAAACACAATGGAAAGAACATTCACTCTGGGGATATAGGAGCCTGGGACAAATGGTTGTTCTTACCCCAACCAGCATTATGACCTTAGGAATATCATATGATCTTTCTGAACCAAATTTTCCACATCTATGAAAAGGGGGATAATTATATTATTTTAGAGTCATCAGTGTGTATCAAACTAGGAGAAGCAAAGTGCAGTGCCTGACAAATGGTAGTCATGCAAAAAATAGCGGTGATAGAATTGTTATCATTATGGAGGAACATAGGGGAGAAAGCATACAATTCTGCTTGGAGAAACTGAGAAGGTGATATTCGAACTGAGTCTTAAAGTCAGAGGAGAAACTCCCAAAGTTAGAACAATGGTAGGTTGGGGCACTGTCAGTTGAGCAAAGCACTAGATGGACAAAGACTAATATAAAACAGAGGGGAAATTTCTCCTACCCTCTGGGTTCTTCTTGGGCTGGTTGAGCAATCAAATTTGACACCAGACAGATTAGTAGGAGAAAAGAACAAATCTAGTTACATACACATGGAGAATCCACATTGATGAAGATTCTGAAGCAAGTGGGACAATGTAATAATCTCTCTCTCTCTATATATATATACATATATTTATGTATATCTGTATATATATATATGTATATATATATATTAAGCTAAGGAATGGATTAGGGGTCTGGGGCTTCAAGAAAAGAGGTGACTCATGTAACAAAGATCAACTATTCTGTAATTCCATGTTTACCCTGCCATATATAGATTTCTCTGATAGAAGTTTACTTTCGGTAAAAGTTCTAATACTGTGTAATACACCCAATTTTCATTTGTTTAGATAGTTAAGGGGGTAGCATAAGTTTCTTATGAATTAAGAACCTTGAATGACCTTAGCTCGAAAAAATTCACATGACAAAGTCATGGGTCTTGGAACATCTTGAGAAGATCTATCTTTCACCTAAATAAATAAATTAAATATCCTTGAGTATTTGGAGAAATGCAGATAGTTCAACATGACTAGAATGCAGAGTCCTGGTAATGGAAAGCTAAAAGAAGGGTTTTGAATGACAGAGAGTAGCCAAACCATGAATGGTCTCGAATATCATTCTAGTGAGTTAGATTTAGCCAAATTTTGCAATATACTAAACATTCCAGTGCTAAGTAGTATATTAAGCTATTTATATATGTTACTGAATGTCAGATAGCCACCCTGTAAGGAAAGGAGAGCCCCTTTTACAGACAGGTAAACTCAAGCTCCTACAGATATTACATAATCATTAAACTTACCAGTTAGGCAAGAAGCCTACCTGTAGAATATCTTGTCTTCTTTGTTATTTCATATTCAATTCTGTGGGCTTATTTTGTTTTGCTTTATATTCAGTCATTATTTTATATTTGATAGTTTTGGAACAAAGCAATACAGCAAATAAATAAACTGTCTCCACTGATAATCAAACTTGTATGAGTTTGATCACTAGCTAGAGTATTGATTAGATAGCAGTAGAGATAGAGTTCACTATTATAGAGATGCAAAGATTCATTTTCACTCTGAGTCATATCATTTTCTTCAAATAAGTGAAACATTATATTAAAAACAGAACACTATATTTTATTTTTTTATGACCAGTATTAGGTTTGAGTCCAAACCGAGGTAATAGGACATTTGGTCAAAGTTGAAGCTATGGATGTCATGAAATTTTGCCTGTCACCCAGAAAGGAATCCAACATTAGCTAGACCACCTTCAGTCAAAACTTTGAGAAGCACATGTTGGCGTCATCCATAGAAATATGGACTATGTAATGAAGGCGCCCAAGTGCCCAGTGTTTTGTGATCTGATCTGCTGCTATCAACCCCAGGTCCTCAAAATACTCACCAGATATTTATTTTGTATTAGTTCTAAACAGGTGTTTCCTCGGCGTCACATCAGCTAGGGCCTCAATGATGTCTGGCATGTTCTACTGAAATCACGGGACTGGCTGACGTTCTGTGAGCCTGTTGGCTCATCTGTGCTAATGCTGACAGCCAGTACTTGCCGATTCCCACATTGGTCCGCACTGGACATAGAACAGATGTTGGGGATTACAGAGAAGGATTCACGGAGGCTGTGGGCCTGAGTGTCTGAGGAAGTAATTCATTGTGGAGACACAGAATGGCTCTGCTGAGCCTTCAGTGAGTTCTCTGAAATGAGCCTCAGTGGGCCTGCGTATCAGGACTCAAAGCAAACGTTTTCCCAAATGTTGTCCTTTAATTGAAAGAAAAATAGTAAATCATCTTTAAGTCAAGCAGAATGGAGAAGGGAAGAAATCCTGATCCTACACATTTGTATCTAAGTTCTAATCCGTGCACTAGTTAGTGGGATCATGACACTGAAGCATCAGCGTAGAATTCTCTGATTGAGTCCTCGGCGAATCACTGGAAGACAGCTTGTAGACCACTGGAAAGGTGGCTGCCACCCTTGCCTTCCACCCTGGGAAAACTCCTTTAAGTTTGGGCTCGATGTATCCCAGTGTAACACAGAGCTATTTCATTATTTTTGAAAGTGTTTTATTTACAATGTGATGTGAATTCAACACCCTAAAAATCATATCTCAATCTGTGTACATTTCACACCACACTCCCCACCAGTAAATAATTCACTCTGGCGATTTCAGGATGTCATGAAGTTTCTTTTTCTAGATAATCCATCAGTTAGGTATGGTTTACCCTCACACTTTCCAAGAACACTGAGTTAGCGGTTCAAAGCCATAATGCTATAGGTTATGGCAGGTTTAGTGTCTGTTCAGTTTAGTGTTTATGTCTATGTTAGTGTTTAGTGTCTATGAGACTCAAGTAACACTCTTCTATGGAAAGCTAACTAGAAAGATGGTTTCCTTTTTCATAATTGTTTCCAAGTAGCCCTCTACAGGGTTAATGAATTTTAAGTTCATAGCAATTCCAAAGTACTGGTTGGTACTCTTTGATTAGCTATTCGTTTTTTAAAAATCAGATTATTTAAAGAGCCACTGAAGGCGAATGATACAGTGAGAACTGACTTGACAGCAAGGGTCATCTAGAGAAAATTTAGAAACAAGAAATGTAAATAGGCATTCTAAGATGAATAGAATTCAGAACACATGTTTTTCAGCTATTTCTCTTCCATTGCCACCTTTTCATAGCCTATGAAGGATTTCAGTAGAAAGAATGATAGACAAAGATGTCAGCTCAACTATGACTACCTAACATTGATTTTGGGGGTATTTCCAAGAATGAAATAATTTATGTAACCATAGAAATGTTACTTCAAGGAAGAAAATTAGTTGTTTGTATGGAAAAGGAATCAACAATAGTGTACTAATAGGTATCTTTAAAGAAAAAGAAATAAGAGGACATAACATTGTGTATCATTGGCATTAAATGTTATAATGAATAAGCAAGTAAAATAAGAGAAAAAACAAATTGATCTTTGCAATAAATATTCTACAAAATCTCAAATGCTTTAGTAGAATTCCTTTAGTCAGCCACCTAGGAGTTTTTATTTTCTTTTCTTTTTAACAGCAACTCGAAGTAACCTCATTGGTTTTGTTTTTGAGAAAATGGCACAAATGACTAATTATTACATTTTGCTTCTCCTTCTCTAAAAACACCTTCATTTCTCCAAATTAATAGAAATAGAAGACAGTACTATAAAAGTCAAAGAAATCCTTCCCAGAGACTTTAAGTATTAAGAAGAGCAAAGACATAAGGAAAAAAATGTCTGGATGATTGTATGAAGAGTGTATGATATGAAATGTTATTTTCATATTAACTGATTTTACCCTGGGAGAAGACTACAAATGTTGATGATTGTCTAAAGAGGGTTCGGTCAAAAATGTTCACATTGGATAGTATCTTAAGAATTTTAAAACAAGGGCAGCTGTATCAAAAAGATAAATTGAAATATATGAGAAAGGGTAATGTACCTGAAGTGTTTCTATTAGGGTATGTTGCGGGGAAAATGGATCTGTTTTATGTAAATTTTCAACAGTGACCTGGTAAAGAAAGTCAAAAGTGCATTAATTAAATTTACAGAGCCAAAAAAGGTGAAAACCCATGAGGTTAGATGTAAAATATACAGATGGACTGAGAGAGATGAGAGGAAATGGACAGACTTTTACAGCATGATACTCAGTTTGGAAATATGCAGGTGAATACGATGGGGAATACTCACCAAAAGACAGATATCTGGTTTAAAGAAAAAGTTAATAAAACGTTGAGTCTGAAAAACTCTACAAGACCAAAGCCAGGAAATTACACAGTTATGGATCCCACAGTAACTGTAAATTAACCCCATTGCACATATGTAGTATTTCATATTACTGTGTTCGGTGTTAACTTTCACGCCTAAACATGCACATATGTGTGTATGTTTCGTCTGGATTATGGTTGTAATGGGAACAAAGGTGCTAAGAGGACACGTAATGGATTGTCTGTGCCTTTCACAAGTCACCCAGGAGCCTTCTAGCCCAAGCTGCTCCTGCGCCTAGGAGCAGAGCAGAGGAGACAGGCTTTAATTCAAAGTCAGGTCAGTTGTTCACCAAAGGAGCTGGAAGATACATACATTTCTTAACAACTGTAAAGAAGTCATGAGTATCCTGGGTACATAGAAGGGAGGATATAGCACATCCCAGAGAGAATACATTGGATTTAAACAGGTCCTTATTCCTAGTTTCTCCTATGCTTGTCTCATACGAACTACTCCTTATCTCTCTCGCATGCTCCTTTCACTCCTATTCCCCTTGAACCCTTATTTTTGCCCAGTTATAATCTATTTTTTCCTCTCTGTATACCTCCTTACTCTTACCAGGCTCCTTACACGAGCTCTTACAGTGTTTTCCTGATCGAGTTGTTACTCTGTGTGTGTGTGTGTGTGTGTGTGTGTGTGTGTAATATTTTTAGTCCACTTTTATGGCACATATGGTATCATCTCTCGCTTAGTCATAAAACCAGGATGGAAGACTGCAAACTTCTTTCTGAAGCATTGTCGAGGCCATTTCCCTTCTAGTTCATATATGTGCTTATAGCATCAGAGATTTTTCACCAGACTTTGCCACTTCATTGGGGATGAGTTTCTACCTATGTGGATTATTCCTCTGTTCACTTTTAATTCATTATCCTTTGACCACCTTAGCTCCTGTGAAGTCCTTTCCCATAGCGGTCTCCGCATTCCTTGACAAGGGTGCACCCACACCACTTGATCTCTGAAATCAGTGTCTTCTACAAGTTCTTAACACTTGATTCCCTCCAACTCAGAACAACCCTTTTTTCTACCCTTCCAGAGTCCAATCACACTGAAGCTACTTTTCACCTTCATTATCAATCTCTCGCCCGTATGTTTGGTATTCAGCAAATACCCTGTGCATATGCTCTTACCAGTTCTCCTGCCTTCGTCTTCCTATTTTTTCTAACTGGCCTCCAAAATCAGTTACTAAGAGGTGCTTTCATTCTTGTCCTTAAGAGTGTATGATATCAAATGTTATTTTCATATTAACTGATTTTACCCTGGGAGAAGGCTACCCTTCTGGGTTCTGCTATGTCTACCCAATCATTTCCCATCATCTATTTGCTGAGATCTATGTTCTTAGGCATTCAGCATTTTTAGAGATTTTAGAGAGAAACTCCATTGATTGTTTCCTCATCATATTAATCTGTTCATGCTAAAAATTGGGCTCCCATTGCAGTTTAAGATCTATAGGTCTGACTTCTCCTCCAGACAGTATGTTTTCAAAGAAGTTTTGGCTCTTTTATAGCCCAGGACTACTTTTTTCTGCCTTTGTCATTCCTGAGGTTGAGGTCACTTCCATGAGTTCCTACAACATTTGGTTGCTACCCAGAAATCTCTTCAAATCACCATCTTCTGATGCATTGTCCCATCTTTTGTTCATAATTGGTCTTTGAACTTCCAAGGCTAGTTCTTCAAACTCAGCTTCTGTGCCATTCCCCTCACTCACGCTAGGGTCATTCTTCAAGTCCCCTCTTCTTTCTCCCTCCTCTTTCCTTCCCCACTGCCATCTATTGTTCTGGCCAGGGGCCTTCCTTCCTCCCTGTACTTACTCACACATGCAATACATCATTCCTCTTTCACTCTCTTCCATGTCTTTCCTAGCATTTTCTCACCTCTAAAATCTCTTCCTCCCCACCCCATGAACACTTTCCTTTTCCTCACCTCCTATGTCACCCATATTGTAATCTCAAGCTAGGAAAGTCGACACATCATGAGTACTAAAACTGCAGGAAGGAAGGCAGATTGGTTGTTACTGTGAAGTTTTCAGTTTTGTGAAAGAAAGAAATAACCTTTAAAGTAGAAAGCACTATTGAACTTCTTAACTTGATACTTGGGATGGCTATTTTGCTATATTCACTTGTCCAGAATGAAAACTTTATTAAGTCAACTCTTTTCTTCCCAAGAACATTTTTCTATTAAAAACAGAAATCTGAACTTTGGTGTGGAGGAGCAGTAAAAAGCACCAGCAAGAGACTGAGGGGAGGGGAGTGAAAGAAATATGCAGAAGGAATCTCTGGGGATCTACAAGCTGCTGCTCAATTTCAGTTGCAGTTGTCAGAGTTAAAGAAAACATTGGAGAAAATGTCTCATCTAGAGGTCCCCGGAATGTTCTGCTTTGGGAAGGCCAGCTGAGGAGTGGACTGTGGCCAGCTGGCAGGGGCTCAGAGGCCGGGTACCATACGCCAGCCACTGAGCTCATTTGCTCCATCTAAGTCGTTTTCAATTCAAAGCTGTTTCAAGATCAGCACAGGGCACTGTGCAGATGTTTGGGGGAGGGGCACTGATAGAAATTAAGGAAGGAAGAAGTATATGCTTATTTTTGAAGGTTGAGCCCACAGCTTCTTGGGTTGTGAGTGAGTGAGTGAGATGGAATGTGTAGGAAAACATTCAGCTGCAGTCATCAGGCAAGGTTAATTATCTTGTGCAAGCAACACAGTCTAAGATTCAGAGGCGAGATTCTATCGCAGGACCATTCGACCAGGACCATTCCTCACTCTTCACTGCCATTCTCAACTGCTGAGAAAACACTGGGAGAGCAATAAGGAGCCACAGGCTGTCGTGCTAGGCCCTACACCTCTGCTCCCTCAGTAAGTATTCATCACAACCCAGTGATATGAAGGCACAAGGGGCTCTTTCCCCAAAGGGACATCTCTTTCCTCATGAGTGTCCTTCTTATAGACTTGCATTCTGGGATACAGACTGAGAAGTACCCCCAGGAAATCCAATGAAGTGGGAAACTGAAAAACACTGTCCACGGCAGTGACCAAAAAACCTAGCGAAGCCTGGATCTGAGTGAATGTGTGAAGTAGTTCAAGCTTGGAACTCAAGGCCTCTTCATGTTCACCCCTTCTCTTCTCTCAGCTCCTGTGAGTGTCCTGTGCCTGCTGATTGCCCATCTAATGTATAAAGTATTTTCATACCTGGGGTGGGAGAAGTCTGTCATCATCAGAAACAATGCCTTTTTGTCTTCTGTTTGTGGTTCCTGCCACCTAGGAGTCTTGAGAAAAATGTGAAGGCCAAGATGACTTCCAGGATCTTCCAGCTCTGAATTCCTTTTCATTCTCTGCTAAGGACAAGCAAATGGCTGTGGGCTGGTTATTTTACCACAGTTCAATTCTGTACAACTGGGGGTCTCACTCAGCCCTCCGTCATGTGGAAGCAGCTGAGGCTCCGGAACAGAGTTGGGTTGTGTGTCCCTCTTCCTCCTGGGATCTGATTCAGCCACTGTATATAGTCTTTGACATGTGACTACATGGAGAACATGCTTTAAGAGCAATTAGCACCTACTCTGACTTTCTTTTCTATCCAGACACACAATTATTGATGTACATCCTTCATCACTGAAGAGTAACAGCTCACTAAGCCTGAGTTCTGACTGGTTTTCTATAGAAATTAGAGAAAAGAGGCATTGCTCAACCTGGTATGATAGGAAGTCTAGTTTGAGCAATTGAAAATAGAAGTCAACAGATCAGCAGTAAGCATATATGAGTAGTATTTATACTTGAGTATCAGAATAGTTTGGCGTGCCTTGGTGGGGTAGTGGTTGGGTGCAGTTCACATGCATCCCAAGGTTCTTGGTTTATGTCCCAGGGCTGGCAGGATGAACAACTAAATAACATTTTAAAAAATGCTTCCTCCTCTCTCTTCTGGCCTGCTTGCTTCTGCTTGCCTTCATTCCTGCCTACACCTTTTCTTGAAAAAAAAAAGAATATGTTTTAGCTTCTTAGCCACATCACTGTGACTATTAATGTTTACTGACTGTCACCAGTAATAAACTTGCTTACAGTATAGTTTGGGATTCTACACCGTGCAACTCAGTCTGTCCACTTATCAAAATGGCAGAGGGCAGACCCTCCCTGGCAATTAGAGCAGAATTTTATCTGGCCCCACCCAACTCTCCATCAAAATTCACTCAGAAGCTGACCACTTCTAGGATGTCTAAACAAGTGGTTATGGAATAGCATTAAAAAAAAACCCAGCTAGGCATATGTAATTTGATACTTACCATGTGCCAGGTACTTTTTATCATGCTTTATGTGTGTTCATTCGTTAAAGCCTCACATTCCCAATTTATAGAGGCAGAAACTGAGGCACAGTGGTTCAGTAAAAGTGGGATTGGCACTTAGGCAAGCTGTCTATGTTTGTTAATGGAATAAATGTGCCCCCCACCATTGATACTTTGAAGCCCTTAAACCCTGATGTGATGGTATTTGGAGACGGAGCCTTTAGGAGGTGATTGGGTTTAGATAAAATCATGAAGGTCGATTATGTACCATATTAATTAGTGTATTTAATCCCCATGGTGGGGTTATTGCCCTTACAAGAAGAATCACATGAGAGCTCTCTCTCCTCTATTTGTACTCAGGAACATTCACACATGCACACACGCATACACACACCCCTTATGGTGCACACAGTGAGAAGGCCACCTTATACAAGCCAGGAATCGCTGCTATAAGCAGAATCCAGCTATGCTGGCATTCAGTCTTAAACTTTAGCCTCCCAACTGTGAGGATGAATGTCTGTTGCTTATGTCCTGCAGTCTCTGGTGTGCTATTTGGACTAAGACAGTGCTTAAAGACTCTGCAGTCTGACATCTCACAGAGGTCAGTCCCCCAGCCTTTGAAGCAGCATTTGCTGGTCACTCTCTTCGGTCCTATCAGATGCCTTTGCTCAGCGGTGCCTTCACCAAGCTTCTGTTTTGAAACTTTGATTCTGACCTACCGCTGCCGGAGGAGGAATAGCTCCTCCTTTCTCTAACTCAGAAAGTGTGGGAAGCCCACAGGCTGTCCTGCAGAGGAATGTGCCAGACATCACAGAGCTGGTGAGGGAGGAAGTGAAAATGGCACCCCTCTATTCCAGGATCTGTGGGGGCAGGAGAGCGCCTTGGGCTGTACCTGGAGCCAGTCTGTGGCTCTGGACCTTGTTGATGCAGGGCCAGCTTGTCATAGTCATGGCCTTAGCCCTCATTTCCCTCTGGGGGCTCCTCATTCAGAGAGTGAAGAGGCAAAATGAGCCCTCTTTACTGGTGTCCGTCCTAAATGTTACCTCAGCACTGAAACGAAAATTCTAAATTATGAGGAGAGTTGTAGCTGTTAGGCATCTAATTCTCTTCAGAAATGGATAATATTCTGTGTTGCACAGTGTAGAGAGAGCTTGCCATTTTAGTGCAACCACACAAGGATCGCAATGTAGAAATAGTGACTCTTCAACTTGCCTGTAAATCTGCACCTCAGACAAACAGGATATCCCACAGCATTGTCTCTGGAAGCCAACAGCTCACCTCTGCAGGAGAGTCAAAACTGGTACCAAGGTGTCCCTGCAGCCTGATATCCCCATCACCCCTGCCTGAACACTACCCTGTGACTTGGAGAACAGATGCATATCTTCTGTGAGCTGTGCTCTCTGTTTAGTTCCTGAAAATAGATGAGAGTGCATAGTGCTTTTTAAAAATTACATAATATGTCATTCTCACCTTGGAAATAAGAGGAACAATATGCTGTTTTCCTGTCTTTAATTTCCCAAAGCAGACCCTGTACAAAATGAGAAAAATTGTCTTCTCATCTAGAAAAATTGCTTCTGGAAGTTAGTACAAAGCAAGGTACAGGAGTCATTCTGAGGGATATACTACAGCTGTTTGAGTAATGCCTTTGATCTTAAAATGAGGCACTAAAGAGAAAAATGGGAAATCAAAATGACCACTACCTATGAAAGAAAACAGGCTAATAATTCAAGGGATGAAAACCTTACCTTTCTCTAATAAGTGAGCAAATTACCTTAATGACGCTTTACCTCTTCATTATCTGTTTGAGAAAACTGAGAGATCTCATCATTGATTGAAGAAAATATATGGGTTCAAAGCCACCTTTAAAAGAAAAGACACCCCTTTCTGCATGCCCTGAAGTAAGAGCTACCTCCCTTGGAGGAGTGGGACAAGGAGTCATTGTTTACTTCAAGGTTTCCTTCAAGCTTTTAACTTTGTCTGAGCTGCCCTGCTGGTCAGTGGAAAAGGCCCCCATCATGTGACTTCTGTCTGAAATAGCTCATATGATGATGATCATGTTTGTCAGAGTGTCCCCAGCATGTGCAGTATCATTACCATAGTGAACTATTAGAATGGCTAAAATTAAAAATACTCACAATACCAAATGTTGGTGACGATGTGGAACAACTGGAATGCTCAAACATTCACTACTTCTATAAATACTTTGTAGAACTCTTTGGTAAGTTATTTTCAAGTTAATTATATACTTCCCATATGACAGAGCAACCCTATGACAAGTTTACCCCAAGAAATGGAAATGTTGTTTACAAAAATGACTGGGGCCAGCCTGTTCATAGCAGACTTAATAATAGGCCCAAACTGGAAATAACCCAAACATCCATCCACAGGAGACAGGATAAATATATGTACAGTGAATATTATTAAAAATTAATAAATAAATAAGAGTTACAAAACCCTTGAGCTCTGACAAGAGAACTGAAATTACCTTTCAGGGTTAGGGTTGAGAACAAAGAATAAAGGGAGTCCAGTAGATAGTGTGGGAGATTATTAGAAAGTTGGTGCTGGATGTGATGTGGTATCGTACATCTGATAAAGAATTAACCTACACCTAAAAAGTATATGGCATTGTAAACCAATGTTACTTCAATTAAAATTTAAAAAAAAAAAGAATGAGTTACAAAGACATGAAACAACATGGATGAACCTCAAAGCTGTTGAGTGAAAAAAACGCCAGATTCAAAAAAATAAATACTCTATCTTCCCATTTTCATGAAGCTCTATAAGAGGAAAAACTCAAATTTAATGACAGAATCAGGGCAGGGATGTATATTCAAGGTGGAAACTGGAGAAGAGCACCATTCGATTCTGGAATGATGGAAATATCCTGTATCTTATTTTAGTTGGTAGTTTTACACAGATGTAGATAGTTTTCAAAAGTCTTGTATTTAAACTGTAACACTCCCAAGGCCTTATTACCTCATCCTCCTGGGAGGTAAATTTGCTTGTTAAGAACATAAAGAGATGCTTTTGAGAAACCCTATTCTGTACTATGTTCATGGACCACCACTAACTTTCGAAGGTTGCAAAAGAGTGGTGTCCACTGACATTATACTTCCGTGGGAAAAAAAAAATGACTTTATGTGTTCGATATTTTACTTTTAACAAGAGTATATTTACAGGAGTGATATTTTTAGGAGGTTACCTAATCTCTCCCACCATTGTGCAGATAATCAGGAGGACGTGGTGATAGATTTATGTGCAGGAGTCTGTGGATTCAATCCCCTATTGACCAGGTGAACCTCGACATTGCCTTGAGTGGAGAAATCTTACCCCTTTTCAGTAAATCTAAGATTGAAGTTGGCACCAGGCTATAGGCATTTTATATGGGGTAAGAGTGGACATGAATGATTATAGAAAAGTAAGAACTTGGTCTAGAATTTTCTTCCTCTCTTCTATAGCCAGTAAAAGTGTTCTCACAGTAACTTTATCTGGCCATGGTATGTTTTTTATCCCCTGTGCATTGCAGAGTTGGCACCCAGCTGTCAGTCTTTGTGTGCAGAGAATGTACCTTCCCTGCAGATGATGGATATGTGCCCCACACTGCCTGTCAACCAGGACTTGTGAGAGACATGACTCCTCCACCTGAAACCGTCAGTCAGTGGAAGCAAATAGTCTTAGAACTTCCATTGACTCTCTTTGCAGTACAGAGAGAAGAGAATTTGAGTTTTCAAATGCACATTGATGAAAAACAAGGTTTTCACAAAGTCAAACCACATCAACAAAGTTGGGGTTCTCTTTACCTTTGAATTGAAAAAAAAAAAAATCTCAAGAGAGAATGGGAAAGTTGTCAGACCCATCGAGAGGAGGTAGAGGCTTGCAAGCACAAATATTTTTTTAAGATAATTATGGTTATGCTTACCTTTATTTGCTATTATTATTGCTGGACTAGGGTGTAGGGATTGGGGAATTTTTTCCTTTCTGTGTCTCTATTTCTTTGTGTAACTTTACAGGTTCTCCAAATTTCCTTTTACTTAAATTTTAAGGGTGGCATCCTGTGTTTCTGGTGTTCAACTGAAATTAATCTTGTGCCTTGAGTGCTGTGCTGTCTTTAACATTAGAGGTGCTCTCTTCTGCCCAGGGAGAGGCAGGTGGTGAGAAGGAAATATTTCTCCTGTTTAGGGGAGGAAACAGTTTTGGGAGTCAGTTGACCTCAGCGTGCATCTGTTGACCCTGTGCTCTGGTCATGGATACTTGGGAGAAGTTGCAGACTTAATTGTTCTGTAAAATGGAGAAATGAAAGTTTAGCTGAAATGTTTTATTTGAAGTCCTGCACTGAGTGATGCACAAAGAAATCTCAGTTTCTCTCATAGGTGACCTGTTGCTTCTTCCATCTTTATCACATTGGTTAAAATCCGCCCCCTCAGGGGAACACAAACTGACCTTATCTAGCTTGGGTTACTCTAGCCTTCCTTTAAAAAATGCTTTTCATTTGTCACCATGTTCATGACTGGCTGGCCCTCGGTTCTGTGTGTGTCATTGTTGGGAGCTAATAAATGCACCACTGGCTGATTACTAGTTTTGAGAGTGTCCTGAGTTAGTTAGTGCTGGTCTCTGGAGGCCACGCTGCACAGCAACTCACTAGCAGACCAGGCTCCCAGCCAGCCTGGGCTCTCAGCTGCTTGTGTTCTAATTTATCAAGTAATTCCACCCACCTGAGCCTCACTTTCCTCCAGCTGACCACAATGGACTCCTATGCATTTGGCACCTAAGTGGTTAACAGTCATTGTCAGGTAAAGACCATTAACCGAGGGAGCATTGCTCCCAATTGGAAGGTTAGCACATCAGAAGGTGGGTTTTAAAACTTCACTCAATAGTATTTGTGAGGGGGTTGGGGTGGGGGAGTAATTAAGTGCCATTTGTCACCTAGCCCAGCTCAATACACATTATTTGTTATGCTAAAAGTACAAGCACAATCTAGCTAAATTTCAATAACTAAAGCCTGGCCTTAGCCTACGACATTGAACCTCAGTCAATCTGTGAAAACCCAGAGGGTAGAAACCTTTCTGGAGATTCAGCTCTCAAATGCTTCAGAGCTACAAGCTTTAAAAACCAGTAACAAGCCAACAATATTTCCAAATCGCCATACAATCTTTGCTAATTTGGGAGGGATTTCATATTTACAGCAGGGCAGTTCAAAGTTTGTTTTCCTTCATTCCTTCAGTAATGAAAAGTTCTTACTGAATTTATCATCTATTTTAAGTAGTGTATTATTGTTGTAAAATGTTATTTTTACAAGACAGTGTTTTTTGGTAAATATACCTAACAGATAATCTGGGACTGTCCCTGCAAGAATAGCTTGAACAAGTCCACCTTCTGTGGGCACTGTTGTAGGTATTTATGGTGGGAGCAAAACCTCTGATGCCAGCTCCACTTTGCTCCAGACCCTGTCTGTCTGCCTTGGAGGCCAGAGGATTGGAGGGAGGACACAGGACTTGGAGAAAAGAGACAGCTAATCCAGCTCCTTCCTGTCATGTGCTTCTAGGGGGAAGGGTGGTAGAGCCAGTGGGGAATTTAAGTTTTCTTTTATGTAAGGAACATATGTTTTCAGTAGGAAATATAGGAAGTAGAATTAGCCAAGGAGATAAGAAAAAGAAAAATGAGCCATCATACTGCCCAGACGCTCCTCCTGATATACCATTTTCTGCATTTTTTTCTGCACTTCCAAGGATGCACATATATGTGTGAAGCGGTTGGTAGCCTCAAGCTTATTGAGGTCTGGGCCAGTCCAATGTTTTTGAAGTCCTGGAATTTTTTTTAAGAATATATCAAAACAGGACTGAGAAAATTATGGAGTAAGTTGGTGTGTATTGACGTGCTTAGGATTTAACACAACCCAAAGATGCATCAACTGTGGGTGGATTGCCTCTGAAGAAAATATCTCAGATTTAAAGCTTTGGCCAATTGTGCTTTTTCACACCCCTCATTGCTATGGTAGGTCCCCTAGAAGAGGTGTCTCAGAACCCATATTGTTCATCAGCCATATAACATGATACATCAATGCTGCGTTACTTTGATTGCCGCATGGAAGTTCATTATGTGTAGGTACCACAATACATCTAATAAGTTCTCTTCTTGGAAATCTCCTACTTTCTTGGTAGTACAGCACTCTCAAGAGTACTCGAGAGAGAGAGATAATTTTTACAAAATATGCTCGCCTATTTTTTAGGCTTTTGAATTGATCTTTCAGAAAGCTGGTACCCTTGTTTTCACAAAAAGGATACAAGTCCCTTTATGCCAGGGTTGGGGAGTTCAGCTCTTTGACTTCACTTATTCTCAGTTTCATTGTCATAAAATTTCAAGTGTCTAAGCAGGGCTATATGATGGACTGCAGAGGATGAGTAGGTGTGTGCTTTCCCTGATGGGCAAGGCTTGGCTGCACAGGATTGGGGTGTGGCATGGAGAAGCCACTGAGAGGCAAGCCCTGCTCACATGGAGTTGGATGGAGTAGCGAGCACCTCAGAGTGTGTTGTCAGCCAGTTGGCGTATTGGTGTCTGGGAGCCAGGCTAGAACCAGGGTGACTACCTCTCAGTGCTTCTCCACAGGAATATACCGCTTGTGCAGTGACAAGTGGGCTGTTCTGGGTTCTTTTTGATCCAGGCCCCCAGTCCCTACAAGGCTCCCTGAGATTACTCATGCCTTGAGTTCTCTGCTCTATCCCCCTCTACAAGCCCCATTCCAATTTGTAATGAATCATAGCAAAATGTATCTATGCCAATAGGATCAAATGTGAGGATTGCAGAGAAGAAAAACTAATGAAGGTGAAGAGTTCCGACACATTCTACCTTAAGTCACTTCCCCTTGTCATCCACCCTTCTAACCAGCCTGAAGACTGCCAGCCAGATCCGTGCTTCTGGCCTTGCTTATTAGAAACCAAAATTTAAAGACTCTGGACTCCCCAGGGCCGATGGTGTTCAGAACAAATTCTTCCCTTCCTCTGCTTTTGTCCCATGTTCTCTTTTTAACCCCTCACTGACATCTAGCTGGGTCCTGCAAATCTGTTCCTTAGAACTCTCTGCCTGTTTCCTCCCAATCCTCTCTGACTCAGCACACCAGGAACAGTTAAAGAGTCATAAAGTGTGCACTCCTCCTCTTCCCAGCATTCTGCCCCCACCTTCCACCACAGCCTTCTTTCCCTCCCCTCTCTGTTGAATTCCTTTTCTCAATTCCAAGCACAGCCCATATTCTGTCTTTGGAGAGTCCTCCTAGTCATCTAACCTTCCTCTGAAACTCCACAGAATAATAAGATTGGGATACATACACTATCCCCTGTGTGTAATGTGTATTACACCACATGATTTTAATTTCTTTGAAGGCAGGACTATAACCTGCTCATGTTCTTCTGGGTGTAGAGTCACTATACCTTGCACCAAGATACTCGTTCGGTGAATGAATGAGCTGCAAAGAAACATGAACTAATGGATAAGTGAAGTGAATGAGAGGAGCCTTATGGAAAGTGCGTTCCATAGGCATCTGGTGGCTCCAGCATTTCTCTGGGCTGGATTTAGGACAGTATTGTAATGGGAAAAGAGGTTAGAAACACCAAATAAAAGAATGGAGATGAGCTGGAGATGGGGCGATTGTGAACTCACATCTTCAGCACCTCCTTAGAGTGGAGGAAAGGAAGAGGAGGAAGAAGCATTTTTTTAACAAAGGAAGAGGAGGAGGAACTTTTATTTATTTATTTATTTATTTAGTTAGTTAGTTAGGTAGGTAGTTAGTGAATTTTTTACCCTCATCCTAAGTCTTGAGCCCTGGTCCTCAGGTGCATGGTCCACACCTCAGGCACAAGCTTAGTGCCTGAGCCCAGGGCCCAACTCCTTGACATACTTACTAGCTCTTTGTTTTAACTTTCTTCCACTAAATGTAATACATTCCATTGCTTTTGTGTTATGGGAGGTTTTACATTAATTAAATTACATCATACTTTTTTTGAAAGTAAAAGTATTGATACACATGTCATTTCTGTTTCTTGAAGGCAACTATGGTCCTGAGCTCCGCACACTTCTGGTTGGGGTTACTTCTGGTTCCTACAACATGTTTGATAGAAGATGTGGCATGGAGAGCGTAAGTGAACAGTAACTCAATCACCTTTAGTCTTGCCCATCTGTCCTTGCAACTGTCTTTCACATGAGCCCTCCCATAGGATATTAACTGCTGTGGGACTTCTAAAGAAACAGGTGTCCTGCCATCTGGCAACAAAGCATGTAAAGGGTAGTGAGTGTTTCTGTTTTTTTCATAAGCTGTGCTTCGTCTTGAGTGAGAGTGTAGACAAAAAGAAGCCTCAAGACAGAAGCGTGAAGGTCAATAGGGACTCTACCTATGCAGGACTCTAAGTGTTGTTTTTCTTTTTAATTCCTCCTTAATATCTTTACTCCCATGCTAATGACTCAGGAAAGGAAGAGCTGTTAAAGACAGACCCATTCTATCAGGTTTAGGAAGGATATCTCAAAATTTATTCCTCTACATATAAAAAAAAATAGTGCTAAGAATTCACCAATACAGCCTGACTTTAAATCCCATGCTCAATGGAAAGTAGTGTGTATGTAAATCATTTCAAATTGTAAGATTAAAGCTTTCTTCATTTTCCCAAATAATTCACAGTAGGAAACTTTCAAATGTAATTCTGGACTGTCACTTTATAGCTCTATGAGAAAATTAATCACAAAGATGAAATTATCCGCATAGGTTAAATAGGAAGTAGCTCACAATCAATTTTTTTAATATGTTTCAAACACTATTTCTGAAATATCTTGCGTATTAAATAAAAGAAGCAACTAAGTTCCAAGATAATGTAAATTTTAAATCATCCATAAACAAAAGATGAATTATGCCAAATGAGATGTTAATTTTTGTGTGGAGAGAGACTGATTACTCCTACAAATAGTTGGCATCTTCACTGAAAATTGAGACTCTTGGATTGGCTTTTCTTTGGTCAAAGAGTAATTATTTTGGGACCCTGAGGTAGAGAATTGAGACTTTAATCCATACCTTCCAGGAAAAGACATCAGATTTCATTTTTATCTCTCCCTTCCTCCCACACTCAATGAGAAATGTTCTTGCCTGACAGTCAAGGATGTCTTTTGAAAAAGTCTTCATTTTGGCATTATCTTGACAACTGATGATACCTAATGCAGAGAGAGAATTTTATAGCATATATTTTGGAGGTTTTTCTTTACTCTGTTCACTAAGTTTAGCAGCTGTTAGCAGATATTAAATTATTCTAATTTCTTAAATGCCTTGATTTACCAGTACTTCCACTGCTAAAACTGTGTTCTGTAAATAGCAGAATCAGAATCTTTGGAAATGAAATTTTTATAGACAAAAAAAATATTTTTCAGTCTAATAAATGCACTAAAAGAAAATGTTATTTCTATTTATTTGCTCTTGTAGCACATGGCCCAATTGTACCACAATATATCACCCTTGCTGAATTCTTTAATTTTGCAAGACTGTCAGGATAGTTTTAAGTAAAAGTAAGATGATCTTGGCTACATCAGCTCACCTTTCAATTTATGGTGACTGAGAAAAGCAATTGGCTTATAAATTAATCTCAGGCTTTGAAATTTATCTTAAATTCATGTTATGGGGGAACAAGTTTGAGACTGTATATTTGAGAAGTGAGACTTAGCACAAGTATCTCTGTACCTTTTCAAAGAGAGTGTCTACTGATTACATCTTTGCCTCATTGTCTATTTTCTGTATCTTTTCCAACACATTCCAAGGAAAATTTTCTGGTCACCACAAAACAAATCATCTATCTATTCCCTTGCATAGGACTTGTTTTTGGTTTCTCATGGCATTCTTAACTAGTGTCATTTACATTTTAACAAGGATAACTCAAATGACATATTGAAAGAGTAAATCACTTCCTTTCCAAGAAGTTTGCTATCTGGAGAGAAACAGAGACCAGTGTCCCATAAAGAAGGCATTGATGGTCAGAGACTGATGGTGGGCATTGTCCTATCGCTGCCCAGCACTTTGGGCCCAGAACACAGTCCTTTCCAGGAAAGGGAAGCGCCTGGCTGAACCAGTTGAACCCCTTCTGAATTCCACAAGTACTTCCTGAAATGCATTTTCATCTCATTTTATTTGGGGGATCAGAAAGAATGGAATATATTGGTTGTTATTTGGAGTATCTGCCTGAAATACATACTCAATTTGTAGTAGACATTAATGTCTACACTATAGTCACCTCCCTCTTTATAAGCAAGACATTTACAAGTGTGTCGGAGCATTTCCCCTCCAATCACAGGACCTACATTTTATCTTTTACACTCCCATCCAGAAATACATGTTGTCTAGTTATGTAAATTCAGAGGCTCCTCCCAATACTAGAACGCTGCTTCCTTCCAATGAGGCCACAATATGAGCTGATTCCTCTTCTTCAACCTCAGTTTTATAAAATGGGTTCTGTTTTTGTTCTTGCACACTGAAAAAAAGTAATAACCCTAATTGTCCACAACTACACGGCAACATTAGTAATCTTACACAGTGTTGTCACAATTCTTTAATCCTGCCTTGGACCAAGCTTAAGGATTTTGTTTTGTTTTGTTTTGAATTTTGGTGGCTAACTGTTTTGAAAGTGTTTTGAATTCCAGCACAAGGCAGCCTTATGTTTTCACATAGATTTCCATGAGCACTAAAGAAAGTAAGCTGTTCTGTCTTTCTACACTTCCCCCCTTTCTTTGCTGAATCTGTCTTCCATTCCAGAACCTGGACTATTAAAAGTAAGAAAGGAAAAAGAAAAACAAAACAGCATGAGGTAATTGGGCCATTTTTTTCCATGAAGTCTGTTGACTTCTGAATGAAGATCCATTATTAGACTATCTTAAGTCAGACTCAAATGCCATAAAATACCTACTCTGTTATCCTGTCAACCAGAATTTTCATGAGGGACCAAACCAACACATCTTTTATTAAAATAATTGATTGATGATATGTGATACCTGGCTAATGAGTATTTTTATTAGAAGCATGAAGTTTAAATTGCCCAGAACTATTTTAATATCTTCAGCTTGTACTCTTCCAGAATGTTTACCTATGACAGCATTCTTAGGTAAGCTGCCATGCACTTATTTTCATCAAGCAGAAATTCATTAGTATTGCTTAATAAAAATAATGTAAAGCTCAAGGCCACTGTGCACAGGAACCAATCTCCTTTTATCTGCCTGTATCTCCTATGCTTTACCAGTCATCACACAATACATTCAGCAATTCCAGAATGACTTCATTTCCTTATTATAATCCCAGATAGGCAGTTAAATGGAAAGAAAAGGTAATAAAAAATTTCTGTTTACTAGTGGATCTTGATTTTTTTAAAAAGACTTTCAAACTAAACTAATTTATTTTGAAACATATTGTACTTACATTTTCCCTACATTTAGAATTTAGCATTTCCATCTAACTTGTTATTCTTCCACGCAAAAGTAAGAGTCCAAGAAAAACATTTTAGGAACATAAAGATGAAAAGTTCAAGATGCTAAGCAAATCTGCATATTTTAAAATTTTGTATTAATCTCAAGATACCTTCAGATATATCTGAAGGCTGACCAATGACTCTTATCCTCTGTGTCGGTGGTTAGACAATGCCACCCAATCTTTGTGATCTTCTTGTCTCTCCACGTGGCGTTAGATGAAGCAAGCCCTGGACCACTGGGAATCAGTCGTTCATAAGATAGTATGACTCACTCTGTCCAAGCTCTTACTCAGAACAAGTCAAACCCCACCTCATGGTGAGATCTGAATTACATGCTGGTGGCTAATGCTTAACAACTAGCTTTTTAAACCCAAAGTATTATGTTTCAGTCAATTTACTCGTGGACATTGACAGTTAAGATTTTAGAATGATTATCTAAATAAGGCCTTATTTGGTAAAGGTTTTGAAAAAAGAGTTTTGCATTGTTAGCACCAGTTTTACTCAAGTGCTACAAGCAACAAAAGTAGTGGAATCATCCCAGAGTTGCAATTCAGTGTACTCAAATACTGGTTAAGTTCCCAGACTAGCTCAGAGGAGCTAGCCTATGGAAACACTATCAAATTGCTAAGTAACTCTCAGATATGCACACAATTTTATCCACTAGGTACACACAGAGTGCCAGGTAGCTGTAAGACATTCAGATGATTTCCCTCAAAGGCGGTTTTGTGAATGAATGAGAACTGGCAGCTTTAATGTGGTGGGTCATCAGAATAATTTTTCTCTTGGCATAAACTTTAGACATCTCGCGGCCCAGCCTTCCTAGTCTAATACTACTTCTTGGTATATCCCTTCTTGTCCAGCCCAGAAGAGAACACAGAGGCTGTTTTAGAGGTCGATGAGCCCTGCTTGCTCTATGTCTAGGGGAGAGACAAGAGGCAACGGGATAATATGGGGGTGAGGCCTAGCCAGACATGCCCTCCTATGTCTCTGTGAATTCGACTAGAGTAGGGCTTATTAGACAGTTGGCTTAGCAATATATAGTCTCATATGCCCATGAGATTAAAGGTAAAATTTGGGGCCCAGTATATTCAATATTAGTGTGAAAATAGTTATGTTACTATATTATTTGTAATTATAATAATATTTACTAATGATAAGTATTTATACTATAATACATTTTATTATTATTCTATAGTAATATATTATTATATATTTGACACTATAAATTTTGCATTCTTTTTGACTCCAGCAAAATGTTAAACATTTTCTCATTTATTGTTTAAATTAGAATTCCCCAGATTTTGCTTTGAACTGCAGTGTTTTATCAGCTCTGTGTTGCAGGACACTGTGTGATGCAATTAAGGTATTATGTGTTAAAAACTGTGGTTAAGTTCCCTTGTTTACTTTGGGGAAGAGGAATGACAGGTACATATACAGTGTCTTAGTACTAATACTCCATTATAGATTAACTTGGAGTGTTAGGAGATGACTGGCCATTATCTTAACAGACTTTCTGTCCTCGATGGTGGAGGTGGGTGGCAGTGTGTGATTCCACAAAAACAGCTTAGTCTTCAAATGGCTCCATTACACTGTTTCCGCTTCCTTGCAGATATGCTGCTTTTGCTCTTATTCTGTCTTTGAGTCCAGGTGCTTAGAAAACTCCTTACATTTATTTATTTTGAAGTGGAACTAATGTAAAGCTTTTCATAATTAGAAAATCTGCCCTGTATTGCTCTGTTATCAACCTTTGCTTTTTAGTTTTCTTTTCCCATGTCTAACTTGTGTCTGGTTAAATGCTTTCTCTTTACTTGATGTTATTTGCAGTCAGTAACTCCAAATTTTAGGAAGATCCTGAGATCTACCAATTATTTGAACCTTGCAAGGTTTAATCAGAACACTCAGTTTAGTCAGAAAGAGGGTGCAGGTAACTCTTCCTACAGTTCAAGAAGAGTGTTGTGTCCAGGCCAAGGTTTGGTTATGGAGGGAAGCCCAGCTTGCTTTTTGTTATCTCATCAGTTACTGTTTGCTGTTGAGGTCTACAAATGAGGTCCCCAATGTCAGCCTCTAAACCTGGGTATTTGTGTCAACTCTAAATTTTAGGTCAAGGCTTTGGCACGAAGAGCATGAACTCTAGCATAATAAATCCCATTCCTGCTCTGGCTGTAGCTCTTTTCACACTCCAGAGAGTGGGAAGAAAAAGCTCACCTTGTTCTCTGTGACCATGGTAGGGCCAATGACCAAGAGACCAAAGTGCATCTACTAGAATGAAGATTTAAAGCATCCTCTGGGTTTTTAGGTCCTACAGTGAAAAGCTTTAGAGACAGACCCATGAACATCCATGAACTTCAATCTTTGGTCTGAGTGGCTGGGGTCCTCAGCCAGATGTGCAGGATTTTAGCAACAAGCAATGTTCTTTAGAGGAAGTGACCTGTGAAGTTCATGATCAGAGCATATCTGCTGTGCTTGGGATGATTTCCAGGTTATGAAAGTGGAGCCCTTGCCACTCACAGGGCTGGGAAGGTTCCATAATGTCCCAAGCCTCCATCAAAGGGCATCCAGATGTATCTCACAAAAGGAGCAACTAATCATTACAGCTGTGTTGAGATATTATGTCACATTCTTTTTCCCTTTTCTTTATGACATAGGGCCAAGCACACCTGCAAAAAAACGTTGCTGGAGGAGGTTCAGGAGCTAGAAACTAAGTCCAGGTTGATGGGAAAGGCAATGCTTCGGGACAGCAATGGAAAGAGGTGAGCAGCTCCCACACAGTGTTGGAAGAACACAAATTGCCCTCGTGATCCTTTCCCTATTTTTCCTTCTCATCTTTCTTTTTCTCGTCTTGGTCTTCAATGTGAGCATGTGGAACTCAGTTTGAGAAATTTAGTTGTTCTCTAAGAATCTAGTCACGGAGAGATCTAAATTCTACTCTTTTAGTGGCAAAATTAAATCTGATTTTCTGGGTCACTGGACCTGCCCATAGGCAAAACTGGGGTCTTTTGGGGGATCTGAACATGGGAAAAACAGTGTAGGGCTAGGGGAGAAATTTCCCCCTACCCCTCTTGTTTCTTCTCAGGTTGGTCAAACAAACAAAGTAATAACAGAGACATTAGTAGGAAAAAGAACAAATGTAAGTACATATCTGTGGAGAATCCACGTGAATGAAAATTCTAAAGTAAATGGCAGGGCAGAGGGGGAACGAGAGTATTTATCCTCAGTAATAGAATGAGGCAAGAATCTGGGGCTCCAAGAATCTGGAGCAAAGACGGAGGCTCACATAATACAAGAACTGGATGCTTTCTAATTATATGTTTTCCCTGCTATATAAATAGATATGGAAACATTATCACCAGAGAGAATCCTAAATTTGAACAACACCCCCAGATTTTATTCTTCTAGGTAATTAAGGGAGTGGTAGATGTCTCTCCTGAACTTGAAGGGATTTGATTGAACTTAGCTTGAAATAATCCACATACCAAAGTGACACATCTTTTGAAGATCTGTTCCAGACATTTTAGAAAGGCCTGTCATTCCTTCATCAGCCCATATGCAAAAATAGAAATAGTAGCATTATTATTTTTCAGGTGGAGAAATTCTGGTGTCACAGATTATCAGTGAGTATTGAAAAGGAAGGCCTTTGACATTAGGCCTAATACTAAAGGAGGTGTATCTACCATGAAGGTTTATATGCTGAATAATATATGCTATTGAAGTCATGTAAACTTTATTACAGCTCGCTCAGTTGCACCTAGAATTTGTTTTGGTTTGCTTTTAGTAAATTATTACTTTCTACTGGTGTTGAGAAAGTGTCATATGAGCTACTTGCTAGTTTACAGAAACAAACGTGCTGCTCTGTCCCCTTCTTACTTCCCATAGAGTATTAGCCTCCTCTCCCCTATACCTAGCTTTTGGGCCTGTGAGTAGTTTTTGTTTAATCACCTATATTGAATGGCATTAGAGTACAACTGCAGTGTGACGAAGAAGCATTGCGGTATTAGAGACATGGACTGTCTGAAAATTAGGGGTACAACTGAGAAGTAAACCTGTAATTAGTTGCTAATGAAACACAAATCTGGTTGAATACTTCTAGAGATTGCTACTCTGCATTTTGTTTTTATTGTTTGTACTGTCTCTCAAGGCAATGAAAACAAAGCATTTTTTAAAAGAAAAGATAATCCAAATTTCGAGAAGTATTATTATGATTGGAAATAACTATAGCTGTTTTAGTAAAGGGATTGTAGAGTGTGTTGCTGAAGCCGTGTTTCATGTTTCCCTATGACTTGCATGTCCCTTAGCACTCACTGTGCGGCAGCTGTGCCGGTCGCTGTAAAGAGCACTGTCAACAAGGCAAAAATCACTGTCTTCGATAAGCTTAAAATTATGACTCTGGGGAGGCTGGGGCTAGGCTTAAAGCAGATCTATAAATAACCATTACACAAGGCAGCACATGATGGAAGTCTGAGCAGAACTATTATTCTAGCCGTTAGCTACTGTAGACGTAGCACCTATGAGATTTTCAAGGACCTACAAAATTATTTGAGACTGGAGCGGGGGAGAGGGGAATTCATGTGCTCTAAAAATAGTCAGAAACCTCTGCAAATTGAAATGGATAAAGCTTTATCAGTTTTAATAATTAAGCTTAATAAACACAAATAAATAAATTTCTATCATATTTGAAACAACTTCAGATAGCTTGAGAATTCTCGAACATACAGTGATCACTGAGAGATCATCAATAATTTTTAAATAAAATGAGAATGTGAAAGGCAAGCTCTAAAACTCCTTTCAGACTTTTTGACAGGAAAACGTTGCAAGTACCTTGGCATGAGAACGCATTTTAGCACAGCCTGGTGGTGGGCATTGTCTCTTTCTGGCACGTGTGGTTCTTAAAACAGACCTGGGCCCTAACATGGGGTCAGCAGCACAGAGGAAAGTCAGAGAAGTCAGAAATCCAGGAGGCATCTGGCTTGACAGATGAAGAGAAGCATCGTGCTGGAGACTGGGTGGAAGACAGGGCTTGGAGGATGTGAAGGACTTGACAGAAATGATGAGTGCGTGCAGTGGGGACAGCCTCTGCAAAGCACAAGTTAGACTGTGAGCAGGGAACATCCCCCTCAGCTTGGAGGACCATGTGCATTCCACAGAGACCTAGAGGATGCCTTTGAATTCTGTCTGATTAGCTGTGTGGCCTTGGGCAAGATACTTCATAGAATGAGATGATCTCTTCATCTGTTATACTAGAAGACTAAGTAATATTGCGGCGAAGCAGGGCTAGGGTTTCGGAAGCATCCTGTACAGTGCTACGTAGTGCCTGACCCATGTCAGTTGCTAGTCTTCAGTTTGGCAGGAGAGTGTCAGTAATGAATGCAGTCATGGCTGTTAATCTTGAAAGACAGTGTGAGTCCATCTTCGCATGTTGTTGATGAAAAAGAATGGAAATTAAAAATCCACTTACCTGTTAAAATTCACTTTGAAATGTTTGAATGAATATCAGATGATAATTTGAGTTTAAATATGGTTTCCGACCTCCATTTTCAAATTTTTTTCTGGTGGTGGTGTAGATGCCAGACTGCGTAGTTGATGTGATTGTGTGTGAATGTGCATGTGCAGAACCTCACTGCTTCTGTTGTTTCCTCTTCCTCTAGTCTCCATGTCTTGCCTCACTCTTGAGTTCCCAGCAGAAGATAGCTTGGGGACTCTATGACTCTTTGGTGTCCCTCCTCCTAATTTGTTTTTCGCCCTCCTGATTACTCCCAGATTTTCTGGGTGGCTCATCCGCAAAGTAGATAATGGTGGTGAGAGAGATGATTTCACAATTGTCTCGTTATCACCTTTGTTTTCTTATTTCGCACCTGCCTGGATTCCTCTGCACCTTTAGGTGTTGGTGGAGGTTGGGGGAAGGGTACCCTCCGAGGCCTGGGGAAGGATTTCTTCAGCTCTGTTCTTCCAAATACTTTATAGACTCCCTCTTTGAGAGCTCCTGAGTATTTTCGTCTCTTCTCACACCTCCTGTTGTTTCTTATTCCCTACCCTTATCTACGGTTTTTCACTTGGGCATCTCTCTGTAGCTATTAGACTGGTGCATAGGAGCAGCTCTGGGAATATTTCCTGACTGGCTGATAGGAAGTGCAAAAGTCCAGTGAAGTGGCGGTGAGAAGAGAAAGATGCATCTGCCTTATCAGTGCAGACCACTGGTGCCTGGTGTGTCAGCTCACATTGAGAGGGGCCACAGACAGACCTGAGAGATAGGCAGGCATTGCTGCACCTCTACTGAGGGGCCGTTTATCTCATGGCTTAAGAATAGAGCCAACAATTAAAGTGAAAAATAAATAAAATACCTCTGCCTCTTTCTTCCGGCCTGCCTGCATACTCGCCTTCATTCCTGCCTGCAAATTTCCATTAACAGAAAAAAGAAAGAATAGAGGCAACAGAATCACAGATGGAGAAACTTATAAGTTTTAGCCTCATCCTGTCCATGCAAAGACGAACGACTAGGCACTAGTCCTCCAGCAGCAATGCCTGGCGCCCAGACTTGCCGTGAATGCCTAGCCAGTAGGCTTACTCAGCTTGACCGTCTTCTGTGATCCCCTTAAAGGACATTTTGCCACATCATAATACCCAGGTCCAAATCACTGGTAGATACTCTAGCAGTTTTTCTTAGGAATGTACTCACAAAGAATAGAAGAAAAATATTTATAAATTAATCTTAAAAAATAAAAACTTTTATTCTACATTTATAGTTAACAATTTGAAATGGTAGCTGGGAAATCTAATTGTTCCTCTATACCCTTGATTCATTCAGTAAATACTTTAACATTTTATCGTTCTTGTCTAAACCCTCAAACTTTTACGCTAGTTTGTTCAACATTAGTAAATTCGTCAACCAGTACATTTTTCTTCCAAAATTAGCCTGTGTACTTTATGCATAAATTAGCCTGAACTCATAACTTATAAACCAAGCTAATAATGACCACGAGCGAGGTCAGAGAATAAGATACCCAGAAAATATAGTGAAATAAGAAAATACTGAAGGTAACAAGCAAAAATGTTTGTCTTGATTTTAGGGTCTTTTTTTTTTTTTTAATGCCTTTTCATAATGAAGCATTTTTCTTGATGTATTGTTTCTGTAACCAACAGACACTAGACATATATTTATATACAGATTGTTCAAACGACCTTTTCCCAAACCAGATTTCCTAGTAATCTTTACCAAGGGATAATCCTGCTGTTTTATGTGTAGAATAGAGCCTGTCATGCATGTTATTATTTTGCACTGTCTAAAAAATGAGAAACTAAATAGAAGAATCCCTTCTTTCAATGTTTTGGTAATTTTTGCCCTCATAACTACTAAAGTGAAACTCCTGCAATTTTTTTTTTCTGATAGAAGAAAATCTACCCATGACCATATACACTAAAAATACAATTTTTAAAAAATGCCTGAAATATCAAATAACAAGCTTTTTCCCCCCTTAAATTGTTTTTCTTCCTCATTGTAGGGTAGGGCCAGTGTTCTGATGTTTTGGATATTATGGTGCACAAGAAGAAAGGTATCCACCATTAGATGAAAACATCTAGTTTTCCAGTTATATTAGTTTGCATAAACAACAAGAAATCCCTTGTTTATTCTAGACTTGTTTTCTGTGCATCACAGTGGAATGGGGGTGAGGTGGGCCTGGGCTGATTTTCTCCAGTTTCAAGGTCAAGGAGTTCTGGTTGCTGCTCCTGCCTTTAGCCAGCAAGTAGAGAGATTCTCTTTCCCTTAAGTGCTTTTCCTGAGCATGTCTCACTGTGTACCCCTAGGAAAAGCAGCCCTGTGACTGGTCCTAACCCATGATGTGCCATCAGCAAATCCCCCCCTTGGTTTTATGTTCTCTGTGAACACTGATGCATGGGCTCTGTGACCCCAGGGCTGAAGCAGAGCACAGGGCAGAAACTAGACAGCCTGTTCACCTCCTGGGAATGCAGGAGTGAAATCTGATTCACTCCTCTGTCTGGGCACCCAGCCTGTGCTCACCTAGCTTCCATTTCACCAGGGCTCCCTCTACATAGGCAGGGCACAGGTCCAAGTCTCTGGGCCCATGACCCGGGAATCCTAATGGAGTATTATCTGCTGAAAAATAGAGGCCAGAGCCTGAAACACATCAGCAAGCTTTTCAAACAAGTGAAAGATTATTCTTTCATGCTTAGCAGTGCTCTGGTGCTCTTTTTAAAACCAGTTATGTTAAACAAAAACCAAAAGCATTCCCCAATATATTTTGAGTTGAGTACTCAACTAAAAAATATCCATTGTGCTTTGATTTCTTAATGGAAATCATTTGATCTTGAAAATAATGTTTAAAAAGCTATTGGTGTTTCCACACCTCCAAGTCAATATTGGTGCAACTGCTGAATCAAAGACTGAACACAAGCAAGTCCAAAAATATGAGATACACTGACTTTATTGTTTATTATTTCTCTGATATTTCTCCTTATATCAGTTCAGAAGATTTTTTTCTCAAAGCAAGACTTCTGTCTTTCTCCCTTTCCCTCACACTCCTTCCCATACTTTTCCCCTAAAATATCTATTAGTTTTGCTTTGTTTTTTTTTAATTAGCTAAAGGGATAGGAAATTATGGCATCATTTTAGCAAACCTCTCCAGGCCAGGTGGCAAATGTCTGCTTCCAACACCTGGTTAAGATTTATTTCACTTCCAGCTACATTTTTTTCCATTGCTGTGTCATGAATCAGAGGAGAGAGCACAGATTGTAGAGACAGAACTGAGCTGGACTCCAAGCCCTGTCACTCACTTAGCTGTGTGATCTTGGTTGGGTTATTAACTTCTCTGAACCTTAGTTTTCTCATCATAAATTTGCTTTGAGGTTTAAATGAAATAATACATATGAAATCTATAGCATGTGCAGACATTCAGAAAGTATTCACACTCATATATACCCTAACTCAGAAACTGAATAACAATTAAACTTCATGAGTCATTTGAACACATGTGGGTTTTTCCCAGAGCTTGTAGAGAGTGTGAGTATAGCAGCTTCTCTGGGGTGCTGTCAGGATTCACACCCCCAATGAGGGCAGAGGGGAGATATTTGGCTGAACCCCTGGAGCAGGATGGGGGGAGTTAAGTGAATTTGGGATTGGGGTGTGGGAGAAGAGCTCAAAATCCTGTTTCCCAAGTGAGCCTTTGGATTCCTCCTTCAACAAACTCCTATTTGCAAAGAAAAGGGTTCACTCAGACTGTCTCCCAAGCTCCAGATACTCTGACTGAGCCGCTCTCCTGATGTCCGCCTGCAACAGCTCATGTGTGCCGTTCTTCAGGGCTCTGCTCCCACAAATGACATGTAGGTCCTAGTACCTGAGATTCCCACTCAGCCTCATCTTATTCCTCCTCATCTTCACATCCACAGGGTGCTGGGTCTCAGGCGACTCTGAGTTATCTGCCACCTTACACCTGCATGGCTGTGCCCTGTTTGTGAGGTCATTTAGTTCTTTCCTGCTCTGTAATCCCAAAAGTTCTTGCTCTGGTGCTTTCTCTCCTCCACCCACCTTCACACAGCTGAAAACTGTTTGTTCCGAGTCATGCCGCTCTGTATTCTGGAACCTTTGACGGTTTCCCACTACCTGTTAAACTAAGCACAGACCACGCCACAGAATGACTTCAGCCCCCTCTCCCTTTCTTGCAGAGCTCATCCTCCTGCCCTCCCAAGCTCCCCTTATCTGGATGGCCAGGCTTTTCTGTGACCCATGCTGCCCCTTGTCCGTGGGTTTTATGCAACCTTGTTGGGACTGGACTAGGCATTGGGAACTCAGGGACAAAGGGCAGAGACCCTCATCCTGAAGTGAACTGCTGCTCTGAGGATGTGTGGTCCCCCTCCAGATATGCTCTTGGACGTTACTCTGCTGTTTCTGACTTTTCCCCACTCTGACAGTGTCAGCCTGGGCTTTTCTAGTATGTTCATCTTGAAAGATGTTTTAAATTATTCAAAACTTCAAAATGTGCAAGAGTAGAGAGACTAGCACAGTGAACTTTGCAACTGCCCAGATTCAACACTTTTGCCAATTTTTCCACAGTTGCTTCCCCTAGTCCCCTGCAGTTTAGGATTTGCTTTTAATGCTTCAGCTATTGTCTATAAGCACTGCCGCTCCAATGCCTGTTAATCTTGATATCTAGTCCATATACAGATTTTCTTTGTTTTTTATTAGGATTTTCTTAGGTTTTTATTAGGATCAAGTCACTGTCCATATGTCATACTGAGTTCTGTGCTTGAAAAGTCTCTTTTAATCTCAAGAAGTACCCACTTCTTTGCTTGCCTTGTATCCTGTTGCCATGGGTTTCAGAGAAATTATTGTGCCGTTTTATCTTTCTTATAACATGGGCAACAAATCAAAGTTTCCTTTTGTGCACTCAGCTTCATACAGGTGTGGTCACCGGCCCAGTTTCACCCAATTAAAGACAGAGGCAAGATCATCATCTCCTACTTCAGGCTGCTTTCCACAAAACTAAGATATTTAGAGTAATCCAAATGCTTCCGTTTCCCAATTTCACCTCCAGTGGAGTGGGCAGAAAGCAGGGGACTCCCCGGAGAAACCAGGAGGGTCACCGGCTGCAGCAGAAGTCCCAACAGAAGCCTCTGAAAACCAGCAGAGTCTGCCAGTTTGATGAAGTTGCGTACAGAACTCTGAGAAACCTAGAAAATAATAGTTGTATGTTGTTACCTTTTAGATTCCTAAATGTGGGAAGAACATTGAACAAACAAGAAACTACAGCCTCCCCTAAAGGAATACAGAAATCAGTCTGACAACTTCAGAGCAAATAAAGGCAGAGGAAAGCTGTTAGTGATCGTTTTGATATGGTTCGGAACAGAGAAGTCCTATTGAGAAAGAGGATTTGCTGTCAGAATCACCTTAATGGAGACTAGATGGTTTATAAAAGAAGTTAATTAAATGTGGCTAATCTTGTGTAGGAAAGGACCTTGGCTGAGGCCTAATGTCAGTAAAGAGTATAGAACAACTGGAGTCAACAGCACCCGCAGGCAGGCCAGTTAAATCCCTAGTTTTGCTGACACTTCCAGCAGGTGAGGAAACACATTAGTGGGACAAAGGGAATAAATGGCCCAGGAAATTACAGAGAAACTGACTGGATTACCCAAATGGGGATTTCTGAGGACTGTTTGCATCTTGGGCACAGGAAGGAGAGGATGTGGAAAATAAACTCTTTAAGGAAGTAAGACCCTAATTAGCATTTAGTTAATGCCTAAGCCCCTGTGTCAACTAAAAATAATTGGTTCTCTGTTATTTCATGGATGTTAAATCCTAAATGCCTTTTATTTTTGTTTTTGTTGTTGTGGACTGGTGTTCGGTGATTTAAAAAAATCTTTTACAAATACTACTTGTCGTTTGTTATGAAGCAAGAAAAGCTCTTCTTGTTCACTGTTAGGTATGCTAGCAACCTATTTAGGAGCTGCTGTGATAAAAGGTTGGTAGCATCTTTCTGAAATGACTGAAGAGAAGATAGGAATCTCCAGTTGTTTCCCTGTGAAGGACATTGAGAGGTGAGTTGATAATTTGCTGGTCACTTCCAGATGACTTGAATACACTTTTTTCTTTTAGATTATGTCTTGTTAGTTTAATGTCAATTTTCTCTGTCTGCCCACAGAACCTCTTTTCAAAAATCATTTTTACTCATTAAGTTAATGTCAGTAACTAACCAGTGCTGATACTCATTGCATCCTTTTGAAGCAGTACGAAATATTTCTATACTTTCTTTGAAAGTTAATTTTATTTAACCCATTTTACTAAAGGAACAGTAGAAACATTTGAAAGTAGATTTTTTTCATCGTCTATGTCATATAATTTGAATAGTGATATTTCACATTCCAAGCAGGGATTAGGTCTTTAAGAGATTTTAGAAGATCTTGACTAATTACTTTTCTACTTCATTCTCAGTGAGTTGTTTGCTTTTCATTTTGACTCCCCTGTCTTCCCTATGTCCCTCTGTGAGGAATCTCTGAGAGTTAAACTTTCTAGCCAGATGTAAAGGGATGACCAGAAACACCCATTCTTAAATTGAGTTACAACTTGGACATAATCCAGGAATAGCCAGATTCTGCTGCTCACTTCTCAATAAGCCACTCCTAAGTCCTTAGGGAGTCTGAGGAAAGAAATGTAGGGCTTTCTGACACCCTGAAAGTACAGGTGCGAAGTTATTTTGTAGTACATTTAAGAAAATAACTGACTCTCCCAGATGTGTGGGACTGCTAGAAGAAGAAGGAACTTGAGCAATGCTGAATGTTTCAATTTGTATTGGATTGCTGCTCTTGCATGCGATAGTGCTCTGAACATGTCTGCCCAGGTTCCAGGCCTGGTCTTGGTAGTGAGCTGTGATGGCTCCCATCTCCATGGCTACCATTCAGGAAGCAAATTAAGGTCCATCTAGTCACTGGTAAATATGTCATCATTGACCTTGTGTTTGAGAAGAATTCAGAGAGAATGTCAAAGTTATCACAAGGAGATAGTCACTGAGAATCTTTGTGCCGATCTTTCAAATTTAGAGGATTCTCCATTGACAGAAGCAGAAAAAATGGGTGTATCCCATGCCTGTCCACCCAAGAATACATCCTTCTGTGGACTAGGGTACAGGAATGAGCATGGTTATTACTAGCCTTTCAGTGACTCCCAGTTAAGGCTTCCCTTCCAACCAGGCAGTGATAACAGTTTATTCAGTGTTTATTCTTTCTTTAGCAATTAGGATTAGCTCAAGGAACCAGTAGGTGGTAGTAACTGGAATTCACACTTGCTAATCAGTAAACATGTTGGCTTCACAGCAAATAGAATTAGTGATTTGCTTCATAGGGGACAAGTCATTTATTCATCTATGCAACATTCATTTATTGAAAACTGAGGATGTGCCAGGCCAGGGTGTGGCAAGGAAGGAAACAGGTTCCTACTGTGTTAGAGCTTACATTCCAGGGTGAGTAACAGACAATGAGCAAACAAGTGACTAAACAGGGAATCTGTGAGGACTGTTAGGAGGAAAACGAAAACAGGTTTGTAATAGCGAGGGAATGACAGGGTAAGGGTGATTAGGAAAGCCTCTCGAGATGACACTTAACCTGACAGGTAAATACAACACAGAGCCAACCAAATGAGTATGAGGAAAGACAACAGGAAGTGGTGGTGGGAGAGCCCGAGTGGGGAACACACTGGGTCTGCCTGGTGCCTGCAAAGTACTAAGCTAAGTCACCTAGTATGTTGTGGGGTGAATGACTTACAGATTTGTGGGCAAGGATGATGGAGGGGAGGATCAGGATTTCAGCTACCAGAGCCTTGCCGAGGGTTGAAACATGGAAAATGCATGACCCAATTTGCAATTGTCATTTTAAAGCCATAGAATCACATGTGCAAATTTTAAAGTAAATAAAACTCTCAATGTATAATAAAGGATGAGTATGAACTTATTATAAAAGTCCAAATTAACACATTTGTTTTAAAGTCAATTAGTAGCCAACGTTAGATGACTTTCCAAATAACAAAAATGTGAAACTGCTGTTGTAATAGCTGATTGATGATTTTTTTCTCTATTTTGGTTCATATTGAGAAAAGTCCTGATATACAAAGATTAGTTGCCAGTTTTAATGTTTCACAGCATACGTGTAACTTCAGACTATATCGCTTATGTGTTCTTGATTATATTTAATATAATATTTGCTTAAATTAATATATCAAATAATATTAGTATCATGAATATTATACATGACGAAGTAATTTTATCAAACAATATATACATATGGATATAATTCATATAAATTTATGAATATAATACATATCAGTAATACACATTTGCTTAAATTTTTCATCATGAATATACAAGTCATATAAATAAGTGACCAATATTTTATATAAGCACTCTAACTCTCTAAAATAGTATCATGTGACAAATTGATTGTTTTTCTTATAATACAGCTGATTTATGCAGACAGGAATGTGGATTATGTAACATACTTGGAGCAGAATAAACTGTCAGTATTATTCTATTATTAATAGACACATAAGAATGCTTTAGAAAAATAGCAACACATAATAATGACTGATCTATTTATAAGGTCAAATATAAAATGATCTTTAATCTGAGATCCTTAAGCAAGCAGGTTAGTTTAAAAACACTCATAGCTTTTTATATATTAAAATTTTATATTAATATGTATGTGTCCTTATTTCAGTCAGATATTATTAACTGTTTAATAGATAAGGTAATGTAAAAATTAGTGCTTTAAAAATAATAAACAGTTCTGTAACCTTAAAAGTATATATGATCTTTGTATTTTAATTTTATCCAGAGGCATGTATTAAAAATGTATTTTTGAAGCCTCTGATAAGAGTGAACACTTTAGAGAGAGTAAAGCACATTGAATTATTTTCATATTTCTTATACATCCAGTTTAGGAATGTAAAATGAATTAATTATTGATATTTAGATTAACAAGTACAAGGTGATCATGTGTTTTACATACACTCATATTGAATTTACTACTAAATATAACTTTTCATTACTCATGGAATAAGCAAAATTTAATTTTACCCTATATTTCTTTTTGCCAGTTTGTCAGAAACAGCCAATATTTCAGATGGAAGAAATGTCAGATGTTTAAGGTATTTCTAGAATGATAGTTTTTTCATTTAATAAAACATTGGTATACCACTCAGCCCGTTGTCCTCCAGGCTAAGTCCTACAATTAGAAAGCTTAAAAAAAAAAAAAGAACAGAATAGGAATTTGTCGAGTGGACTTTTCTCACGTGCACATTAAGCTCATTGTCAAGCTATCATTTTTTTTCACCATTCTCACAGACCTGTTGAAACCAAGGTCCAAGTTGCTCCAGATTAGAGACAAAGCCCTGTGCTTGTTCCCAATTCATGCAGTCTTTCACTCGTTGCAGAGATGAAAGATACTAAAGTACTCCATCACAAAGAGGTATCAGGTGGGGTTGTGTGCAAACCATGTTACTGCCATGTTCACTGATAAATGGTGGTGTCTTTGACCAGACATCTACAGATATTCTGTATACTGAGCATCTGAGACACAGTGACTTTTCATAGTAAAAGCCAAGTGAGCTTTCTATTTCGTAACCCAGAGAAATGCTGCAGCCACACATTTCTCCTCCTTTTGGGCCTCTGCTCCTTAAAACTGTAAATCATGTAGTCCCATGTCAACTGGCTAAAGACTACATTTCTGCTGTTCTTCAGAAGTTGTTCCCTTTAATTTCTTCAGTATTTGGAAATGAAAATAAGCTTATATTCTCAAAAATAATTGATTTGTATCTGTGCTGTTTTGTAAGGAATGTCTACAGGCAAAGTGCAACCTCTGATTCTAGATAAAGAATTTTCCTGAGGGTCTCCAGGGAATTCTTCGATTAGGCCCAGCAGACATCCTCATTTATGTACTTTAGACCCTTGGTTATTATTGTTCTGTGTAGTCGACTTCTTCTTCCCTTTTATGTAATATTCTCAGAGGACATAACCACATCATTCCATCAAGTTTACTTCATGGCTGTGTCACTGCTGGATCCCTTGCATTAACTTCCTTCTTGTGCACAGCAGTTTATACCATGCATGGGTTTCATGTTTTCTGCCTTTTGTTCTTTTATAGCCCTGTTGGAGTGTGTCCAATGTATGAAATCATTAAAAAATGTTGTGTAGACTCTGAGGTGCACCTTCTGCTTATCCATTTTGTTTTTCTGTGCTGCTTTCATGTTAGCATCAGCATGAAATACACATTTCAAACAGCTCATAAGCACATGTGCGTGTACACGTGCAGCATTTCTCATCTAAATAAAAGGGAACAACAACCACAACAGGCCTAATCATAGAATGTACAGTGAAGTTTATCATTTGTTTTTCCCAAACCTTTGTCCACCCCTCTGTAATCAGTAGAGGACATAATGCTCCTTTAATTTTTTTCTGTAAACTATTATCCATTTACATCCAAATGCTTGCAAACTCTAAGCAGAAAACCCCTCTACAGATAGAGAATTATCGAGGAACGATGAAAAGATCAATATGACTGGGCCCAAAGTCCAGCATGGTGGTGACAAGTTGGGTTGAATAAGTAGGTAACAGCTGAGCAAGTACTGTCATGACTTTTTAAAAATGCCTGTGAGTAGGTCTGTCCTGATGTTAAAGATCATGTTATGAAAATAGACTTATAGAATCTTGATGTGTATTCTTCCTAATCTTCAGGAGTTACCTTGGATAAAAAAATAGTAGAGCTTCTGAAAATCTTGTCTTCATGCTTTTACTCATGTGTATTCATTTACCCCGAGATGCCAGTGTTGTCATCCTGCATGATGCTGTTAATACAGGCAAGAGCATGTATTGAGTTCTTGCATTTTGCAAGAGATTATACTGTGTAGAAGAAATAGAAAAGAAAAAAAAAAAAAGAGCAAGAGCAAGGTCATGATGGCAGATGAGTAGACAGGGAGTGGAATACAGTGAGAAAGGTGTTTTAACAGAGCATTGGCGAGCCTGTCTAGAGAGCTCATTTGTTACCACAGAAGGAAAGAAGAAAGCAAGGGAAGGTGATTCTGACTACAGGAAATGAATCAACAGATAAGGAGTTTTCCAGGCATCATGATGGGCTGAGAGTTCAGCATGCATGCTAATGAGAAATTAGGTTTGATAAGTAGGTATGAACCCAATCATATGACCTTTGATGAAGTGGGGCTTTATTCTGTGAGGAAGCTATCAAAATTCCCACTTACAAGCAGTTATAGAATGAAATCTTAGGAATAAACAATATTAAAAAGAACCATTTGGCTTTTCTTCCTCAAGTTCTCTGCTATTTTTCCATACAAAAACAAAGTGTATAGGTCGTGAGGAATCCTCTCCCATGCAGGGGTGTATTGGGATATAACTGCTTCATCTGAGAATCCTTAAAAGTCACTCCCCGCATCCTTACTCTAGAACAACTACCATGATACAAAGTGAGCTCACATCCTTTATGAGGAGAAAATAAAATTGTAGGTTAGTAACTGCCTTGAAGAGAAGCAATACACAGCCAAGTATGCAAATTTAGAATGGTACCTCCGTGGGCTGACCAGGGAGTTCATGGCACTCCTAGTGTGGGGACTGTGGCTTCTCATACAAGATCTAATGAGTACCTATTCATTTAGTATAAATAATATCTGCTGGTTATAAGAAAGAAAAAGATGATAAAGCCTAGGTTACTATTATGAATTACATCCAAAATATACTTAAAAAAGTTAACTGCTAAGTGTACGTCAAGGCCACAAAGCCAGGAAATAGTGAAGTTCCATCTTTGTTCTACTTCCCATGCTTTCATTTCACTCTTCCAGCTTGCTCTCTTGAGCATGTACCCTTGGTTTGTTAAAGTCTGTCCTTGGGCCAATGGTTCATAATTATTTTGGAATGAGAATTATTGTATTGGTGCATTCAGTTGAAAATAACAGAAACCTAAATTCAAATTGCCCTTCAGGATACTAGAAATCTCTTGGTTGTGTAATTTAAAACTATTGCTACAGGGCGGTCATGGTTGATGAGTCCTTGATGACTGCCATCAAGAGCCCAGTTTCCTTCCATTTCTTTGATTTTCTCCCAACACTTTACACAAAGTCTGCCCATCCTATCAGGATCACATATAACCTGTTCCCCACCAGTGGGGAGATAGAGTTTGTTCCTGACAATCAGTAAACAGATTTTTGGTTTTCTTAATGGGACCATCCTGAGCCAGTCCCTACAGAGGAATGAATGCCTTTGTAGATCGATTCAGCGTTGGATTACCTGATCATCCATCTAGGAATATTGGAGTATGCTGCTGGGGGCTTCTCAGTAAGAGAGATAAGAAATAGATATTTGTAGGAACTTAAACAGGTCTGCTTCATATCTTGATGATTGCTATGCCACATATTCTTATGTGGAAGCTTTGCATTAGATTTTGAGGGGATTCACTAAGCCCCTGAAAAGTGTCTTTATCTTAGAAAAATAATACTGCTTCCCAGAGGCAGAACTGTACCTCCTATTAGATTTCACTGTTCTCTTGTACTGTGTATTCATTCTGAAAACACAGTGATCAAACTCAGCTGGAGATAAATTGTAGCTTTAAGTTGCTATTTCCCAGTATTTGTAGATGACCCAGAGAAGGGCTAAGTAATAACTTATGAATAATTAATTTCAAATATTCGATTCATCCTTTAAAATATATTCATAATCCAGAGGGTTCTTTCCCCCATGTATTTTTGTTTTTTCCCCTGTCTTTCACAATGCTTTCTCCACATCAGTTGCGAAGAATCTTTCCACAGACGGCTAGTTACCAAGAGTAAGGTCATCTAGCCAGACCTGTCAGGACAGCCTCTCATTGTGGAATGCAGTGAGTTTTTTCAATGAGAACTCTTCTCCAAACTGGAAAACATGAGCAAGCAATGATGTGGACAATTAACTTATTTTGAAATTTTTAAATAAATGGTTTGCCAGAAATACCAGGCATGTTTAGCAGCTGCTCCACCTAGAAGAAGTCAAGGCCTAACCTCTCAAGAGCCCCTTTAGCTTTGTCTATCCATATGCTTATCAGTTTTCAGCAAATTCTGCTTTTAAAGTAATGGAAGAGGGCTTGGCAAAGTCTGTACCGTGTTGCTCAACTCCCCATCTCCACCTTAAAGACACTTTCTTGAAGACAAAGTCTACAGAGGATTTGGTACATTGCCAAGACCACCCAAGGCCATCAGCCAAGTAGAGCTGGGGGTCAGATTTCTTAGCCCGAAGAAACCCATGCTACAGATCTTGTTTTCCATCTGGACAGCCTTCATGTGGCACCAGATAAGCAAATGTTCATTTTCCCTTTCTTTCTACCTTAACTCTCAACAATCAACAGAAAAATAAAAAAGGCATCCGTGGTATGGTTCCTGCTTCTTCTACAAAGAACTCTTCTGCTGGTGTGTCCTCACTTGTAAAATTATTATACTCTTGCTGATTTGGAAACTCACTATTTAAAGTTACCTTCTGTCGAAGAGTGTGGATTAATTTTGGAGGGACGATACAGACATTTTTCAAAAGACGTTTTCAGATGTTTAGCTCAAGGTCTTGGCCACAAGAAACAAAGTTGTAAGCATCTGTAGGATTATGGATAAGGAAATTTTTAGCTCCAATTCCAAGGCAACTCATGTCAGGGATTAGTGATTGAGGAAGGGACTTAGCTGAAATACCTGCATGTCCAGCCCTGGCTAAGTGTGGGTGTCAGTTTCCATTGGCAATGTTCACTACCTGCCCTGTGGTGTCCATGATGATTCTGAGGCCGTTTCTGCTCTGAAAGTGAAGACACTGAGGCCCCAACACCTGCATGGGAAAGCTCTTGACGCTCAAGTGATGAGAGTGGCACCCACACACTTTTTGTTCATTCATCTCAACCTCCAATTACTCTAGTTAAGACATGGAGGAATGTCTAGGCCCCATGCCATAGCCTAGTGAAGCACATTCATTGGAAAAGGAAGGAAGCTCAAGTGCACACAAATTACAGTAATTCCCCACTTTAATGTCATCCATAGGTTCTTGGTAACTGAAACTTTAAAGGAAATGGCATACAGCGAAAGCAAATCCTCAAATAACATTCTGTTCAACATTGGCCAGGATTTCTTTTTCTTTTTCATTAATGTTATTATAAAACCATGTTGAACAAAATGATAATATCTGAGAACTTGCTGTCTTTTCCTATGGCTTTTTCTGATGCCCCCCAGGAACTAATGTTACATCTATCTCCATGAGTTGAAGTGGAAGAACAATGAGGGAAAAAGCTTCCAAATGGTGGTGGTGGCACAACTGGGCTCTAGAGTACACAGGATCATGAATTCCTTCACCTCCTAGTCATCTAAAAACACACTTTCTTGAATTCCTCTAGCTCTCTTCATTCAGGGACTGAGCTGAACTTTGAGTGATTCACCCAGGGTCTGAAATCCTTAGCAACAAATTCCCTCTCTGTAATGACTATCAGGAGAGTTTATTGTATTCCCCACCAACTGGGTCTTTTGCTTTCCCAGGGAGACAGCTTGAAGCCGGCACCTGCATCCACTTTATCCTTTTCCTCTCATTTGAGTCTTGCACAGGCCCTGAGTCTGCCTGTGTTGAACTCTGAGACACCGTAGGGGTCAGGTTGTGCCAAGCACATTGATTTCCCATTATCGTTAATTAGTGTTTAGGAAGTTAATCGATAATGAAACTCATCTTTCTTTGATTACTTCAACAATTGAGTCAGGGAGACTTGTAACCAACTTTGAATTATTCAGTTTGTTTGGATGCTTATTTGAATTTGTAAAGTCAGATATTTATTGCCTAGACCAGGACTTGCCCAGCGGGTAGAGGAAAAGAGAAGAGATGCCACAGGTAAAGTGGTTTGTATTGGAATCAATTTGCACCTTAATGGGCCTATTAGAAAGTTTTTGTTTTAAAAGAAAATAACAGTCATTAGAGATATCACTGTTTTCCAACTAGATCCAAATCTTAAGCTCTGTTAAGCAAATTAGTTTTAATTTTGAATAAGGGAAAGCTCATATTCAAGGAATTTAATTGATTTAAAATAATGCTATTAAGTTGTTACCACCATGTTTTTTTCTTTACATATTACTCTGTCAAGTTATGTTTAATTTTCAATGTTTTAAAAATAAAATTGCTAACTATCCTTTTGGGAAATTATATTCCAACCCAATATGCCTCATTGTTGAAAATCCTTAATACTTAGCTTAATTTTACTTTGTTTCTTTCTGTCACCCTGGGCTGTTCTTTCCTCCGGCTATTATCTGTGACCATCAAACACTTTAAAACTCATTGCCTTTTTATAAATATCCTTTCTATTCTTTCAAGTTCTTTTCTTCTCTCCTGCATCTGAGACACATTACAAAATGTGTCTGTTTGAGCAAAAACCAATTTGAATTGAACAGTACCAAACCAGAAATGATTAAGAGCACTCCACTGTCAAAGAGCTTGGTGAGAGGCATTTATAAAGAAAAGGAATCAAAATAAGGAGATTATTGATTCACTATAGATTAAAGCTATTTGGCAGTTTGTGACTGATTATCCTTAAGTTTTGATTTTGATGCATTCACAGGCTTAGGTTTGGATTTGCTTACATAGGCCTCCATGGCATTCAAGCCACCTCAGTCCTTGTTTAATTAATTTGACACTTATAAATGAGGCCATTGTTTTCAAACTTCATGAGAGGATGAACTTTGGTCCTGGATGGGGATTCATGGTTTCCATTAATATAAGAAAGTAACTCTTAGTCAAATTGCGTGTCTAAGAAAAGTTCACTCCTCTGAGACAAAATTAGAATGTTGATGCAGTCATGTGGCCCTGGATACTGATTTTTGAAAAAGAAGCTCCTTTTGACAAGATCTTGGGATTTCAGCATGCCAGCATTACTTCTCCTTCCAGAAGAGGATGTACTTATAGGTGCCTTGAAAGGAGGAAGAGAAAATGCCCTGTGATCTTGCCATCTCCATCTTTATTTTTGTTTTTGTACTTTGGCCTTGCATACATTTATTAATTGATTTCTTCATTATTTCAGTCTTTCAGCAAATAACTCTCGACCATCTACTGTGAACTAGGCATTGTTTTTGGAGTAGGTGTATAACTGTAGAAAAAACCCCACAAAATTCTGACTTTCATAGAGTTTACAGTCTATCAGGGAGCACCAATAATAAGCACAATTTGTGGTAAATAGCATGATGAAGAAAAATAAAGCAAGACATGGTATATAGTGAGGAGGAGGGAAGCTTTGATAGTGAGCTGATCCGAGGAGGCTTCTTGGAACTGAGGGAACTGAGCCTCCATCTCAACATCTCAAACAGAGAGAAGCAAGTGCAAAGGTCCTGAGGCATGAAAGACCACATAGCTGGAGCAGAGGGAAGGACGGGAAGCATAGTAGGTAAAGATGATTGAGAGACATTCAGACTCTTCACATTTCTTATATGATTTTGAACAGGTAAATATCCAATGGTTAGAAACAGAACTTGAACAGAAGAGCAGTGTATTCATAAAACTGCACCTTCCTGATTAGCATGGTATTTCACCATCATAGTGTTGTTTTGTGTTGTGCCCTATCAGTAAATGCACAGGGCCTAGAGTATTCCTCACCACTCCATTACACCTGGCTTTTCAACCTGTGGCAAGCATTTCACAGAGGCCTCTCTGGGTCAGCCAGTTGCCCCGCTAATTTATCTGGTCCTAACAGCTCTGTGACTCCAACCTGACCTTTTTGTAGGCTTGCCAACGGGACCATGGGGCTCGACCTGTTTAAGGAGAGCTTCACTACCTCACTGAGAGTCTTGGAATGAGGTAATAGCTTCCATATGTGCCGGGGCTGTCATTCAACTCAGACTTTGCCTGCTCTGCTAATGAGGTCAGACAGCTCTGCCTGTGGTGGACAGCCTCTCCCTCGGGTGTGTGCCTGCCAGAGACAGATGAGGGTCTCCCCAGTGCCCCTGCCCCACTTAAACACAGATTAGCAACATAGTGTTCTTCATGCTGCTTGGAAAGAATTCACAAGACACAAAATAGAAGATAATGCATAAAAATTGAGAGGGATTTTTAAAATTTAAACCTTTTATTTCTAAATCATTGTAGCCTCACGTGCAATTGTAAGAACTAATACAAAGAGATCCCATATACCTATTATTCAGTTTCCCTTCAATAACATCTTGCGAAACTATAGTATAAAACCACAAACAGGAAATTGCCATTGATAAAATCAAGACATGGAACATTTCCGTCACCACAGGACACCTCATGTTGTCTTTTTATAACCATGTTGACTTTCGACACTATCATTAGCTCCTGGCAACCATTAATCTGTTCTCTATTTCTTTGAGTCGTTTCTAGAATGTTATATAAAATGACTCATACAGTATGTGTGGTGGTGACCTTTTTACCCTTGACCTACTTCTCTGGAGACTCATCCATATTGTTGCATCTATCATTGGTGTCTTCTTCTTCATTGCTAAATAGTATTTCATGGTATGGGTGTACTGCACGTCATTAAATCATTCACTTGTTGAATGATATCTGAGTTTCCATCTGGAGCTATTATGAAAGAAACTTTTACAAACATTGGTATGCAGATTTTATGTATGTGTCTCCATTTCTCTGGGATATGTGTCCAGGAATGTAACTGCTATGTTTGTGGTAGTTGCATATTTAGGTGAATTTTTTCCCTTAAAATAACAACTATTTAATTCACAATTCGGCTTCTTGGAAATGTATACTGAGCATTAGCCCAGGTTTATCTGATATTTATTTCTTGAGATATAGTTCAAATTATATAAATTTCATCATTTGAAAGTATATGACTTTAAGTATATTCACATGGTTTGATTTTTTTTAATGGTAATATTTATTATTTCTCTTGTTCACAATACTATATTCATTTTAGGATATTGAAATTGCATCTTAGTCCATACTTCATACCACACCCACCAAGAGTTCCAGTGTCATTTACCACTACTTTTCCTCTCTTTCCTTCCTTCCACCTTCTTACCCGACTGGCAGCCATCTTCTTGTGTACTGTAAGTTTTTCCTGAGGGTCATCTGTTCATTTGATTTCACTGAATTCCACATATGAGTGAAACTACCTATTTTCTTTCTGATTTACTTAACAGCATGATCTCCTCCAGTTTCATCAGATTGTTGTAAAGGGCATGTATTTGTTTTTAGTAGCTGCATAGAATTCCAATGAACATATATACCACAGCTTCTTCATCCAGTCATCTGTTAATGGGCATTAGGTTGTTTCCATATCTTGGCTATTATAAACTATGCTGCTATGAACATAGGAGTGTAGATATTTTTTTTGATTTGAGATTTTGTATCCTCAGGGTATGTCACCAGCAGTAGGATTGCTGAATCAAATGGTAGATCTATCTTTATTTGTTTGCGGAATCTCCATAGTGTTTTCCAAAGAAGTTGCACCAATTTACATTCATTCCCACTAACATGTAGTAGAGTTCCTTTTTCTCCACACCCCCTCCAACACCTGTTATTTCCAGTCTTTTTGATATAGGTCATTCTGACTGGTGTGAAGTGGTATCTGTTGTAGTTTTTATTTGCATTTCTCTGATGATAAGTGATGCAGAACATTTTTTCAGGTGTCTGTAATACATTTGTGTGTTCTCTTTAGATGGATGTCAATTCAGTTCTTTTGCCTATTTTTTGAGTGGTCATTTGCCTTTTGATCGTTGAGGTATATGAGCTCTGTATATTTTGGAGATTGAGCTCTTATCTGATGTATGTTGTGTGAAAGTCTTCAGCTCTGTAGGTTGTCTTCTCATTTTAGTAGTGGTTTCTTTTGTTGTGAAGAAGCTTTTCAGTTTAATGTAGTCCCAATCGTTTAGTTTTGCTTTGGTTTCTTTTACTGAAGCTGTGCTTTCCCAAAGATATCTTTGAAGTTGAGGTTTGCATATGAAGTTGTTTGCATATGAAAATGCTACTGATTTTTTGTGTCAATTTTATATCCTGCTAATATGTTGTTTTCATTTATTGGTTCTACCAACTTTTTTTGTGGAGTCTGGGATTTTCTAGGTATAATATCATGTCAGCTGTAAATAATGATTGTTTTATTTTTTCTTTTCTTGGTTGGATTCCTTTAATGTGTTATTCTTCCTTATTACTCTAGATAAGACTTGCAGAACTATGGTGAATAGTGGTGGTAAAAAGTGAGCAAACTTGTCTTGTTCTAGATATTAGGAGAAAGACTTTCAGTTTTTCACCGTTGATTATGATGTTGTCTGTGAGTTTGTTGAGTTATGTGCCTTCTATTCCTATTTTGGTGAGGGTTTTCTTCGTGAATGGGTATTGAATCTTGTCAAATGATTTCTCTACCCATTCTGAGATGATTATATGATTTGGGGTATTCATTTTGTTGATGTGATAGATTACATTGATTGATTTATGTATGTTACATCCCTGAAATAAGACCTAAAATTGATCATGGTGTATAATTTTTTTCCTGGCTGTTCAGTTCTATTTGCCAGGATTTTGTTGAGATTTTACATCTATAACCGTAAGTGATATTGGCCTGTGGTTTTCTTTTTGGTGTGATCTTTGTCTAATTTTGCAATCAGGATAATATTAACTTCATAAAATATATTTGTGAGTTTTCCCTCCTCTTCAACTTTGTGAAAGAGTTTCAGGAGTATGGAGATTCCCTAGCAGAACTGGTTGAATTCATTAGTGAAACCATCTGGACCTGGACTCTTGTTTTGGGGAGTTTTAAAAATTACTGCATAATTTTCTGTGCTTGTGATTGATTCAGAAACATGTTGTTCAATCTCCATGTGTTCGTGGTTCTTCCGGTTTGTTCTTTTTGTTCATTTCTAATTTCACCCCTTGTGATCTGAGAAGATGCTTTCTATAATGTTAGTCTTGCTAAATTTATTGCCACGTCCTTGTCAGCATTTGGTGTTGTCACTGATTTTTTTGTTATCCATTGCAATGTGTTTAGTAGTAGTGCATTATAGTTTTTATTTCCATTTCTCTGATGGTTACTGGTGTGTGATTGCTTTTCATATATTTTTTGTTATCTGTATATCCTCTCTGATGAAAAGTCTCCTGATGTCTTTTGCCCATTTTTTAATTGGATTCTTTGTGGGGTTTTTTCTGTTGAGTTTTGAAAGTTCTTGTATATTCTAGACATGAGTCCTTTGTCAAATACATGGTTTAAAAGTATTTTATCCCTCTTCATAGTTTGTCCTTTTAAATTCTCTATAGTGTTTCTGGAAAACGTTTTTAATTTCATCAAATTAATTATGATGACATCCAAATTAATGAAATTTTATTTATTTATTATACTTTTGGTATCAAGTCTATGCACTCTCTGCATACTTCTAGATCCCAAAGATATTGTCCTATTTTTTCCCTAAAGTTTGTGTAGTTTTACACTTTATTTTTAAGTTTAAAATCCATGTTGAATTAATACAACATGTAAATATAGAGGTTTTGGGCTTTTTTTTCTTCTTTTGGCCTATGTATGCTGTGACATTTTGAAGAGTATCTCTTCCACTGAATCACTTTTACGCATTTGTCAAGAACATGGAAATCTCATAGAGGATCAAATATCAGAAATTAAAGACTCTTGTCTTCAATAACAGAGGTGATGATTATGGAAGAGGAGAGAGAAACAAAATTCAAGAAAAGTGAAGAAATTGTCTGAAAAGTATCAGACACTATGAGAATAACAAGCATTAGGATAATAGGCATCCCAGAAGGAGAGGAGAAAAAGGAGCAGGAAACCTATTTAAAGAAGTAATAGAAAATTTTCCATACCTATTACAAAAAGGAAACATGGAGGTTTAATAAAAAGAGAGAACACTGAAATTCTTAAATGTAAAAAGTCATACTCCTAGACACATCATAGCAAAACTAGCAAAAGTTAATGACAAAGAAAAACTACAAAAGCTGCTAAGGAAAAGAAAATTACAACCTGCAAAGGAACACTCATCAGGCTACTATCAGACTTTGCAACAGAAATCCTACAGGTGAGGAGAGAGTGAAATAATGTTTTCAAAATACTAAAAGACAAAAAATAGCAGCCAATAATATTCTACCCTGCAAAATTATCATTCAAATATGATGGAGAAATAAAGGTCTTCAATGACAAACAAAAGTTAATGGATTTTTCTATCACCAAGCCTCAAAAATGGTGTAAATAGGAAAGGAAAAGCAGAAAAATGATGGGACCAAGACAGAACAAAAAACACTAAAAGGAGAAACAAAAACAAGTATCCTGTGCAAATATATGAATATGAAATGGCATCAGCTCATGAAATAAGGTGCTAGCCATAGGATTTGTTGTAGATGTTGTTTGTCAGGTTGAAAAAGTTGTCCTCTGTTGATAAGTTGCTAAGAAATTTTATCTTATTTTTAAATCACAGATGAATATTGAATTATTTGAATGCTTTATTTGCAATAACTGGGTTTTTTTTCTTTTTTCTTCTTTAGCCTGTTAACATGGTAGACTACACTGACTGGATTTTTAAGATTGAGCCAGCCTTGCATCTTCAGAAAACCTTCATGGTCATATTGTAAAATTCTTTTTATATGTTACTGAATTAGATTTACTGATATTTTATTTGGAAATTTGACATTGATATTCATGAGGATTATTGGACTATGTTTTTCTTTTTTTCTTTTTTTTGTAATAACCATGTGATTTTAGTATCAGGGTAATACAAGCTCTATAAATAAATTGAAAAGTGTTCTTCAATTTTCTGGAAGCAGTTGTGTAGAATTAAGTTTTGTTTAAATGTATTTGATAGAATTTTCCAGCAAAGTCATCTGGACATGGACATTTCTTTCTGAAAGATTAAAAATTATGATTTTAATTTTCTTAATAGTTTTAGGAATTAACATTATTTCAGATTTTGTAACTTTAGTTGTTGGTTTTTTTTTAATGGAGTTATTCCATTTCAGCTAAGTTGTCAAATTTATGTGTATAGAGTTGTTTGTAGTATTCCCCGGTTATCCTTTTAGTGTCTGTAGGGTCTACAGTGATATCCCATGTTCCTAATATTGGTAATTTGTGTGTTCTTTCATTTTTGTTATAAGTTTTGATAGACTTGTTCATATTATTGCTCTTTTCAAATGACAAGCTCTTTGTTTTGTTTTGTTTTTTTCTGATAAAATTGAAATAAACATTTGTCCTTTGACATCAGTACTGAGGTTGCCAGAGGAGAAGGAAGGTAGGGAAATTATCATGTGATGGAAGGGACTCTTACTTATTATTTAATTAATTTGTCGTTTGTTTTTCTATTCCTTATTTTTGTTTTCATTTTTGCTTAATAAAAATTTAAAAAATAATGATTTTTAAGAGAATATCCTGATTTCATTCTTATTCCTGAAAGATTTTTCACTGGATCAACAGTTCTTTGGTTTCATCACTTCAAAAACTGTGTATACTTCTTGTCTCAATTATTTAATGACAAATCCATTGTTATTTAAATTGTTTTTCTCCTGCTGGTAAAGTGTCATTTCTCTTTAACAATTTTGAGATTTTTTTCTTCGTCTTTAGTTTTCGGACATTTCATTCTTATAGTCTATCATGGCCTGGATCTCTTTGGGCTTATCCTTCTTAGAATTTGTTTGGTTTCTTACATGTATAGGTTTATGTCTCCTGTCAATTTGAAAAATGATTTGCCTTTATTTCTTTGAGTGCTTTTTTGGCCCTGTCCTCTTTCTTCCTTCTAGGACTCTGAAGTCATTAATGGAACGTCTGTTATTTTCCCGCAGGCCCTGGATGCTCTCTTAATTTTTGTTTTGTCTGTTAGGCAGTCTGGGTCATTGCTACTGTTTTATCTTCTAGGCCACTGATTATTTCCTCTGTCCTCTCTATTCTGCAATTAAGTTTTTTATTAAGTTTCTTATTTAAGTTATATGTTGAGTTCTTTATAAGTTTAAGTAATTTACAGGTAGTTCTTTACATTTTATCACGGCTTGTTTAAAACCTTCATCAGATTTATTCCATCTATGTCCTTTTAGTATTCTTAGCTATTGACTATATTCTTTAATTCAGTTATATATTCTTGCTTCTTGGCATGACAAGTAATTTTCAAATGAAACTTGTACATTTTGGGTATTGTGTTATATGACTGAGTTTTATGGCAGGTAGAGGTAATCCAGATTCTCTTCTTGGTCTCCACTGATGCCTACTACTGATGGTAGTTCCTGCTTTGTACATGGTTGCCACTGAAATTTTAGGGGGAAGGGGTAGAGGTGTGTCCTTGTTGCTGCAAGATGAAGGTCCTTATTCACCATTAAGATTCTTCTGACACTGCTGCTGTGAATAGGAGGGGGAAATACCTCGTTATTTCAGTGGGTTGGGCATGAAAGTCCATCTCCCCATATGTCTCTTCACATGGTTTCTGCTGATGCCACAGAGGACCACAGACTTCATGATCATCTGGCAGGGATGAAAGACCCGAGTCCCTACTTGGCCTCGTCTGCCACCAGTGTGGTACTGATTGTTCTTGCATATTGCAAGAATAGAAGTCTAGGCTCCCCACTTGGTCTTTGCTGGTGTGGTTGGGAATGGAGCTATGGGTTTTTCATAAGTTTTTAGGTAAGAGTAGAGAGATTATGATTTTTTTTAAGGTTTTTTCTTACTAGGTTGTCCCTTTCCTGCTCCTTTGGGTAGAAATATAATAGAATTTCTCTAGATTTTATTGTCTGCACCCTTGGGCATTTCTGGGTTGTCAACCTCTTCAGCTCTTAAGTGTGGGATCTGACTTAAAAGGAGATAAAATATGGTAATACAGATTAATTTAAGAAACCATTTTTACTAGTTTTACCTAAGTTGCTGTTTCGGGTAAAAGTTCAGTGCAAGTGCTAGCTGCTATCACTTTTTAAAACTTTCTTCCAAACCTAACTGATTTATTTAAGTTACCACTCCAGTTAGCAGGCAGAGTTAGAGCATCTTTTCTAAGCTCCCTGCCCTTATTTTTTATTAAAGCCTTCCTATACAGTTTTGTTTGTTGGAATATTAGCTTATGCTGTTTTCTAACCCCAGATGGTTGTAAAACAGTTGATCCCATTCATTCTGGGGCTACACGTTGCTATTTTCCCTTGCAAATTCTTTGCCTAACCATTTGGTACTAATCCTTGAACAAAATCTTCTTTTTCACAAGGAATCACCCAATCTACACTGAAAAAACATAATGAAAAATCTTCCAATACCCATAATAGTCTACCTTACTCCCATTATCCAAGACTTTGTCTGGAGCGGAAGAAAATAAACACTGCTAGTACAAGACTTTCTGGCCCCTTGCTCCTAGTTTTGATGGTCAGAGGAAACTTGAGACTAAGGAAGACTAGAAGAATTGATCTTCTTATTTTGGGAATGGAATTTCCAAAATTAAGTATCCTAATTTTGATCTTCATTTGCCCTCAGCCGCACTGTTCTCGAACTTTTCCAGATAACCTGAGTTATTTCCTTAGCAAAATATAGTATCTTATCTCTGTAAAGGACAAAGGTATTTTGTTGATAGTATTTTCTAGAGTTTCCCCTCTTGGGGAAATTTGGGATGAGATCCCTATTTTATCATTATTAAAGAATAATACAAAATAATACAAAATGCAACTACTTTTAGAAGATTTTCTGAGCTCAGTGCTGGGTGTTGTGGACAGACACAAAGAGAAAGGATATCAAGATCAAGTTATGAAGACTCTCAAAAATTAGAGAGTAAGTCATAGCCCAGATCAGTAAATGTAAAACCTAGAGGTAATTTTTCATATGTGACCATGTCTTCCATTCTTGGTCCATGGTAGGTACTCTGTAAAATGCAGAGAAAGTGTAAGACTTGATCCCTGTATGAGAGAACCAACCCTGTAGTTGAACACACAGCATGTTGGTATTTTCTTGAGTCGCCACTTACAGTGCCTCCTCACCTATCTGCTGTCCATGGATTTCTACAGACTGAGGAATCCAAAGTGATATCTCCAGCTTGGACTTCTTTAAGCCCCAGTAGCCCAACAGCTCCTGAAGACCTCAGAGGAAACTGATGTCTCTGTGTCCAAAACTGGACCCAGTGTATTTCTCATTAACCCTGTTGTTTGTTTCTCCTGTGTTTCCATCTGGATGATCAGCAAGGAGTCATCCATTGCTCAGGATGAAACTTCAATGCTGATTCTTCTTGAAGCCTTCCTGCACTTTCTCTGAGTTCTTCACTCCATTTTAGCACCATTGAGCTTCATATAGTCTCCATTACAGTGCTTCTCACTTAATATGTGTCTATACGGTGAGATCACCTCAAAAGGACAGAGACTGTTTCTTAACTGGGTGCAGCACTAAGTCTAACCTGCAAGATGCAGCATAAATGCTGAATGAATGAGAAGTCACACTTAAAAACTTGAAATGTCTATGAAGTGACACAATGAAGGAGAATAATTTACTGCCATCTAATAGAATAGCTTTATGAAAGACTCCTAGCTCCAGGGTGTAACTCCTATCTAGGAATCTTAGGCTGGAAAACCTATTTTGTTTCATTTTATTCTTGTTTTCCTTAATAGGAGAGTGCATTTAATTAAGATAAGGTTTTTTATTTGTTAGTTTGTGTTTTATCCTTTAGAGGCCTACGTAGGTCTGGAATACACTTGTGCTCAAAAGGTACCTGTTTCCTAAGGTTCATATTATAATGAATAAAATAAGTCACCAATGAAGTCTCATTCTCTAGAGATCTTTAAAAATAGGTTATAATGTCAAGAATATGATGGATTGGTAGGCGTTTTGTCTTACCCGAAGGAAAGAAATCTCTGTATTCATTTTTTTCTTAAGAAACCTGTCAGATTTATATTTTGAAGAATGTCCAGTGGTAATTTAAAAATAATTTTCTAAAAATAGTTGTTTTTGTCTTTGTTGTCAGCTGTGATTCCTCTTAGCGGTAACTTCTGACAGTATCTAAAAATCAGATTTGCAATAATTTGCTATATTCTCCATATTCCTTCTCCTTGACAGTCTTATATGTGTGATTCTTTTAGGAATGTGGACTTAAGAGTTTACTTACCAGTTTAATGCTTCTCGGTTCTCTGCTTCTCCTGTTGCTCATTGTTTAAGACAGCAGCACCACCACCTCCTCAAGGATATGTTTGCTTTCAGAGTCTGTTTGTGAGGACTCGTGAAAGACAGGGTTTAACCGTCATACTGGGGTGCATCAAGATTTCCCGTATCTCTGATGAGTTTATATCTTCATAACACCTTTCATAACAGTAGAGCTTAATCTATGTACCTGCTTAAGCGAGGACAGAAAAAATTCAGAGAAGGTACTTCAACTCCAGTATCCCCACTGCTGAAGAAATAAACTGTGATGACGGGATCATTACCTGCATTCAGGTGATGGAAGAAAATTTACCTCGATTTACCCTTCCTTTGTGTTTTTAATTGAGTTTTCTTTTTTTTAACAATTGTGACAAAATTATTATAGCATAAAGTTTACCATTTTTAAAGTATACATTAGATGGCATTTAGTACATTCAAAAGGTTTTGCAACCATCGCTACTCTCTGGTTCCCAGAATATGTTCGTCATCTAAAAGGAAGCCTTCCTACACAGTTTTGTGTGTTGAAATATTAGCTTATGTTGTTTTCTAACCCCAGAGCTTTAAGTAGTAACTCCTCTCTCCTTTCTTCCACCTACCCACCCTGCAGTCTTCCGCTCCCGCTGCTCTTGTTTGTCTCTGCTTATTGGCCTACTCTGGATATTTAATATCAATTGAATCATCAATGCATGCATGGCCTTTGGGGTTTGTTTTTTTTTTTTTCACTTAAATAATGATTTAAAGGCTTATTCATGTTGTCACATGATATTAGCACTTCCTTCCGCTATATGACTTAATAATAGTCTTTTGTATGGTTTGATAAAATCTTTCTTTGTATGGATATCCAACATTTTGTTTATCCATTCATCAGTTGATAGACATTTGTACTGTTTTCATCTTTTGGCTATTGTGAATAATGCCAATATAAATAATGGTATATAAGTATCTGAATTCTTTTTTAATTCTTTTGGATATATCTCTAGGAATGCAATTGCTGGGTAATATAGCAATTGTATATTAAACTTCTTGAATAACAGTGGCTGCACCGTTTTATAATCACACCAGTAATATGCTAGGGTTCCAGTTTCTCCACATTCTCTCCAATATTAATCTTCTGTTTTTTTCCTTTATTGCTTATTTTATTATAGTGATCCTAGGAGATGTTAAGTACAGTCTTTTTGTGGTTTTGATTTGCATTTCCCTAATGACTAATGATGTTGGTTATCTTTTTATATGATTTGTTCTTTGGCAAACATCTAATCTGGTCCTTTGTATCTCTTTACATTGAGTTGTCTTTTGCTATTAAATTGTTGACATAATTGATGTATTGGGGATACTAGAGCTTTACCAGGTATATTATCTGCAAATAGCTTCTCTCATTTTGTGGTTGTCTTTGTACTTTCTTAACAGTATTCTTTCTTGACAAGTTTTTAATGTTGATGAAGATAAATGTATCTAATTTTTCTTGTTGCCTATGTTTGGTTGCCTTATCTAACAAACCACTGTGAAATCCAAGATCATAGAGATCTACTCTTAGGTCTTCCTTTATGATTTTATCCCTTATATTTAGGTTTTTGATCCATGTTGACTTATATTTTGTATATATTGCAGATAAGGACTCAACTTCATTATTTTGCATGTGGCTATCCAATTGTTTTAGCATCATTTGGCTGAAAAGACTATTCTTTCCTCAATGAATGATCCTGGTAACTGGTCCCTAACCAAAAATCAGTTAACCATAATATATGGATTTATTTTCAGACTCTCAATATTATTGCATTGAGTTGTATGTCTATCTTTATGTCAGTACCACACTATTTCTGTTACTGTAGTTTTATATCAAGTTTTAGAATCAGGAGGTTTGAGTCCTATAATTATATTCTTTTTTTGATTGTTTCAGATATTTTTGGGTTTCTTGCAATTCCAAGTGAATCTCAGGATAAATTTTTTCATTTTTACAAAAAAAAAAAAAAAAAAAAAAAAAAAAAAAAAAAAAAAAAAAAGGACCCTTGAGATTTTGCCTAAATGATTTGGTTAGAACTCCCAGTAAATTTGTCAGAAAGAAATGAAAGTGGGCATCATGGTTTTGTTCCTAATCATAAAGAGATACTTTCAGTCTTTTACCTTTGAGTGTGATGTTAACTCTGGGTTTTTCATAAATGTCCTTTATTGTGTTAAGGAATTTCCCTGATGCGCTAGGTTTGCCAGGTACATTTTTTAATCAAGAAAATATATCAAATGAGATTATGTGGGATTTGTTTCTTCATTTTTTTATGCAGTGTACTATTATTGATTGATTTTTGTTTATTGAACCATCATTACATTCCTGGGATAAATATCATTTGGTCATGGTGTATAATCCTTTTATTATATAGTTGACTTTGGTTGGCTAGTATTTTGTTGAGGGTTCTCATTTTAAAAAGAAAAAATAAATTTCATGGATCTAAACTTTTCTTCCTTTCCCTAAGTTTTTACACCCTTTTTTCTTTTTTTTCTCATTCAGAACCAGAGTAAATATATTTTTTTTTCACCTTTTTCTGTGTCTCTGTGGGCAGACAACTTCCAAATTTTATATAGATGATATAAAGCAATAACTGGTAAATGTTACTGTTTTCATTATTTTATTATTTGGGGGTTTGCATTGGTGTATGATTTTTAGAATATTGAATTTGCACCTCAGTCTGTGTGCATTTCATACCATGCCCACCACCAGAGTTTTAGTGCTCTTTATCACAACCTTGTAAACTCCCTCCTTCCCTGTTCCCTACCCCTTCCCATTCCCCTATAACCACAGTTGTGCATCTTGTGAATTTTGTTGGGATTTATATGTTCTGGAGTATATATACTCAATGGAATTCTACGCAACTATTTAAAAAGATAAAATATTGCCTTTTGCAACAACCTGGATAGAACTGGGGGTAATTTTGCTAAGTGAAATCGGCTAAAAAGAAAAAGAGAAATTCGGGATGGTTTCACTCTTAGGTGGAATATAAAGAAACACATGCTATTCTTATCACTTTCTTTCTGTCTTGAGCTTTTCCAACAATTTTGTTCATGAGAAATTTTAATGTTTATTCACATGGTCTTTCCTTGCCCCCCAAAAGAAAGGGAAATCGGGAAAGCAATGTTCCTTGACATTTTATTTTACCACTGGGCCTCCTGGAGAAGTCAATGCCTCAGACACCACCAGTATTAACTCCAGTACCATTTTCATCACCTGAAGCTTTGTCAAATCCACTGGTATTTTAAAAGTCTCCAGAAAAGAGTTGTTTCTAAGGATAGCAATGCATGGGAAAGAACAGGTCTGTGATCTTGTTTTGTAGCCATATGTCTTCCAGTAAATGGTCAGGGAAATATAAATTATTCATGGAAACCAGATAGAGTCTATGGTAAACTGAACTGGCTCAGAGAGAACTTTCCAAATTCTCTGCAATTCTGGGTGAAATAGGAATAAAGAAAGGCTTTCAATATATATTCAATTTTAAAAGAAAGACAAGGACACCTAGGTACCAGAAATGGAGAGACTTCAAAGTCAGCAGGATAAGAGGGAACTACAGCCATGGAGGTTGCATAGGAGTATCAGGCCCATAAATGTCAGGGGTGAAATTCATGGGTTACTATAAGAAGAAATAAAACCTCAGTCCCATGTGAGATAACTCAGAGCCTTATGTGTAAAGCTGCAATTTTTGTAGGGCTGCTGTCTTAGTCAAAGAGAAACTGGAAAAATTTTATTCACTTGATTGACAAAGATGTAATTTGTCTTGGGAAATAGGTAAAGAAAGAATCCACTAGATACTGAAAGTACATGCTTATGTATCAGGTTCATTTTTAGACTATTCCCAATGCTACAGAAACTAAGTTAAGATAATAATATAAAAAGTAGTGTAGCCCATAGACTCCTGGCAGAGAGAAGAGAAGAATCATTAAAGAAGGATTCTATAACTCAAACACACAGAGTAAATGAATCACAGTGAAGGAGAATCATTGAATTCTACAAAATTTATTAGTTACCAGGAACTGAAATGCAAGTAATGTCTGAAAGAGTTTATAAAATAATGAACACAGAGGCTACAGAAATCAAAAAGCAAAAGTAGGATAGTATGTAAGATTAGGTGGATCTGAAAGAAAAATAAAACATTAGGTATGTTTAAAAATAGTTTAAATAAAGCATAGTGAGAGTGGAAATGGAAAACATGGAGGAGATTTAGAGATGTGAAATACAGAATTATTTATTTATATGTATTCTATATATACATATATATGTGTGTGTATATATATCTATATCTAGATATATATACATTAAATAAGCTCCTAGATAAGAAGAAGGAGAGAGTGAAGAAAAGAAAGTAGTCAAGTGTTTTCCATAGTGAAGATAAACTTTAAAAATAAAAAGTATTGGAGCTTTCCAGGTCTGAGCAACTGAGAAGGATATAAATATATATCTACATCTAGCATAATAAGTATTATAATGAAACTACAGAACACCAAAGACAGTTATTATAAAAAGCAACATAAGGAAAAGGTAGATTACCTGCAAAGAACTTGTCTTCTAAATGAGTAGACAATAGAAAAAAATGAGCAAGAAGAAATGAAGAAGAAAAATATGATACATGAGAAACAAAATAAATGACATCATTTAAACATATTTTAAAATATAGTCACATGCCAATTGTGAATGCATATATATGTATGTTTATATGTATGTATAGATAAAGTTATAGATAACAACTCTGAACTACGGACAGATTATTTTTAACAGTATTATGGTAAAAAGGAGAAGAATGGGATCTTGGGATCAGAGATGGGTTCCAGTTGAGCATAAGGGGACTTTATATTTGAGATTTTATTATTTTGGTAAAATATGAAATGGTTCTCACAACCAGGATGACTCCTAATATTTACAGGACTTGGTGCAAGTGTGCAAATGGAGACCATGTACCATGTCTAAGTATGTGAAAGTTGTAAGTCTAGCTAACAAATAGCTGTATGCCTTGATTAACATACCTTCATAAGGAGTATGGAGCAGGCTGTGACCTTTTATTGGGCTCTGTTGAATCTCTATTTTCTCTTTCCCAGTGAGAGACCAAGATTGTGATTTTGAAGATCCCTCCCAATTCTGTGATTCTGTGACATTCTCATAAGTCCCATCACTAGGAAGAATTTCTAAACCTGAAACATCAGAGGAACAATTATGACCAGGGTAGAGGAGGGGTGTGATGGCAGAGCAGAGCCCCTGCATCTGTCCCCTAAGTTGCTAGGCAGAGTACCTTATAATTCACTATACAGGACCGCTTGTGAAGGCTGTCCAGAGAACGGCAGCCCAGCCTCAGGGAGCCATTTCTGTGCACATGCCCTGGGGCATGCCTTCCATGCAGGAATTATGTGCCGAGTCAGACGGGGAGCACAGGCACTTCCTTACATTCCCGCGTCCTGACACCGCCAGCACAGGGAACTGCCAGCAACCAGATGGCAGTGGCCACACACAAAGGGAAGACATTCTCCCTGCCTCATTCCTTGTTCATCCAGCCCAGTGAGATTAATTTCGCCCGGGGAAGGAGGGAATTCAAACAGAAAGGGAAAGCCAGTGTGAAGGAATAGAAAAAGTATTTTTTCTTATCAGCCCTCAAACATTTTGCCATGCTCAGCTAGTTGACGCTTACCCCTAATTGGTGATGAATTAAACATTGGCCTTTCAACCAAGATAATCAGAAGATGCTTTCTTCTGGAAACCCAAGCGCAAAATGAACTGCAGCTCATAGAACTATTAGACAGCCTCCTTGGGAGCTGTGGATTGACTGTGCTCGGGAGAAGGTCTTCCTCAGACTTAAGGGACACTAAAACGACCAGGAAGCAGGTACTTTGGACTACAAGCACTTTATCTGCCCACAAGTTCCCACAAACAGTAGATTGTATGCTATATTGATTTATTAGGGCTAACAGAGCAAAGTACCACAGACTGAGTAGCTTCTACAACAGAAATCTATTTTTTCATAGTTCTGGAGTTCAAGATATTAACAGACTTGATTCCTTCTAACCTTTATCCCTGGCGACCATCTTGTTTTATCTTCACATAGTCTTCCCTCTGCATGTGTCTGTGCTTTAATCTCTTCTTGTGAGGACACTAGTCATATTGAATTAAGACCCTCCCCGAGGACCTCTTTTAATTTAATTAACCCTTTAAAGACCTTATTTCCAAGTTCCTATTCTGAGTTACTGGCAGGATTAGGCCTTCAACATCTGAATTTGGGGCACAAATCAGCCTGTAACAGAGGACATTAGCAAACTCCCATACACCAAAAGTCTCTTTGGGGGCAAGCAAAGTGACTTCCTGAGAGTAAGAAAAATATTTGCCCACTTGGGCAGTTTCAAAGGACTTCATATTCTTTGGTTTTTAGAAATAACTGGCAGCTGCCCTCCACAATAGCTCCATTTTTCTTTATATCAGTAGCTACCTTGGAGGAAATAATTTCAAGAATGTCAGGAAGAACTCCTAATCCTTGTGTTTTAAAAGGAAGTTCACCCTGATTTTCACTGTGGATCAAAATACACATCAAGTTCTGCAGAGAGCAGCCTCTTCAGGGCCCTGTGGCACCTGGGGAAGCCTTTTGCCCTGGCTGTCTTTTCTAGCCCTGCCAAAGGCAACTGCGGGTGGAGCTGAGACTTTTAAGACATTTACCATAGAAACATACCACTCTTGGCAAAAGTGTTTTGGGAAGTCACAGGCTTGCTTGGAATGAAAGGGCACTTGCAGTACACTTCAGTTAAGAAAAAGGCAGAGTTCAGAGGCGTCATGTACAGGACGAACTGAAAACAGAGTGCCTTTTAGAAGAGTGAGTAGTGCACTCAAAGTGTCAAGATAGCATCTACAGTAAATAATAGGGCAGCTTGCGAAACCGGCCATTTTTCGGGATGTGGGGGAAGCTTTTTTCCTGTCTGTTTGATTTTACAACCTGAAGTCATTCAGCGAGTACCTTTGAGATATGTTCCGGTGAACTATAGTCTGATGGTGTTTGATTTACCCGCAGGATGAACGAGCGTGACCGGTTGTTAAAGAGACTCAGTCGGAAGACGCCCCCCACGCTCTTTCGAGCTGGCTCTCTGCAGCAGAGTGTCCCTCGTAAGTAGAATGTGCCCATTCCGGTCAGGAGAGGGGGGGCGGGGGGGAGGGTGGGGGGAGGGAACTGAGAAAGCTTGGGTAGTGGTAATAGGGCAGGAGACAGCTGCCATGCCAGAGCCTGATGTTTGGAAGTGGAGTTCAGTGTGTTTGGCCCCAGGCAAGTAAAGCTTGACTGTAAATAATTCCCTGGGACCCAATCAAATGCCTGGATCACAAAATCCTTCAACTTAAGGTCCTGATGTGGTTAAGATCTCTGTCACCCTCTCAATAGCAATTTTTTTCTAAGATTGAAATAATATTACTTCTACATTGTTTTCCAAAGACAGCAATATGCAATTTTATTTAATCTTAGCATATGAATTAAAACAATGACAACCACTAGGAGGGGAGTGGGGGAAATCTCGGTGCTTTTACCAGGAGCACTGCCCTTGCAGCTATCTGGCATTGGTGCTCCCCTTTGAACCCTTGTTTCTGTGTAAGGGGCTGACTCAAGCAAAGGTCTGTGGGCACAGGTGATGGAGCTCAGAGGGAGGTTGTGGGTTTAGTTTGAGCCATTTAGCTCCTACCTGAGAGCTGAGTTAGTGTCCAGGCTTCTTTTTTGTGGGTTACCTGCCTTCTCTAGAGACAAGGTGGGTTGATGTCATTTGTTGACTCCTAGTTGGGTGTCAGTGTCTCTGAATCCGCCTCTCTCTCCAGCCTAGACTCCCTCTTATAAGTGCACAAACCCTCTCCTCCACCCCCACTCCTGCTTCCCTTTCCACCCTGAGGAGTTGAGAAGGAAACCACTGGTAGACCACTTGAGAAAAAGTGAAGAATCATGTACCCACGGGTCTTGAGAGAACTATGCCAAGTTCAGCTGAGCACCATCTGTCAACAGATCTTCACAAACATATCAATGGAGAGAGAAGGAAAGAGGTGGAATAATGTCAGGGGTGGAAACAGAGGATATGAGAACCTACCTGGGGCTGCTGGGACAATTAAATGATATAGTATGTACAGAGTGCTTAGAATAATGCCTGACAAATGTGAGGTATTATAATTATTATGATGCTGCCATTGGTTGCATAACTTTGGTCAACTAACATATTTCTCTAAATTTCTGTTTTCTCCTCTGGAAAAAATATAATTATAATAATAGACATCTTATGAGGTTTTTATGTCTTTATGACAGTCTTTATGAGGTTTCATGATGATAGATGTAAAGCAACTTTTCTATGCCAGGCACAGAGTGAACACATGCTACTCTAATAAATATTTCAATGTAACCATAGAAAGAATATATAAGATCAACTTCTGTAGAAAAGTCATAAATGTCTTAAAACATTAAACATTTTTCATAGCTCCAAATATTTTGAAGGACAGAAATATGTACAAGATGTGAAACTTCTAAAACTCACATCACATTTTAAAAACATCCAACAGCTTGTGCTAGAACATTTCTGATTTAACAAATAGAGAGGGCTGTCAAGCAGTTAGACTGCTCCTGGAGTGCAGCAAACTGCATGGCTTGTCTCAGCATTTGCGTACCCCTCCTCGGTTCTTCCTTCAGCTGTCTTGGTCCTCAGTCTTCCCAGGAAACTGGAAAAAAAAATTCTCCTCTTCTTAATACTTTTAGTTCCTTCTGGATCACTAACACAGTGTTTGTAACTGAGATCATTGTTTCTGCCACAGTCTAATTTCCTCTTTATCCCCATGGTCTTTCTCATTTCTATTGCTATTAGGAATCTTTATCCAGACAGGAAACTGCTACTTGCATTAAGATGTTATCAAGTCTCAGGTTGGAATGAGTGCTACTTAAGGGGAGTTTTATTTCAAAATATTGAAAAAAAAGAAGACATGATTTTATAGATTTCACCAAATGTTCTGCTAGAAGACAAAATAAAAATAACTAAGAAGTTATTTGCCTACCTTTCCATCTCCTTTCTCATGTCTCTTTCAGTCCCCGAATTCTGGCTAGGGCTGAATACTTAGCAGATGCATAGCAAGCCAGCCAAGCCATCCAGGAAAAGTTCACCAATTGGGTCCATTGAGTGCTTTCTTGAGGCCACATCATTACTTTCTTGCTGTCAGAACATCCTGAAAGATTAATGAATGTGGGCATGCAAAGAGCTGGAAGCTTCCTCTGAGTTCCCCTGCTGGATACAAATGGCAGTTAAATGTTCATCGGGCTGGGAAGCTGATGATCTGATCGTGCATCTTTGTCAGGCTAAGGGGTCCATGCAGGTGGACTTTAGTGGGGTGGTTACGGTCCCTGATTTTCCTCTAAAACTTCTCCATGGCTCTGAGTCCCACCAGACCTGGTTTCTAACAGGAAGATATTTTTCAGAACCAGTGAGAAAAGCCTGACCCTAGAACAGCCTTTTCAGGCCAAACGCATTCTTGAACTGCAAAGTCCTCTTTAGTCTCTTTTTAAGTCTTAGTTCTTGGTGCACAACATTTTGAAAACATGGTAGTAGAGAACCAATAAGGATTAGTGGAGAAACCCTTCAATAGGGTCTTGATAGGCACCTGTGGGTGCCTGACTTAACCTGAGAGAAGAGATTTGCTGTTGAACCAGAAGAATCATTTATATGATGATGAAAGAACTGGACCAGTGAGGGTAAGCTTAATATGTTATATTCAGATGTTGATTTACATTAATGCGCACCTGAAAGCCATATAATGCTATGCAATGTTCCTTCAATAAAATTCATTGTTAAAAGGAGCTTTCTTTGCCCCCTCTTCTAAGGATCACTTAGAAACCCTTCCCACAGTGAGTGACTGAGTGACTCTACTGCAAGGCCCTTGTGCCTTAAGACAAACCCAAGGTTTGTAGGTGATACAGCTACAGGCTGAAGAAACCAATGTTGTTGAATTCCTAGCAGGCACAGGCAGGGTATGAATGAAAAACAATAAATCAAAGGTAAGAATTTTTTAATAGGGAAGGTGCAGGCAGGAATAAAAGTGAGTAGGTAGGCAGGAAGAGAGGAGGAAGAAGAAACATTTTTATTTTATTTTATTTTTATTTAGTTGTTCACACTGGTTGTTTCCTCCTGGACTGGGACTCAACTCAGGAGTATGTGGTCTGTGCTCCTTCAGAGGCAATTGACCCAAACACTATTCTACCAGGGCACACCAAAAGATAAACATTTTTCTCCTTAGATTTGAACAGAGTAGAGAATCCAAATGCTAAAATATCTTCCCAAAAGGATGTTCCCAAACAATGTTTCTTTTTATGTTTCAACAAGAGCTCTTCATTCCTTCTCCTCCACTAGCCAACCCCCCTCCAAACAAAAAAAACAAAGAAACATACACACATCAGAAAACAGATAGTGAAGGATAGTCTTCCCTCCAAACAAAAAAGCAAACAAGCAAAAATACATACACACATCAGAAAACAGACAGTGAAGGATTAGTCTTCCCAGATATTCAGAATATGTTTTCTGAAAAGATATATGACTTTGTCACGTGGGTTATTTTGAGCTGAGGTCAATCAGTCCTGCAGGCTCATGAGAAACTTTTTACCACTCCTTTAAACTCTCTAAAAGAATAAATATTGAGGTTATTTCCCAGGTATAGAGTTATGTCCAGAAGTAAACTTTCTATTGGAGAAATGTGTGTATGTGTGCGTGTGCATGTGCGTGTGTGTGTGTGTCAGGGAAAACATAGAGTTACAAAGAATTTAGATTTTGTCATGTAAGTCACCCTCTCCTTGAAGTCTCGGGACCCCCTGTCCCATTCCTTAGCACAAGATATTTACCTTCAAGTTTTCCTGTTTACTTTAGAATTTACATTCATATATGTTCTCCATACATATGTAATTAAATGTGTTCTTCTCCCCTATTAATCTGGTGCTAATTTGATTGCTTAGCCAGCCCAAGAAGAACCCAGATGCGTAGGGGGAAATTTCCTCTCTGCTCTACATTAGCAAGTGTTCTATTTGAACTGATGATAAGACAGACTCCTTTCTTTTTTGAAGTAGAACTAGAGGCCTCCACTGTGTTAGCCCTGATTGAAGGGCAAGACTCCATGCCTTGGGTACAATTAGGCAAAGAAAAACTCTGGAGCCCATATGGGGTATTGGAGGTGGGAGAACTTGGACCTCACTTGGATCAGGCTGTTTATTTTACAGGATAGTAAACTACAAGACTCAGAGTTTCAAAAGCCCACGTCCCATGACCAAGTTATGGCCAAGCAAGTGTAGAATGCCCACTTCTTGCAACCTGTGCCTCAGGCCCTGGGCTCCAGGACACAAGATGAGAACAGAGCAGCTGGGAGAGTTCTCTCTTAGGGGAAGGGAGGGGAGAAGAGGTGTTTCCTCTTCAAATCCTGAGATTCCTCTGAAGCTCCCAGACTCAAAGCAAGGTCTCCTTGTATAGATAGCCATGGAGGGGAAGGTCAAGTGCACTGGTGCAGCCCAGGCTAGAGCAGGCCCACAGCTGCACACGGCACCCCGGAGCCTTCCTCTTTAGTCTTACTTCTGCCTACCTGCTTAGGGATGCTCTATCAGACAGATGGGTTGCCAGGTAGTGGAAGTTTTTGGCTTGTGGGTGTGGTATTGTTAGAAATGGAAGTAGTTAGACAGAATTCCTGGGGAAGACTCCTCCCTATTCTTCAGATTGGTTTTCTTTCCCTCCAGTGCCCAGTCCATGCCCTTTTCCTACTGCCCTGTCCATATCCTCTGCAGAAGACAAGCCATCTCCTCCCAGGTGGCCCTCCTTCTCCCTTGGATTTTCTTAGGTGGTAGCTGAAAGGCATGCTCTCTGAGGAACTGGGAGTCAGCCCAACTATGGACACTCTTGGAGTAAGAAGTCACCTTGATCATCTTCTTTTGAGGTCTCTTCCTTTCCTCCAAAACCCATGAAGACTCTTAACATTACTATTGTATGTCTTTCTTCTTCAAGAACTCTCCTTTTTAAGTCAGATGTCTTGAGTAAAATAACAACTAGGAGAATTGTACATAGGTCTGACTTCTGATCTCTTTTTCTCCTTTTAAAGAATAAGACAATAAATAAACAGTCCCCTTGATAAGTCATAAATTTGCAAAGACGTGAGCCATGATTGTCAGATTGTTTTTGTGTCGTCTATTGGTCAGTGTCTAGCTGTGGGACTTTACCATAACCCTCACTAGTTCACCTAGAAGGAGTCTTGTAAATGTCACTTCTGCAAGAAGAACAACTTAGGAAGGAAAATTCCTCTTTGGGTTGATGAATACTAAATGTGTCTCAGAGCTGGAGATGCAGGAGAGTGTGGGCCCTGCAGTCACACTGCCTGGGATGTGCTGCCAGCTCTGCTACTCACTAAGTCTGTGACCTTGTACAAGTTGTGAGATTGCCCTGTTCCTCAGTTTCCCCATCTGTGAAGGGGAAGTATTCTATCACCTAGCTCATAAGGTAGTTGGGAGGAGTAAATAAGCTATTTGTGCATAGTACATAGAACAGTACCTGAAATAATTTTTGACTGCTATTATTATTATAACTGATTGTAAGAAAGAGTCTTCCTCTGGCAATAAGGCCAATTACTAAATTCCTCTTGACTTTATCTTGTGATCTTTTTCTTTACTTACACCAAAATAAACCCACTGAAATCTCTTATTACCAGTCCAAATCAGTCTAATTTAGAAACAGGAGTGCTCCCAGCGGCCCCTGCACCTTGCCAGCTTCCACTATTAGCGTTGTGTTTTCTGGCATGTTTATGGCTTCATAAATTACACGGCCGGACTGCAGCTTCAGGCGGACTGGGACATTTCCGGAGCACAGCAACTTGCTTTTCCTCTTGATTGGTGGCAGGAAAGCACAGACATGGACCACTGACCCACTGTTTATGCTTCTCAGCTGAGCTTAGCTGCAGTCCCCCAAGGCAGGAGGCTGCCCCTCTGAGGTGTCTCACGGGAGCATCAACATCAGTAGCTGGAGCCACAGGGGCCATGACCGGTGAAGCTGCATACTACCACCACACACAATTTGCGCACACCCCTGTGGTCACTGGTCCCCCATCTGAGGCCACCACCCTTCTAGGACTTATGAGTGTTGTGTGGAAGCTCAGTGCAGCCTTCCAAAAAGTTGTCTTCCAAACCTAGTGTGCTCCTCTGCTTTTCCTCAACCAATCCATCTTACATACTTCTCTTTCAGATGGGTATGCCTTCTCTCAAGAAGAGCATGGAGCTGTTACTCAGGAAGAAATAGTCCGTGCTTATGACACTACGAAAAAGAAATCGAGGAAGAAATAAGACGTGAATTCTCCTGACTAATCAGAGGAAAGAGATGCGGTTTGTTGCACCCAGTGTTAACATATCTTTGTTAGAAGAGACTGGTGTCAGCAGCCAAAACAGTGAAAAACACATTTCTGTGGCCTTAGCCAACCAGTTTGTTCATTATATATTCCCTCGCAAAGCTGGAGTATATATCACAGGGGAAGCCATTTTTCTCCCTGTTCAGTTTGTTTGCAGTGCTTGGCCTGATTTTTGTTTACGTTGTTATGAAGCATTCAACTGTGCTCTGTGAGGTGTGAAATTAAAAACCTTATGTTCCAACAATATTTAAACATCAGTACTAGTTGTTCTGGGAGAAAAGTAAAAGAGTTTTATGTTGCGTGAGAAAACCCATCTTACAGAGTTGGAGCAGGGGCACATTCACTTCCTGTGTTGTTAACACAGATTAAGTCCACCAGGCAGCATGTAAACTCCTCTTTAGGCAGGTCGCTGTCTTGCTTTGATTCCTAGTTTGTTTGTATAATGTTGCCATAAATTTCTTGATTGCAGTGAAATCACAATAATATATACCTGATGGTTAACCTGAGAGAGTTTATTCAGACTGTAGCCGTGTTCCCAGCAGGGCAAACCGGATGGTGTTCCAACAGAGTCTTCTGCACTGTCCAGGGACCCCAGCACGGTCCTCCCACTGCTGCCGAGGTGGCCTTGTGGGCGGATCTTCTGCATGGCTGACCACAGTGCTCAGTGCATGGCAGCTGTGGGAAACCAACCCAAATCTGCACTCTTCCTCGTTCTACTACAGATTCAGCCACTGTCCTTTTCCTTCTTGAATTAAAGAAAAGAAACATAGCTAATCTGCATGTATCATACTCCATGTCTATTAGACTCTTTCTGAGAGTCAGTGGGGAGAGGACCACCACTTCAGTACTCCCCACCCTGCTCAGCCTCTTGGTATTCATTTCCCAGCCTCCACACTACTAGACTTTTGGCATCCACTCAAATTAGAACCCATACTTGTTTTCCTGAGAATTCAGAACACATTTTGGATGTTCACTGTTGGGAAATGAATGAATTGATAGCTGTCTTCCTGGAAAAGGAATGCACCTGTCAATCTATAGCTCTAGAATCAGAGAAGATGACTAAATCCGGATGGGAGACAAAAGGCCCCTGAGGGTGGGGAAGGAAGGGACTGACCATCCTTCCACCAAAGGAGAAAGCAAAGCAAGGGCACAAAGACAGTGGGAGGGGAGCATAGAGGACATTTTCTGCCAAATCACCCCAGAAGAAACTCTGAAACAAACCCTAAAGCCCACAACAATTGTCATGATTAACCTCATGTGTATGGGAGGGACTAAAGAAGAGGTTGATATGCAGTTTTAATTGAAAAGCATTCTAAACATTTCAAGAAAATATCCTTTTTTATATTGACAGTTTCCTTGCCTTAGCTACTGAGTGTTAGGAACAGGAAATGTTGTGAATCTAAGACCAGGCAGGGGAAGTGCTGAGTCACCAGATTTTTTAACTCTGGCGTCCCAAGTTCTAAATTTGGAGGGAACCTGGATGCCTTCAGGCATGAATGTGAGCACCTGGAGTCCCTAATCAGTCAGCCCAGAGGCATGTTCTCTCCTCCAGCTTTTGTTGCCAAGCCAGATTTTTGGATGGCTTAACATAAATACTTCTGGGCAGCTGTTACTGGTGGAAATGGCACAGTCCCTCTAGGAATGGCTGTGCTATATTAAGAACTAAAACAATAGTGTGCTTTGCTTAGTAAGTAACCCTTTGTTTTCTATGTCTTATTGGGCATTGAAATAATTCAGAAGATGATTTGTGTTGACAAAGGAAACTAATCCCTCACTTATACGAGATCCAGACAGGGCTTGAGAGAAAGCAGAAGGACGCAACTAACAGGTGAAGCTCAGAACATTGCCATTTGTTCCTCTCAAGGTGGTAAGATATTATAAATCCTAGAGCACCCAGCACAATGAGCCATTGAAGGACTATCAAGCAGGAATCACCACCCAAATAGTGTGCCTATAATTAACACAACAAACCAAGGTGATGTCCTAAATATCATCTGTTCTGATATGTGAATTATAGTGTATGTGTTTGTTGTGGGCTTTTTGTTTTTATTTTATTTTTATGTTACATTATAGTTCAAATTTTCTGCAATTTAAGTATATTTTCCAGTACTTTTGAGTAGACTAAACAGTCTTCGTAATAATGAAATATTCACACAGGAGAAAACAATAGAAGGGGTGCCTTTCTATTTATTCTCTCATACCACTAAGCTATCTTATAGCCCAATAACTAAATCAGGTTTCTAGGAGGAGCAGCTGTCACTCTGTGTGATGTATAAAATTTAGCCGGGGCCGACTCAGGAGCTGTATCATTTGTCTTTTCTTTAAATTAAGGTCAGAGTGTCACACACAGCCCCTCCCCAGGGAGCAGGGTAGGCTGGACTAAGTCACACACTCTGGCTGTCAGTTCAGTGGAAATGCCACATGGGACTTGTCACTCTGCCACACAGTAAGCGACACACAGTCTGGCAGTCACACTCAGCACTACAGCATTGGACTAAAGTGGCAGAATCCACTTAAGTCCAGCATTTGGTCTGCGTTGCACACAGAGCTGTTTCCCATTCCAGCCGATTCTGCAGAAGGAATAGAGCAGCCATTCCATGAATTTGGTTCTGAGTTCAGCTACACGCAGGGTGGGGTCAGCAGGAGTAGCTGTGGAAAGTGCACATTAACAAGGAAAGGTGGAAGAGCATAATAAACCATTTCTGCTCGGTTTCTGGGATTAGAACTTTATTGCTGGTCAAAATGGGTTTTGTAATATATTGGGGGTGTAGCCAATGTGTCTGTCCTGTCTCTGCAAAATATTCCAGGCATTGTGACCAGTGTAACATTCTCCCTTCACTCAAAACGTATGCGTGTGCGTGAAGACCATTCTTGAATCAGCAGAACATACAGAGCCTATGCTTTGAAGACAGGAGTGACTGTTTCTTTAACATTCACCGAGTCATGTCCTAAATGGTGAGCCCCAGCTCTGCAGCAAAGCATGAATGAGAACTGTTGGCATTTTCTTTTCCTTGACAAGGCTTCAGGTCTTGCTGTAGGGAGCTGGAGTGAAAAGCTGTAATAATTTGTCAATAAGCAGTGAGTAATGGGAAAAAAGTGAGTATAGGTAACCATCTGAAAACGCATGTGGGCATATATATTACAGGCTTGAAGGATGAATTTGTTTTTTAAAATACCTATAGTCTATAATCCCCGTTTGTTATAACAATGACCCTGAATCTTATTTTTCTTGAAGCATAAGGAAGAGAATTTTCTATCATATTCCTGTTCCTAGGGATTTAGGTCTTAAACCATAAGTTGAATAGAATGTTTGCAAAACTGTTCTATAGGATAAGGTTGTCTTTAGTTTTGAACATGTGAAAGAAAGAACTGCACACATTTCAGCCTGGGTTTGAATTACTGCTCAGGGTCATTGTCCCAAAGTAATTCAAGAGGTGATTTAGCTTTAGCATTTGAAATGTAGCCTTCGTCTCCTGGGATCCATAAAAAATGTGAACAGGGAAAACCATGGTTAAGCAGAGCCTGAAAAATAACTTGGCAAAGAAATGAGTTTATCAGGTCAAGTCCAAAGATAGAATCTCCAATCATAGTCCTTAAATATTTTCTTCATGCAAATACTTAAATTAGCAAATATAATGGTCATGAGGATCATAAAAATAAAGACTCCCCACATCAAAAACACAAAAGCATGATTGGTTCTTCGTTGACTCAAGGCAGTTTCTAATGGGTCATAGAAATAAGGGCTCAAGAGCTCGCAGAACGATAGTGTTCCCAAAAGGAATACAGCTGGAATTCTTCATGTGTTGTACTCTTCATTTAAATTTTTCCCAGTAATTCAATTTGTCCGACAGTACTATTTCCATTTCCCCCACACCTTACAAAAGCTTTATTTAACATCCAACCTCCCACTAGTGCTCTGATCAAAGCTCTCTCTTAGTTGTGGGTACAACTGATTTCTAATTTGGGGATGCAGTCTTCAGTGGGAAGAAAAGGCTACCGAGCCAACATAAATGTAAGTGGTCTAAAGCTTCAAAACAAATGGGAAGCTGGAAAGAGTGGAAGCTCACCCATCACTCCTCCCTAAGCATAGCCCATAGTTGTGATCTCTGACAAACACCTCTGCTCCCCTGGCTGAGGAGTGACAAAGGACTGATTCTTTTTCATCCCCAAGCTGGCTCATTTTCAAATGACAATCTCTTGCCCTAGCTGCCTTAGAGATATCTACTCTGTTCTTTCTCCCAGGCATCAGACCAAGAAAAACATGCTCCCCAAATTAGCCAATAGGCATTTCATCTGACCTGGCTAAAGAAAGAAAGGAGACCTGTTGGTTTTAAACATCAGGAACAAAGTACTGTGTCAGGTGGCTTTGATTTATGACAGAAATAGGAAGAAGAAAGTTGAAGGAGTAGCGCTATCCAAATAACCCTGCCCAGGAAATGTAGAGGTCATGATTGCTTATCAAGAGCCTGTTTTAGGTCAGCTTTTCAGTGAGACAGAGGAAGCAAGACGGAGAAAGCCTCACTATCAGGATGTGAGCCCACTTCCTACAGGGTGAAGGCATTCTGTTCCTAAAGACAGCTCAGTATGCCCCTCCAGGCAGACCAACATAGACCAAAAAAAAAAAAAAGCCTTTCCTGTCATGGGGTTTCTCTCTAGGAATTTCCCTTCAGAGGTAGCTCCTCTTTGGGTTTTTCAAACACTTTCACTCCACCACCCAGCTCCCGTGTTGCCCACGGGAGCTGAAGCCTGTGTGTGCTGTGCTGGTCCTTCTGCCTCCCTCTGAAGAGCCAGGAGAACAGGTCTGCGGTCCACCTTCCCATAGGCCCCTGCACTGCCGTTGGAACGCAACATCTTGGTGGTGTCTTTCTCATGCAAGCAAAGCCATGTACTCTCCTGTCTGCTGTCACATCTGTGCTCAGATTGCTTAAATATTGTTTTCTACGGGGAGGTTTTAATCTGGTTATGCAGAGAGAAGCGGGCTGTGGGGGGAGGTTTAATTGGCTCCCAACAGAGCAGTGAGAGCTTCTGTGGAGTGTGGAATTGTTTTCTTCCCTTCCTCTTAGAAGTGTTAGCATTTTCACGTCCTATTAATGTCCTCTGGTTGTTAAATTACAGAAGCACATTATAGTGAGAGCTCAGTCCCTCCTGGAGTGAATACAAATGAAGGGCATTTACTTGTATTTTTAGAGGTTTGGGGAAATGTAGTGATTTGTGGCTTTGATCAATCCTGTTGACTGGTGTATGTCTGCACAAACCTGTTTCAAATAAATCTTTTGTTAAAGTAAGTGATTGGACTGTGTTTTATTGGGGAATTTTCTTTTCACTAATAAGCAGTTACTTCCACAGGAACTTGGGACTATTACACAGAGGTTTTGTCAGCAGATACAAAATATATATGTGCTCTGCAAGAAGCGCTGTTAAATGACAGGAGTGCATGGGAATCTGAATTGCAGATGACCTTGAACTGGGTGTTCTCCAAGGCCTGGCCCCCTTTATGAGACAGTCAGAGGTCACACTGCTTTGGGATTGATCACTCAAGGAGAGAATTGTGTATGGAAAGCCTTCTCACCCTTATTACTTCACTCCCTTTGGCTCCTCTCAGTGTCTCTGCGAACTGAGATACAGGGAGTTCGGATTCCACTGTCAAGCATGAACTCATGACATTGTTAGTCAGCGGGTTCAGAGCAACGCCCAAATATGTGTCTTTGGTTCACTGATCATTTTGAGCTGAAGGCACTTGAGAAATATCAGATGCAGAGAACGTTCTCTGACCTCCCTGCTTCTATCGAAAAGCTGGTCATAAAATTTCCCATAAGAAAGGTGCTTGTTACACCAAGAAGAGAACATTCTTATCACCAGACTAGTGCTGACGCTGGAATGGAGCTGCACAAACAGGCCTCTAAAAATAACTTTATCTTTGTTAGTTTCCCCCATATATTTCCGAGTCACTGTCCCACAATTTATAGCCCCTAACCCAAGCCCCTTTGTCTCATCATATCCCTACAATTTATCCTTCTTTGCATCAAAAGGTATATAAGTTTCTGAGCCTAAGAGCTTCTCGGGGGCTTCATTTTATTTCTGAAGTCTTCCATGTTCACATCAAAAAATTAAATATATGTGTGTGCTTTTCTGCTGTTCATCTGTCAATGTCAGTTACATTCTTCAACCAGCCACAGAACCTTGGAGGGCAGAGGATATTTCCTCCCCTGCAGTATTTTAAAGAGCATAAAGAGACTTCTGCCCACTCCTTGTAGGTACCGTCTGTCACATGCAGGTAAGTGCCCAATGCTTTGAGGTTCCCTGGGATGCACAGTTGACACAGAGGACACCACATTGAACATAGTAAGGAGGGACTGGAGGCTCAGAAAGGTGACCTCGGAATCTTGGAGGGTGGAGGCTTTCTTGTTGGAAACCAGCGTCAGCTCTGGTTTGTGACCTGCTAAGTGGCTTTGTCTGAGCTGCTCTACACTTGACTCGCCTGTGGTGGCACTATAACCTGAGGGTGGAGGGAAGAAAGGAAAGAAAGGTCTGCAAGAGATAGTTCCCTGAAGAGCCTTGTGTCTAGAGCCCAAAACCTCTCAATTGCCTGAATTTACTAACACATTTTATTGACGCCTCTGATTCCTCCCAGTAGTCTGTGTCCTATTAGAATTGAATTGGGCCAGCTCAGGACAGTCATGGCCTTGATGTCTGCGTCCTCAGCTATGGGCAGGGTCAGCTGGTCAGGCCCCACTTCAGGCAGAGTTTAGAGTAGGGAAAGAGTGCTAAGCTACTCTCCACAGCTCAGCCTTTTTTGTTGTTGTTGTTTTTTTTTTAATCATGCAAAACTGGGAATGCTTTAATACATTCAATGGCTAAGTGTTATTTTTCAACTTTTGCTACTTCTTGTTCATGTCTTCAAAATCTGCCTTTGCTGCTGCAGCGATTTTTTTGAAATGTCATCCTTTACTTATGACCCAGTAGAATAAACTCCAACCCTCGAGAGGCCATTAGCAGCAAAAGATAGTTTGCAGACCCTACATTTCTGCCTACAGCAATGTTCATTAGAATAGTTCTCTCTCTGAAAATGACTTAGAACACTTTGAAAAAGCATTCAGATTTTGTCATTTATTTCCAGGATGTTTGTGTAAGATACATACATAATGTGAAGGACTGAATGTATATCAAGCCAGCAGGCTCATCATGAATCTGATCCAGCCTCTAATATCTTCTGCTTATATTCTGTTCCACAGAAGAATCTTCTAAGGGAACCTTTTAGCACTTGTTGAAAATCCAAGCAGTGGTTGTAACTGGGACCATAGATGGAGGTGTTGGACTTTATATTTTCCAAAAAGAAAACAAAATACTATCCCTCCGTCTACCAAAACTAGAAGCACCAGACATATACAGTCCAACTCAGTTATTAAGTTTTCATTTATTTAAATAGGCCACACTCATAAATAAAAATGGTGTGAAATTTTTGAGGGTTGGCCTTTAAACTCTGTCTTCATCCATTTGCTGCTTTTTTGCAATGAAATGTCCTTGACTTTAGATTCCAGAGCAATGGATGCTTAAGGAAAGTGTGACGTTCCTTAATGTGACGGTCTTGGCTTGGGGCTGGTTTTGGACTGGTCTGTCCCAGGGGTTTCTATATAATTTTTATTAGAGGTTTTTAAATATTTAATGCTGCCTGGATGCTCTCCCCTACTCAAAAGAAAATGTATTTTTGATTTGAAATACTCTAAAATCATTGCCCAAAAACTCTCCTGATTTTTCCCCAGCTTTCAAAACTGGTTGTGCATACACTCAGTTTCTTATGGTTTCAGATTCTGCTGACCTAACACATCTTACCTGTGGCTGAGAGGACTGCTGTCACCCTTGCTTCCCAAATGGCCTCGAACCAAGCTTCAGAAGGTGCTGTGAGCTGAAATAGAACAGCCCTTTAGTCACAAATGAAGTTGTTCAACTCACTTGTTTCCCTTCCCAGTGTCCTTAAAAGAAGTGGCTTACAAATTATTTACGAAGAGGGCTTCAGAAAAATATCTTGAATTCATTTCAATATCACATCTGAAATTGGATGGAGAGAGGGGTATGCAGAGATGGGGAGGCCTTATCTCGTCCGTTTTAAAAAAAAAAAAAAAAGACTACCTCTAAGCTCAAACTGGAAAACTTTAATGTAATGCTGCTTCCCAATTTATTTGGTGAAAAGCTCCAATCATCTTGCTGCTGACAGGACATGCTGGGAGCCAAGAGCGCTCCACAGAACACCTGTCCCACCATGTGAGGGAGACCCAGTCAGAAGTGCAGGACGCTTTTAAACTGTGTGTGCATACGCATGCATGCACAGATACACATAGAGCAGTTCTACTGGAGGGAATGAAGTAGACGCAAATGCAGGCTAATACCAAAGAAAAAAAATTCCTTCTTACCCTTGAGAATTTGGCCAATAGCGCCAATCATAACCTGGAAGTATGTAAGGAGCTTAACCCATTTCTAATTTTGGAGACAAGGGAAAACCCACTTCCAGCAATTGTGCATGCCAAAAGGAAGATGTGGCAAGGTCCTGTCAACCCGAGCTACCAGAGAACCAAATGTTTGTCTGAGAAGATAGAGCCTGTCTGTTAAAACTGCGGAGGCACCTGCTCCTAAGAAAAGGCCTCAGCTGGCAGGCAGAGGAGAAGACCTGCCGTTAAGTGTACTCCTGTGCTATTGTCAAGTAACAACTACTAATGATCTTGAACTCTACCGTCCCAGGGAGAGTTCTTTCGAATAGGTGCTGTCTTCCAGACACTGGAGACTAAACAATATCCCTAAGCCTGTGGCGCTTATTCCCTAGTGAGAGAACCAGACAGCAAACAAATGGATATGTTATCTGATCTTGCAGCATAGACGGTTCCTTAACTCAGCAGAAATGGGAGTGGCATTGCAGAGAAGTATTCCTGGAGGAAGTTGACTAGAACAAGCCTCTAAGGACAGAGGATAAGCCATGTGGGAGTATAACAAAAATACTGAGTGGCTTGTAAGCAATAAACATTTGTTTTTTGTAATTATGAAGACTGGAAGTCCGAGATCAGGATACCTTCAGATGTAGGGTCTGGTGAGGACTGTCTTCCTGGCTTACAGACCACCACCCTTTTGCTATGTCCCCACATGGCAAAGGGCTAGGGAGCTCTCTGGGATCTCTTTCATTAGGGCAGAATCCTGTTCATGAGGGTGGAGGCCTCATGACCTAGTCACATCTCAAGACCCCTCCGCCTAATACTATTACACTGGGGGATTTGGATTTTGAGATATGAATTTGGGAGAGACAGAGACATTCAGTCTACAGCAGATTGTAACTGACCCTAGATTCAGGCTTCGTTGTTTGATATCAGGACTATAAGATAATGCAGCTCCCAGTGCATGGTTTAGTCTTACCCAACAAATGCCATTATCCTCTTGTCAAACAGCCTCTTAAAACTTCTCTGTGACTTGACTTGTCCCTGTTGGTCATACAAAAAGTGACTGGAGTAGAGGGCAATTATGTCTTTTTCCTCACCTAACAGCAGTCTCTCTGCTCACAAAAGAGAAACTCTCCCTCAGTCAAACACTCTCCCTTCCCCCAGATGTCTTGTCCTTTCTATCCTTAGAGGCTTGTTCTAGTCAGTCTCCCCCAGGAATTCTTCTCTGACAATGCTTCTTCCATTTCTGCACTCAATAGCATTCAAGCACTTTAGGCATGCACTTTTTACAGCACACATTTTAAATATAACTTATCTATCCAAGAATATAAGCTTTCCCACAATAAGGCTCAAGCTACTGATACGTGTCACTTAACAACATCTCAGTGACAGGCTGCACACACAACAGCGGTCCCAATAGCTATGCCATGTAGCCTAGGTGTGTCCAAGGCTATACCATCTAGGCTTGTGTAATTACACTCTATGCCTTTTGCACAATGACAGAATCACCTCGGAATGTATCCCCGTCATTCAGGGGCACATGACCAATGTGTGCACAGTGCCACTTATGCAATGGGATAAACATGGACTTAGAATCAAGTATTTGTGTTCAGTACTTCTCTGGCCATTAGTAGCCTTCTCACCTTGGGAAGTCATTTAATTTCTATGCACCTCAACTTCTGCACCTACAGGACTGGGAGTATACTTTCCCTACCTCCTCATGGGCCATCACGAACAGGGCTGACATGTTGTAGCATCCACACCACACTGAAGTGACTCTACTATTTGTTTGAAATACTTCCATGCCAGCTGATAGTCACTTTGCCCATCAGTAAAGGGACCACAGGGTACCCACACCGCCACCTCTGGATCTTTCCACAGTCCATCAACTAAGAGATAATGCCCACTAAGTGGACTCCTGACCCTATGGCATATTTGTCCATTATGACTATCAGTGCCTACAGTGGTTCAGATTGATAAATATTTTAAAAATCACACCTGATTATAGAATCTCTGTTCACGTATTCCATAACTCTGCCCTGTGATAATGACACAGAAAACAAGGCATCTAAAAGAGCTCAGGGTGGTTGGGGAGACAGACATGGAAATAAATATACAGAATGCAGCCAACAAGTGTTCTAGTTACTTATACTATTATCATCTCAAAACATAGTGGCTTCAAAGAGCCCTGCTTGTGCTGGGTGCTGCCAATGTGGGGCACTAGAGGGAGGAGCAGAAGGGCAAGCCCTTTCTGTCTGCTGCCATGTCAGTGTCCACAGTCACAGCCTTTGCCCTGGAAGCAGCTGCTACTAATTATTTTTTGATCTCTCAGAAGCAGCTTCGTGTGTCTTCAAGTATCAGTCACTGGGCTTGAAAGGGCCTATCCTGCAGACTTCTAAATTCTAATACCCCCAACATCTTTGCTGTGTTCTTTTGACACTAGGCGTGGTAATTGCTTCTGGGAGTGACCATCTCTGTTACCTCAGTGTCCCCTTTTGCTGTTTCAGTTTTCTAACACCTGTTTAACCAAATCCTTCTACAAATTCTTTGTTAAAAATAACTAGTGTGACAATGACTATACCTACTAAGGCAACTATAAATGTATTATATGACTTAGCAATCCCACTCCTAGAATTCCACCAGGTGTACTGAATGCTTATGTTGACCAAAAGGTATGTTTAAAAATGTCTCTAACAACATTATTTCAAATAAACCCAAACTGAGATAACTCAAATGACCATGCCCAGTAGTGTTGATAAATAGCTATGGTATGTATTCATATGATGGAATAGTATTCAGTAATGAAAATGAAAAAAACTACTGTTCCATTCAACATTAGTCATAGCATGTGTGCAAGAAGCCAGCCACAAGAGTACATAGTGTGTGATTCCATCTAAATGGAAGTTCAAAACCAGGCAGAGCTAATATATGATGAGAGAAAAGCACTCATATTTGAAAGCAGTCATCAGCTGTCTTCCATTTTTCTCTTTATCTAGTTGATAGTTTATCCATATGTACATTTATGATTCATGTGCTATGCCATGCAAAGGTTATATTTCAGTACGAATTTAATATAAAATGATTCAGGCCATGTTCCTGGCGGAAACCTGAATGGTTCAGGTGGCTGCCAAGTGCACATAGAAAGGCTCCACAGGAACTGCTAAGCCTAGTAGAGATAAAAGGTTGAGAGAAACCCTGTGAACTCACAAAGCAACCATACAGAGAAGAATAAGACTTGCCACTTAGGGCAATACCAAGAGACGTATCAATTCAAGGATCAAAGAAAGACAATTCTCCCAGTGAACTAAAAGCATAAGAAATGTAGACTAATATTGGTAAAGCAGGTTATTGAAACAAAAATAAGGAAACTCTTCTAACTAATTTTAAGTACGTCTATATATTTGACATGTTTTGTCAATATAAATTATATATTTCTCTGTATTGGACGGGTTAAAAATATCTGAAAAGAAGCTAGACTATATGTACGTTATAAAAACTCATGGAAAGCCACTGGTACTGTGTCATTTTATCTTTGTCTGCAAACCATTCCTAGGAGGTTGGCATTGTTAAACCCTTTATGGAGAGCACTCTCAGAAACACTAGCCTCACATTGAAGGCCATCTCATAAATAATATAAATGAGTTCTAACTTCAGTACATCCTACTCAAGGATGCTCAGAACCAATTAAAAGTGAGACAAGCAAAGCTGATCACTGCAAACTCCAGCTTAAAAAAAAATCAATCAAGAGTTGACAATAGTGTCTTTGATGAGATAGCCTCATATAATAAGTTGTTTCTAATTTCCCTGTGATCATTTTATACATACATGTATAAATGTGGTAATTTTATATACATGTTATATGTAAATGGTAATTAGTCTTGTAATGAGTCCCCTACAACTCTTCTGTCTGCTAAGTAAGTAATGTCTTGTGTAGCCTATGATTTTTCTAAATAGACAGAGCTGCACTTCAAGATGATGAAATTAAGATGAAAGTTTTCTGTTTAAAATCACTCTTGAGGCTGCCATCATAGACCTTTAACCCCTTTTTATCATCTCTTTTAAATTTAAAAAAAAAAACATTTTAAATTTCTTGTTCTTGATTTGAATCTAGCTCCTTCAATTTTGGGTTTAAATGTTGAAGGCATTCTGAAGATTTAGCTCTGAAAAGAAAAATGATCCTTACAGACATTTCTAAACATTTCTCATTTTATCACAAAGTTACTCCCTCATAGTACTGTGAGACTATAGTTAACATTAAAAAATAATATTTTAAACCTGAGTAATTTTTTCTAGGGTGCCATTATTACATTCTTCCACTGATAAATGACTATCCAGAAGAATAGAGGGTAAAGGAAAACACAAATTAGTGCACAAAAATATATTTACCTAGTATATTGCTATAATTTTCATGAAGTTAATAACTTCTACTTTTTGTCACTTTTCACTTAAACAACTCCTCCAAGGTACTTGAATCACAATAATTCCTGTTTTCAACTAAGAATAACATTTCACAAGGCACAGAATTATGTATATATATATATATACATATATGCATGCACATATGTGGACATGAATAGACTAAATTAAAATAGCTGATCTCTAGTTCTTTAAAAAAAAAAAAAAAAAAAAGAAGAGAGGAAATAGGGAGAGCATCTCCACCATCCAAAA